>JACEEZ010023411.1:7500-175000 GCA_016584305.1 Chionoecetes opilio | reverse complement strand
CACACACACTCAAACACACACACACACACTCAAACACACACACACACACTCAAACACACACACACACACACACACACACACACCACACTTATGCAATGTGAGAATAGTTAATTAATGTTGGCTGAGATATCCAGGGTTCATATATAAGTAACACATTTTTACGAGTTTGTTATCTTATCTCCCTCGCCGGCGGTACCTGTCTGACATCATTTAGATAGCCGATGAAATACCTGTATTTCTTTCTTATAGACTGTCTATTCTCCTTCTATTCTTCCTATAACCACAACTATAACTATACAACTACAACAACTACTACATACTACTACTACTACTACAACAGCTACTACCACTACTACTACTACAACAGCTACTACTACTACTACATACTACTACTACATGCTACTACTACTACTACTACAACAGCTACTACTACTACTACTACTACACACTACTACAACTACTACCTATTACTACTACTACGTACTACTACATACTACTACTACTACCACAACTACTACTACTACTACATACTACTACTACAACTATAAAACTACAACTACTACAGCTATACTACTACTACTACTACATACCACTACTACTACAACAGCTACTACTACTACTACTACTACTACTACTACTACTACTACACTACTACTACTTCTATTGGTGTTAACATAAAATTTTCAACATTACTGTTTTAAAGTTTGTATTACTCTTACGTTTATGAGCTAACTATATTAACTAAACTTACACACGTACACACACAAATTATTTTTCTCTCACACACACACACACATTCTCTCTCTCTCTCTCTCTCTCTCTCTCTCTCTCTCTCTCTCTCTCTCTCTCTCTCTCAGCATCACGTGGTAGTCAATCTCCATAACCTTCAACTCACCTGTAAATCTCCCTTGAAGACTAATGTATATCGACTTCTGTGATGACTAACAATCAATATTAGTCCTTAAACACCACTATTTATCTAGTTAATAGTATTTGCCCAGCACACACACGTACACACACCACACACAACAGGCGACTGGTTATCATAGGGCGCTAGTGTGTGTGTGTGTGTGTGATAATCCGTCTTCAGTATCTCCCGCGATTACACCATGCAACACTCTAGCCAATCACAAGCCTCCTGTTTATGACGTCACTACCTCTAAGTCAATCACACGCCTCCTGTTTATGACGTCACTACCTCTAAGCCAATCACAGCACGTTAAATCTCGAGTCATGATTCTGTTGGCCAATAGGAGGGTTGCTAATAGTGACGTCATCAGCACATGAACGTGAGTCATAGCCAATGGGGTGAGAGGAGTGGTGACGTCATTGTTTTGTCAGCCAATAGGAGGGAGATAAAGTTTTCCTGAAGTATCTTTTTGTGATTTTTACATCCTGGTTTTCTTTACGTTTCCGGGAAGAGAGGCGTAGAGATACTTCAGTGAAAATCTGTTGTTTATTTATTAGACTACTGCCTATGTATTACTTTATCATTATTTATTATTTATTTTGTTTATTATTTATACTTGCTTTTCTTTATTTTTCCGGGAAGAGATGCGTAATGGTGCGCCAACGGAAGTCTGGGAATGTTTATAATATTACGTTACGTTATGCTTGATTGAGTTCGTTATATATTGTTTTTCTAGGTTTATACAGACGTTTTATTATGTTTTTCAGCCAATAGGAGGTGGATAAAGTTTTCCTGAAGTATCTTTCCGTCATTAATTTGATATCTTGGTTTTCTTGACTTTTCCGGGAAGAGATGCGTAGCGATAGGGGAGAGCGGGGCAAGTTGCATCGAGGGTAGGTTGCATCATTGCCTCTAACTCGCATGTTATCACACGTACATCGTCTTAATACTACTACTACTACTATAAACTACTATTACTACAACTACAACAATAATAATAATAAAAAAAGGTAATGCGAGTTAGAGGCAATGATGCAACCTACCCTCGATGCAACCTGCCCCGCTCTCCCCTACGTCAAAGAATATCTGAGAATCTCTAAATATTATGTAAAGCTTGATTGAGTTCGTTCTGATGTTCTTTTTACCGTAGATAACACTAGTCGCCAGGGTGCACTAATGTCGCCAGGCGCCATATATTACGAATATTAGCATCACTACAGACTTGTATGTGCCACTGAAGACAGGTACATAACATATACTACTGTACATGCCTCTTCCGTGGCACATACAAGTCTGTAGTGATGCTTTAGTGGTGAAATTTGTAATATATGGCGCCTGGCGACATTAGTGCACCGTGGCGACTATAGTGTTATCTACGGTAGGTTTATACAGACGTTTTATTATGCTTTTTCTTAGTTCAGTGTGGAGTTATTACTAGTCTGTAACTTTATTATGTATGATAAGTGTGATAGTTTCTGTCGATATAGTGTAATGGGTAGCTAGGCAGCCCCCCGGATACAACTCTTACCTAACCCTTTCACGCCCAGATCTTTCCTTTACTATATGAAATTGTATGTTGTTATTTAGCCACTAAATTACAAAAAAGTAACTGAATATACCAAATTAGCTACCGTAGATAACAGTAAAGTCGCCAGGACAACTTTTCTTTTCTGTTTACAGACGTGTGGTGGCGTTAATACTTACATTTCTACATTCATGATTTCAGGAAAGTTAGAAGGGGCTATCTGGAGAGTCTGTGTCATTTTGTGTTTTCATCTGTGTCATAGTAGGGCTATAAATGAACAAATTACAAAAATATCTACAAAGTGGCTACCAACAGTAGAGTCGCCATCTAGTGTTTATTTACTGAGTCGTATACCGCTGTCGTCGTCGCCCGAAAAAAAAACGCGTAGCGAAATTTGAAACCGAATATACTCGCAGCTACAAAGCATAAAACAACGCTGAAACAGGGTAGATTATACAGTCATGATATAAACTACTGTGTATTATCTTCAGTGGCACATAAAAATCAGTCGTGATGCTATACTTCGTAATATTTGGCGCCTGGCGACATTACTGCAGGTGGCGACTTCACTGTTATCTACGGTAAACAGGTCATATCTATAACACATTGCTTATAGTCACTAAAAATCGTCTAATGGCACCCAAATTACAATGGAAATTACGCTCTGGGTCTCAAGGGGTTAAGACGAAACAACTTAAATTACTCAGTCCACTTAAGAACTTTCCCTATCCACTTTACGAGATTAGCAATAAGGGGCTTTTTTCATCTCATCTTCCTGTGATAAGTATGATGAAAATTGATTATAATCTTTCCGTTTATCAAGAGAGAGGCATGACAAGACACTTCCTAAACTACTTGTAAATTGTCGACCCACTTAAACTTTTTCCCCGTTCGCTATACGAGTCTGCGATAACAGAACTTCTTAATCTAATCTTTCCCTATGACGTAAAATTATATTTACTCAATACTTTTTCAGAGACTCACTTGTTCACTCAACCAGTTGAATTCCCGAGTAACATGTATATACCTACCGTCAATAACACTATAGTCGCCACAGCACTAATGTCGCCAGGCGTCATACATTTCGAATTTTAGCATCACTACAGATTTGTATGTGCTAGTAAAGAGGCGTGCACAGTAGTTTATATATTGTACCTGTCTTCAGTGGCACATACAAGTCTGTAGTGATGCTAAAATTCGTAATATTCGCCTATAAAATTCGCCTGGCGACATTAGTGCAGTGGCGACTACAGTGTTATTGACGGTAGCTATAGGAAAAAAAAAGTAACGCCACGCTACTATATAAAGGGTAGAGAAGGAAGGAAGGAAGGGGGAAGGTAAGGAATTGGTAGGGAAAGGATCGAAAGGGAAGAAGGTAGAAAGGAAAGGAAGGGAAAGGAAAAGGTAGGGAGAGAAGGAAGGAAAGGAAGGGGTATGGAAGAGAAGGAAGGAAGGGAAGGGGTATGGAAGAGAAGGAAGGAAGGGAAGGGGTATGGGAGAGAAGGAAGGAAGGGAAGGGGATGGAAGAGAAGGAAGGAAGGGAAGGGGTATGGGAGAGAAGGAAGGAAAGGAAGGGGTATGGGAGAGAAGGAAGGAAAGGAAGGGGTATGGGAGAGAAGGAAGGGAGGGAAGGGGTATGGAAGAGAAGGAAGGAAGGGAAGGGGTATGGGAGAGAAGGAAGGGAGGGAAGGGGTATGGGAGAGAAGGAAGGGAGGGAAGGGGTATGGGAGAGAAGGAAGGAAGGGAAGGGGTATGGGAGAGAAGGAAGGGAGGGAAGGGGTATGGGAGAGAAGGAAGGAGGGAAGGGGTATGGGAGAGAAGGAAGGGAGGGAAGGGGTATGGGAGAGAAGGAAGGGAGGGAAGGGGTATGGGAGAGAAGGAAGGGAGGGAAGGGGTATGGGAGAGAAGGAAGGGAGGGAAGGGGTATGGGAGAGAAGGAAGGGAGGGAAGGGGTATGGGAGAGAAGGAAGGGAGGGAAGGGGTATGGGAGAGAAGGAAGGGAGGGAAGGGGTATGGGAGAGAAGGAAGGAGGAAGGGTATGGGAGAGAAGGAAGGGAGGGAAGGGGTATGGGAGAGAAGGAAGGGAGGGAGGGGTATGGGAGGGAGGAAAGGGATGAAGAAGAAGGGAAGGGTATGGGAGAGAGGAAGGGAGGGAAGGGTATTGGAAGAGAAGGAAGGGAGGGAAGGGGTATGGGAGAGAAGGAAGGGAGGGAGGGTATGGGAGAGAAGGAAGGGAGGGAAGGGGTATGGGAGAGAAGGAAGGGAGGGAAGGGGTATGGGAGAGAAGGAAGGGAGGGAAGGGGTATGGGAGAGAAGGAAGGAAAGAGTAGAGGAATGGTTAGCTACATTCTTCTTCTCCATCTTCTCTCCTCTTCTTCTTCTCCTCCTTCTAGCTCCTTAATTCTTCCTTCTTCTTTTCCTCCTTCCTTCTTCTTCTTCTTTTCCTCCTCCTTCCTTCTTCTTTTCCTCCTTCTTCCTTCTTCTTTTCCTCCTTCTTCCTTCTTCTTTTCGTAGGATACCGAATGAATGGACCCGTTTACTCTACTTGAGGTAAGGATTGATTTGACATCTTCAAGCCTCATATAGTTGGGCAGTGATGTTGATTTTTCTATGTGAACAGTATTTTTGATGATACAGCCAATTTAAGTACAGGAAAATGTATACGCTCGAAAACGACTGGCGCCATGTTGTGACGTCACTAGCTTAGACAACAGAGCAAAACAGCTGTGAAGCGGCCGCTACTATTATGTACTACCTACTAATACACCAACTTGCATTACCCCTACTACCGCAAGATGACCAGTAATCCTCCTTCAAGTGATGTAGTAGGTATTCACTGTGTTTGTGAATATGTAAGTTGTAGTTTATAAGGAAAAAGTGGATAGACAGAGATAAGTGGCCCGTGACACCTGACAAGTGATGACTTCTGGGATCGGCATTCCTTATAGGGAGCTTAAATGAACCTGCAATGACATGTACAGCTAGACAAATAGACGAACTCATAGAGGAACAGGTAGAAATGTATGGTTAGTAAAGGTTGTAGTGGTGAGTAGAGTGACGAAGGATGTATGTTTTGCTTATGTGGGGAAAGAAAGCCATACATTTCTACCTGTTCCTCTATGAGTTCGTCTATCTGTCTAGCTTTACATGTCATTGCAGGTTAATTTAAGCTCCCTATAAGGAATGCCGATCCCAGAAGTCATCACTTGTCAGGTGTCACGGGCCACTTATCTCTGTCTATCCACTTTTTCCTTATAAACTACAACTTACATATTCACAAACACAGTGAATACCTACTACATCACTTGAAGGAGGATTACTGGTCATCTTGCAGTAGTAGGGGTAATGCAAGTTAGTAAGGTTAGTTAGGTTAGTAAAATAAAACTATAATTTTACAAGGTTAGGTTAGTAATTATTTTTTTATGGGGGTCTCGCTATGAGGTTATTAGTGAGATAAGGTTAGGTTAGGTTATAGTGAGGTTAGATTAGTAATATTAAACATATTATATTTTTGAGGGGTCCAGGGGGGTCGTTAAGGAGGGGAGGGGGGTGAAGGGGGCATCTCCCCCCCACTTTATAATTACAGTTTAGAGGTATCTGAAGGGATCTGTGAAGGTCTGGAGGAAAAAACACTCTAATAAGGGCGGGAAAGGACTCTAGAATTTTACCTAACTCACTGAGTGTTGTATACTTAACATGAAAAACCAAGCCTGTCTCATCCCTACCTCAAAAGCCTTGCATACTGCATACTACTCCCGCAACTTATCACAGCTCAGCTAAAGCCCCACAGCTACATATCATTTGCAAGTTACTTATCCATGCACAAGTAGGCTACATACATACATCAAAATGGTCTTCACAGCAATAGTAGGAATTTTCCTTCATCGAGAAATCACGCCTTGCAGACATCCACCACTGTTTCCTCTTTTTCTTGTCTTTAGGCATAGTTATGAACACATTCTCTGGAGTTTTAATTGTGATGTTTTTGCACATTAGCACAAAACAAGCATAATATGTTCTTTTTGTCTGGTACATGTTGAATGCATAGATAGGTATTGCGGTTTGCTGAGCCAAAACAAGCCGATCAGCTGATCAGGCGAGATCTGAGTCTGCAGTTACTACGTCACAACCAATCACAGCGCGTTCCGCCGTGTTGTGATATTTTGGCCCCAAAAAGGCCATATATTTAATTTATGGTGCATTTCTCAGCAAAAAGAATATGAGTACAGTGACATGTAGCCTATATTGCACCCAAAGCTTTATTGTATACTTTTAGTTTTAGGTGTGAGTAAACGGGTCCATTGTAGGAAATAAATGGAAAGTGGCGCAATATCGTAATATCCTTTCTGTCTGTGAGTGTATCTGTGTATCTGAGTGAGATATTACGTTACTTAATACTCCGTGTTTTAGGTGTGAGTAAACGGGTCCATTGTAGGAAATAAATGGAAAGTGGCGCAATATCGTAATATCCTGTCTGTGAGTGTATCTGTGTATCTGAGTGAGATATTACGTTACTTAATACACAATTCATCATTCACACGTGACCAATAATGATATAATGATAACAATGATACTATACCGGATATCAGAAATGAGTCATTCCAGGAAGCATCTGTGACACACGCGTTTTACTCCTACATGTTTAGGTTCTGTTACAGTATATGGTGACTTTATGTTTTATTAATTTTCTCACTATTTTCACACATTTTCTTTCACTTTCTTTAAATTTTATTTCTGCATCGCTTTCTCACTATTTTAACTTATTTTGTATCTAAATTTCTCTTACTTTCTTTAAACTTTCTCGCTGATTTCACTCATTTTTTATTTTAATTTCTTTCTCACTTTCTCTATTAGTCGAGCCGGCCACACTCACACCGGCGCGGCCTGTCCGGCCGACAAAAAGTGGCGGGGCATCGTTCGCCGGACGAGACCCACACACACACCGGCCGCCTCATGAAAATATACAGTACACGTCGGATCACCGTGGTGACAACATGAATCCGCTGTCCGAAAATGACTTGTTGGTGATGGCTGCATGTGCAGCCATATATAATACCTATATATAATACGTCATACTATATATAATATGTCATATATAATACCTATATTATCATAAATACAATTATTACTGGTACAATTAGTCATTATCTGGCCGAGCGAGGGGCGGGCCGCGCCGGAAGGCACCCACACACACGCAGGCGGCAGGCCGCGCCGGACGGAATTTTCAAGCGCCGACTGATTTTCATCCGGCCGCTGCGACAGGCCCCGCCGGATGAAAAACACCCCCACACACACACCGGCCGCCTCTAGCCACGCCCCTTTTCGTCGGCCGGACAGGCCGCGCCGGTGTGTGTGTGGCCGGCTCTTTCTTTAAATTTTCTCACTATTTTCTACACATTTTCTTTTACTTTCTCTATAGAGAAAGTGAAAGAAAATGTGTGAAAACAGTGAGAAAATTTAAAGAAAGTTAGGTAGGTAGGTAGAGAAAGTGAGAAACAAAAAAAGAAATAGAAAATTATGTGAAAATAGTGAGAAAGTTTAAAGAAAGTTAGAAATTGAAATAGAAAATAAGTAAAAATAGTGAGAACATTTTGATATGAATGAAGTGATGAAATGGGTCCTTGGACAGAATTCTTCTTTCCGAAACTCAATATAAGTGAAATAAATGGCAATTACAATGAAAAACTTGATTCAGGGAAGGAGTGAATGGCCGTATTATCCCCCTCTAGTGTATATGCATGGGTAGGAGACATTAATCACCCCAAAATAAGATAAAAAGGAAGAAAATAATGTCTCCCGAAAAGAGTGAGTTATCCCTAAAATGTTGACGTATTCTAACTTCTCTGCCAAGGTAAACAAACACATGTGCCCGCGTGCCGCTGTGACGATATAAAGGGTTGCCATTATACCTGTGCCGCCGTGGCTGTCAAAGGTAGGGTTTATGTTTACGTCTATTATTCATTGATTTATAGCATGGTGGTTGTAGTGAGCTAGCTGTTCTATACGTGTCCCTATTTAGGTCAGTGTAGCACCGCGTGTCACCTTAAATAAGGGTGATTTAGGGTGTTGAGGTGACGGCGGGGACACTTCTTCCCGCGGCCACTTCGTAACATGAATAACTATTTTAACCCATGTACACACCACACTCCTACCATCAAATTACTAACAATACAGGCTCATTCCTTATATATCTTACTATCTGATACATTCAAACTCCTTAAAACCCAAGCGTTGCTAAATAAAACTAAATAAAAACTAGAAAAGGTACCTAGGAAGGCTGTGCTGCGTGTGCACTACCGTGTCTGCAATGTCACCCAAGACGGTACCGGGAACTGTCGCCGATAGGAACACTCGCCGACGTCGACGAGTGTTCCTATTTTTCACGTCGGCGAGTGTTCCCATTACCCGTGTTTCTGCATTCAGGGATTAAATACCAACAATAGCCTGAATAGTTAGGCTAGGTTAAGTGCTTAGGATAGGTTAGGTTAGGTTCCTTTTCATATATTACAAGTTGAGCTGTCGCCGAAAATTTACATGTCGGCGAGTGTTCCAATGTCGGCGAAAGTTCTGGGTTGATGCTTCGGCGAGAGTTCCTATCGGCGACAATTCTATAAACCCCAAAGACACTCTACAACAAAATACCTCACTCTGGGGTGCCCTGTGGTGCGCGTGCGATCATATTAAAAGTTAACAGGCAGGAGTTAACCAGTCTGCTGGCCCATCCACTTGCTACAGAACTGACCGAATAAAAGGTTCTCATACCTGTTTATATTGAGCCAGACATGAAACCAACATAGATAAAGAATAAAATAAAGCAAGGACACGTTCATAAGTACACATACAAATCGACAGCAAAGGCTTAAAGACATACAGATATGCCATGCTTTTTGGTTATAATGGACGAGAACTTCGCGGTCGCTCTACTTAATACTCACGTTTTCTGTAATTTATTTTTGCTCAGTATATTGTGCAGTACTAACCTACTTCCGCGTATCGTTAAAAAATTATATACAGATTGAATTTTATTTATAGTTATCTAATAGGGCTCACGAAAACCCCCTCCTCCCCCGACGACTAAATCACACTGACAAAGTGCGACAAACTGTGTTCAACTGTGGTGACAAGTGACTCAAGACCAGGGACAGATAGCCAATGACAATGAAGTCCTCGTCCATTATTACCAGATTTTTTAATATTGAGTTTTTTTTAATATTGAGTATTTTCAATATTGATTTTTTTAATATTGAGTTTTTTATAATATTGAGCTTTTTAAAATTGAGTTTCATGAGTGATATTTCAATATTTCAATATTTTTCAATTGACCTTTTTTTAATATTGAGCGTTTTTCTAATATGGCTTTTTTCTAATATTGAGTTTTTTAAATATTGCGTTTTTTTAATATTGAGTATTTTTAATATTGAGTTATTTTAACATTGAGTTTTTTAATATTGAGTTTTTTTAATATTGAGTTGTTTGAAGTTTTTTTAATATTGAGTTTTTTTAATATTGAGTTTTTTTAATATTGAGTTTTTTTAATATTAAGTTTTTTTAATATTGAGTATTTTTAATATTGAGCTTTTTAATATATTTTTTTTTATATATTGACCTCTTTTAGTATTGAGTTTTTTTAATATTGAGTTGTTTTAATATTAATTGTTTTAATATTGAGTTTTTTTAATATTGAGTTTTTTAATACTGAGTTTTTTTTTTTTTTTTTTTTTAATATTGAGCTTTTTCAATATTGAGCTCTTTTAATATTGAGTTTTTTTAATATTGAGTTTTTTTAACATTGATTTTTTTTAATATTGTATTTTTAATATTAAGCTTTTTTAATATTAAGTTTTTTTAATAATGAGCTTTCAATATTGCGTTTTTTTAATATTGATAATTTTTAATAATGAGTCTTTAATATTGCGTTTTTTTAATATTGCGTTTTTTTAATATTGAGCTTTTTTAATACTGAGCTTTTTTAATATTGAGTTTTTTAATATTGAGCTCTTAATATTGAGGGTTTTTTTAATATTGCGTTTTTTTTACGTTGCGTTTTTTTTAATTGAGTATTTATAAGATTGAGTATTTTTAACATGAGTTTTTCTAATATTGATTTTTTTTAATATTGAGTTTTTTTAATATTGAGTTTTTTTAATATTGAGTTTTTTTTATATTAAGTTTTTTTTTATAATGAGTTTTTTATGTATTGAGTTTTTTAATATTGAGTTTTTTTTAATATTGAGCTTTTATAATATTGAGTTTTTTTAATATTGAGTTTTTTTTAATATTGAGGTCTTTTAATATTTAACATTTTATAATATTGCGTTATTTTTATTTTGAGTATTTTTAATATTGAGTATTTTTTGATATTGAGTACTTTTAATAATGATTTTTTTTTAATATTGATCTTTATAATATTGAGTTTTTTTAATATTGAGTTTTCTTAATTTACTTTTTTTTTATGAGCTTTATAATTTGCGTTTTTTTAAAATTTTTTTTTTAAAATTTTTGCTTTTTTAATATTGAGCTCTTAATGGTTTTTAAAATTGCTTTTTTCATTCGTTTTTTTTTAAATTTTTTTTTGAGTTTTTTTAAATGAGTTTTTTTAAATGATTTTTTAATTTGAGTTTTTTAAATGAGTTTTTTTTAAAATTACTTTTTAATATTTAGCTTTTTTTAAAATTTTAGCCTTATAATAAAGCTTTTTTTTTTTACTCTTATTTTTTAAAATTTTAGTATTTTTTTAAACTTTTTTTAAATTTAGCTTTATTTTTTAAAATTTTGGTTTTTTTTTAAAAATATTTAGTTTTTTTTAAAATTTGCATTTTTTTAAAAGTTTTTTAAATTGAGTTTATTTTAATATTTAGCTCTTTTAATATTGACTCTCTTAATTTGATATTTTTTTATTGAGCTTTTTTTAAAATTAGTATTTAAAAATTGAGTTTTTTTAAAATTGAGTTTTTGTAAAAATGAGTTTTTTTGTATTTAGCTTTTTTAATATTGATTTTTTTAAATTGAGGTTTTGTGATAGTAAGCTTTTTAATATTTGCTTTTCTAATATTGAAATTTTTTTTAAAATTTAGCTTTTTTTAAAATTTTTACTAATATTAAGCTTTTTTATTAAACTTTTTAATATTGAATTTTTTTAAAATGAGTTTTTTTAAAATAGGTTTTAAAAAAATTTGGGTTTTTAAAAATTGAGTTTTTTTAAAAAAATGATTTTTGAAAAGAAATTTTTTTTTAATACTGAGCTTTTTTTTAAATTTAGCTTTCTAATATTGAGGTTTTTTTTTAAAATTTATTTTTTTTAATATTTGTTTTTAAATATTGAGTTTTTTTTTAAAATTTGGTTTTTTTAATATTTTGTTTTTTTTAATATTGAGCTTTTTAATATGGATTTTTTTTTATAAATTTTAGCTTTTTAATATTTTGTTTTTTTTTTAAATTTCGTTTTTTTTTTTTTAGTATTTTTTAAAATTTAGTTTTTTTTTTTAAAATTTTCTTTTTTAAAATTGAGGTTTTTTAAAATTGTTTTTTTTTAATATGAGCTTTTTAATATTGAGCTTTTTTAAAATTAGCTTTTTAAATTTAATTTTTTTAAAATTTTGGTTTTTTTTTAAAATTGAGCCTAATAATGATTTTTTTTATATATTCGTTTTTTTAATATTTCGTTTTTTTAATATTGGTTTTTTAAATTTAGTTTTTTAAGATTTTAGTTTTTTAATATTTGGGTTTTAATATTGGTTTTTTTTGTTGAGTTTTTTTAAAATTGAGATTTTTTAATATTGGCTCTTTATAATAAGCTCTGTTTTTAATACTGCGTTTTTTTTTAAAAGACTATTTTTAATAGTTTTTTTAAATTGAGTTTTTTTTAATATTGAGGTTTTTTTTTTTTTAATATTTAGTTTTTTAATAAAGCTTTTTAAAATTTAAATTTTTTCAAATTTTTAATAAGGGGGTTTTTTTTTTGAGTTTTTTAAACGAGCTTTTTTTAATATTGGTATTTTTTTTAAAATTTCGTTTTTAAATTGAGTTTTTTAATATCGGTTTTTTTTTAAAATTTAGGTTTTTTAATATTTAGCTTTTAATATTGAGTTTTTTTTAAATTTATTTTTAAAAATTGGTTTTTTTTAATATTGAGGTTTTTTTATTTAGTTTTTTTTAAAATTTATTTTTTTTTAAAATTTAGGTTTTTTTAAATGAGTTTTTTAATATCAAACTTTTTTAAAAACGGGGCTTTTTAATAGTTTTTTTAATATTGGTTTTTTAATATTGAAAATTTTAAATTGAGTTATTTTAATTTTAGTTTTTTAAAATTGTTTTTTTTTTAATATTAAGCTCTTTTAATATTTAGCTTTTTTTAATATTGCGGTTTTTTTATTTTGAGTATTTTATATATTATTTTTTTTAATATTGAGTATTTATAATAATGAGGTTTTTTTAATATTAATCTTTTATAATATTGAGTTTTTTTAATATTGAGTTTTCCTAATATTGAGCTTTTATAATATTGAGTTTTTTTAATATTGAGTTTTTTAATATTAAGCATTTTTAATATTGCGTTTTTTAATATTAAGCATTTTTAATATTGAGATTTTTTAATATTAAGCATTTTTAATATTGAGATTTTTTAATATTAAGCATTTTTATTATTGCGTTTTTTTAATATTGAGTTTTCTAAGATAGAGTGCTTTTAATATTGAGTTTTTTTAATATTGAGCTTTTTTAATAGAGCTTTTATAATAATACGTTTCTTAAATACTGCGTTTTTTTTAATATTGAGTATTCATAATAGTCTTTTAATATTGAGTTTTTTTTAATATTGAGCTTTTCTAATATTGAGTTATTTTAATATTCAGTTTTTTAATATCAAGCTTTTTTAATATTGAGCTTTTATAAGTTTTTTTAATATTGTGTTATTTTAATAGCGAGTTTTTTTTATATTGTTTTTTTAATATTGAGCTTTTTTAATATTGAGCTATTTTAATATTGAGCTATTTTAACATTAAACTTTTTCAATATTTAGTACTTTTAATATTGCATTTTTTTAATATTGAGTTTTTTTAATATAGTGTTTTTAATATTGAGCTTTTTTAATATAGATTTTTTTTAATATTGAGTTTTTTAATATTAAGCCTTTTTAATAGAGCTTTTTTAATATTAAGATTTTTTAATATTGAACATTTTTAATATTGAGTTTTTTTAATATTGAGTATTTAATGAGTTTTTTAAATATTGATTTTTTAATATTGAGCTTTTTTAATATTGAATTTTCTAATATTGAGTTTTTTTAATAGAGCTTTTTAATATTGATTTTTTTTATAAATTGAGTTTTTTTAATATTGAGTTGTTTTAATATTGAGCTTTTTTAATATTGAGCTTTTTTAATATTGAGCTTTTTTAATATTGAGTTGTTTTAATATTGAGCTTTTTTAATATTGAGCTTTTTTAATATTTTTTAATATTTAGCTTTTCTAATATTGAAATTTTTTAATATTTAGCTTTTTTAATATTGTTTACTAATATTAAGCTTTTTTAATATTAAGCTTTTTTAATATTGAAATTTTTTAATAATGAGTTTTTTTAATATAGTGTTTTTAATATTGAGTTTTTAAATATTGAGTTTTTTAAATAATGAGTTTTTTGAATAATGAATATTGAGTTTTCTAATACTGAGCTTTTTTAATATTGAGCTTTCTAATATTGAGGTTTTTTTAAAATTGAGTTTTTTTAATATTTAGTTTTTAAATATTGAGTTTTTTTAATATTGAGTTATTTTAATATTTATTTATTTTAATATTGAGCTTTTTTAATATGGAGTGTTTTTTTTATAATATTGAGCTCTTTTAATATTTAGCTTTTTTTAATATTGCGTTTTTTTAAATTTGAGTATTTTTAATATTGAGTTTTTTTTAATATTGATCTTTTATAATATTGAGGTTTTTTAATATTGTTTTTTTAATATTGAGCTTTTATAATATTGAGCTTTTATAATATTGATTTTTTTTAATATTGCGTTTTTTTAATATTGAGCCCTATTAATAATGAGGTTTTTTTATATATTGCGTTTTTTTAATATTGCGTTTTTTTAATATTGCGTTTTTTTAAGATTGAGTATTTTTAATATTGAGTTTTTTAAGATTGAGTTTTTTTAATATTGAGCTTTTTTAATATTGAGTTTTTTAAGATTGAGTTTTTATAATATTGAGATTTTTTAATATTGAGCTCTTATAATAATGCTCTGTTTTAATACTGCGTTTTTTTTAATATTGACTATTTTTAAGTTTTTTAATATTGAGTTGTTTTTTAATATTGAGCTTTTCTAATATTGAGTTTTTTTTAATATTGAGTTATTTAATATTAAGCTTTTTTAATATTGAACTTTTTCAAGTTTTTAATATAGTTTTTTAAAATTGAGTTTTTTAATACTGAGCTTTTTTAATATTGAGTATTTTTAATATTGCGTTTTTTAATATTGAGTTTTTTAATATCGAGTTTTTTTAATATTGAGTTTTTTTAATATTGAGCTTTTTAATATTGAGTTTTTTTAATATTGAGTTTTTTTAATATTGAGTTTTTTTTAATATTGAGTTGTTTTTATATTGAGTTTTTTTAATATTGAGTTTTTTAATATTGAGGTTGTTTTAATATTGAGTTTTTTTTAATATCAAGCTTTATTAATACTGAGCTTTTTTAATAGTTTTTTTAATATTGAGTTTTTTAAATATTGAGTAATTTTAATATTGAGTTATTTTAATATTGAGCTTTTTAATATTGAGGTTTTTTTTTTATATTAAGCTCTTTTAATATTTAGCTTTTTTTAATATTGCGGATTTTTTATTTTGAGTATTTTATATATTACTTTGTTTAATATTGAGTATTTATAATAATGAGTTTTTTTAATATTAATCTTTTATAATATTGAGTTTTTTTAATATTGAGTTTTCCTAATATTGAGCTTTTATAATATTGAGTTTTTTTAATATTGAGTTTTTTAATATTAAGCATTTTTAATATTGCGTTTTTTAATATTAAGCATTTTTAATATTGAGATTTTTTAATATTAAGCATTTTTAATATTGAGATTTTTTAATATTAAGCATTTTTATTATTGCGTTTTTTTAATATTGAGTTTTTCTAAGATAGAGTACTTTTAATATTGAGTTTTTTTAATATTGAGCTTTTTTAATAGAGCTTTTATAATAATACGTTTCTTAAATACTGCGTTTTTTTTAATATTGAGTATTCATAATAGTCTTTTAATATTGAGGTTTTTTTAATATTGAGCTTTTCTAATATTGAGTTATTTTAATATTCAGTTTTTTAATATCAATCTTTTTTAATATTGAGCTTTTATAAGTTTTTTTAATATTGCGTTATTTTAATAGCGAGTTTTTTTTATATTGTTTTTTTAATATTGAGCTTTTTTAATATTGAGCTATTTTAATATTGAGCTATTTTAACATTAAACTTTTTTAATATTTAGTACTTTTAATATTGCGTTTTTTTAATATTGAGTTTTTTTAATATAGTGTTTTTAATATAGATTTTTTTTAATATTGAGTTTTTTAATATTAAGCCTTTTTAATAGAGCTTTTTTAATATTAAGATTTTTTAATATTGAACATTTTTAATATTGAGTTTTTTTAATATTGAGTATTTAATGAGTTTTTTAAATATTGATTTTTTAATATTGAGCTTTTTTAATATTGAATTTTCTAATATTGAGTTTTTTTAATAGAGCTTTTTAATATTGATTTTTTTTATAAATTGAGTTTTTTTAATATTGAGTTGTTTTAATATTGAGCTTTTTTAATAGAGCTTTTTTAATATTGAGCTTTTTTAATATTGAGTTGTTTTAATATTGAGCTTTTTTAATATTGAGCTTTTTTAATATTGAGCATTTTTAATTTTGAGTTTTTTTAATATTGCGTTTTTTTTAATATTGAGCTCGTTTAATAATGAGGTTTTTTTTAATATTGAGCCTTTTTAATATTGCGTTTTTTTAATGTTTTTTTTTTTTAAATATGGCGTTTTTTCAATATTGCGCTTGTTTAATATGGAGATTTTTCAATATTGACCTTTTTTAATAATGAGCTTTTTTAATATAGCGTTATTTAATATTGCGGCTTTTTTTAATATTGAGTATTTAAAAGGTTTTTTAATATTGAGTGTTTTTAATATTGAGCTGTTAATATTTGATTTTGTTTAATATTGAGTTTTTTAAATGAGTATTTTAGATTGCGTTTTTTATAGTTTTTTAATATTGATTTAAAAATTTTTTTTTAAAGTTTTGTTAATATTGAGCTTTTTAATTTTTTTTTAAGATTTTGTATAAGTTTATAAGTTTTTTTATAGATTTTTTAAGTTTTTTTTATATTGCGTTTTTTAATATTTTTTTTTAATAATGAGCTTTTTTAATATTGAGCTCTTTTAATATTGCGTTTTTTTAATATTGAGCTGTTAATATTGCGTTTTTTTAATATTGAGCTCTTTTAATATTGCGTTTTTTTTAATATTGAGCTCTTTTAATATTGCGTTTTTTTAATATTGAGCTCTTTTAATATTGAGGTTTTTTTTAATCATGCGTGTTTTTAATATTGAGTATTTAATTGAGAAAGAGAGTCGTAGGCTACACTTACACTCAGACGCACACATGACTGCTTTTCCCCCACACGGTTATCAAACACGGGACTGAAGCGTAAGGTATACATGCACCCAGTTCCTGGAGTGAACAAATTTTTTTTTAAATTATTTATTGGGATGTTTGTCTGAAAATCCGTGAACATGTACCAGTTTTGACAGCATATCTGTATGTCTTTAAGCCTTTGCTGTCGATTTGTATGTGTATTTATGAACGTGTCCTTGCATTATTTTATTCTTTATCTATGTTGGTTTTATGTCTGGCTCAATATTAACAGGTATGAGACACTTTAATTCAGGTCAGTTATGCAGCAAGTGGATGGGCCAGCAGACTGGTTAACTTGAAATTGCCTTTGGGGGATCCCGAGTGAGTTATCTTGTTGTAGAGTGTCTTTGCTATCAGTACTGAGCTCCTCAATGTTGGGGTGAGGGGTCATCTTTCACTTTCCTTTTTCATATTTATAAAACGTAGTATATTTTTCTTTCAGTTTTAATTCAGACAAAAAAAAAAAAAAAAAAAAAAAATTCTGAGACCCATAGACCCAGTAATGTTTTTTTTGACTTTTTTTTCTCCTATATTTACCCAAACCTGCCCGTTTAAAAAAGTTATAAGAAATGGAAGGTTAGCAAAATAGTGTATCAAAACTTCATATATTTAATTAAAAACATATCTATTTTTTTTGTTCTGAATAACGAATTATATTTTACATAACTTATATAAATTACAATGATGAATGACCTTGGCTGCCAACACACCTTTTTATTAGTAGCAAAAAAAGGTTAACCAGGTAGATTATAGTTACATAATTAGTCATTTCATACCTTTCGTAACAGTATATCTACTATTACCATTACTTTATTTCTTGGTATAGGTAGTACGGCAATTAATTAGTCATTTCATACCTCTCCTAATAGAATATCCACCATTACCATAAACTTATTACTACTACCATTACTTTCTCGCCGGTCACCAATAAGTAGAGTATATCTATCTATGTATATATATAAACCTGAGGAAAAGTGGGTCGAGTTATACTAGTCTTCTTTTTACAAGGTGAAAAATCCTGACACCTTGCTGCTCACTGACTGATATTTGATGCCAGAAGGGAATACTACGGTTCTTCTTAATTTCAGGTGTATTTTATCATAGTTAACCATATTATCAGGTAAACAGGGATAATTTTAAGAATGAGACCTTAAGATAGAATGGAATTTAGGGAATAGTACGATTCTTCTTAATTTCAGGTGTATTTTATCATAGTTAACCATAGTATCATGGTAAACAGAGGCAAAATTTTAAGCATGGATGAGACCTTAAGATAGTTCAGACCTTAAGACCTTATTATTATATGCTATTTTATATCCTTTTTTTTTTGCTTCTGTAAAAATGTAACAGAAATAAAGCTAAAAAAAAATAAAATAAAAGGCCTGAAGATAGAATGGAAGTTTCACCTCGTTAAAAAAACGTAACTATATATCTTTCCACTCGTCCTGGTGGTTCTTTTGTGGTGGGGTTTTATTTGTGTAATCACAGGAAGTGTACAATTGAGTTTTTTAAAAATTATTTGTAATGCACGGGGAACATTGTGAATACTATATTTAACAAAATAAGCTCAAATTATGAAGATAGAGGAACATTTGTAATTAAGGTGGAATAATATTATGTACACAAAATAAGCTACAAATGTATCGAAGATAGAAAAAAAGAATGTATTTGGTAATTTAAAAGGTTAAGATAGAAAAAAAGAATGTATTTGGTAATTTAAAAGGTTAAGTGTAATATTTAATGCATGAACTTAATCTGGAGGAATCAATAATAAATTGTGTTGTATTTATGTAAGAGAAGGTTGTGTGTTTTGGATCTGTGTGTAATAAACTAAATCACCGAGTATAATTATGTAACAGTAAATATAATAACTCCAGAGCTATTTAGATACAAGATGAAGCATGAAGAATACCAATAAAAAAATATGTAAAGTACAAAAATGAAAAACTAAATAACTGATCAGATAGAAGAAACATGTGAAAAAAAATCGATACAAAACTTCTCAGATAAAAGAAACTTGTGAAAAAAACCACTTAAAAAACTAGGGCGTGTGTGTGGCGGGTGAAGGATACACCTGGAAAGGTTAATTCATTCACCTGTTTTACCTGAGGTTGTGTGGCGACAGGTGGGAGGGGAGGGGGGAGGGGAGGATGGGAAGGGGGAAGATACAAAAGATGGAAGAAAAGGGAGGATACGAAAGAGGGAAGGATAGAAAGTGGGAAAGGGGACTGGGGATGGGAGGGAAGGGGATGAATAGAGAGGAGGGAAGGGAAAGGGGATGAGAGGGAAGGGGGAGGATACGAGAGGGAAAGGGGAGGAGAGGGAAGTGGGAAGGGGGGAAAAATAGGGAGGGACAAAAGGGGGAAGGAAAGAGGGGCGGGGGATTGAAGGAGGGGAAGAGGGGAGGGGGATTGAAGGAGAGGAAGAGGGGAGGGGGATTGAAGAGGGGAAGAGGGGAGGGGGAAGGAAGGAGGGGGAGAGGGGAGGGGGATTGAAGGAGAGGAAGAGGGAAGGAAGGAGGGGGAGAGGGGAGGGGGAAGGAAGGAAGGGAAGGGGGAAGGGTGGAGCGCCAGAACTCTTCACAAGCTCGAATAAGAAGTATATTATGCACTCATACTAAAAATTGTAGTGAAAAAACATTAAAAGTAGGAATAGATGAATACATAAATAGCTACACGTATAAAAAAAAACCAAAAGAACTACATAAAGTAATTTGGTCCTATCGTGTACGCTCATTAGCTGAAAATAAAATAAATACTACAGAAGAATAAGAACATTTAGCATTCTTGATCAATAAAGTGTAAAGAAAATAAAATAGTGAATAATAATAATAAAATGAGCAGCATCGTATAAAAAAAAGCCTAAAAAACATTAAATAAATCTAAGTAATACGAATAATAACAAAAAAAATAAAATACATAATGAAAAGTAAATAAACTAATATTTAAGGGGAGTTTAATTGGGTTTCTGTGTGTATAATAGTGTTAGTAGTGTGTTGTGTGTGCAGCGTGTGGATTCGTGAGTAGGTTAAAGTATACTTGAAATAAATGCTTGTAATATGAAAAAGTAAATATCGTAATTAAAGAAAATCAATAATAAAGAAATGATATAATGATAAAGTTAAAAATAGCATTAATATTGAAAAAGAGTTATAATGTTGTTTGGGTTTGTCTATGTGATGTGTGTGTTATTGTATGTTGTGTAGTGTGTCTATGTAGTATGTGTATTTTGTTGTTGGGTGTGTTAGATAGTTATATAACTGAGTGAAAAATGTGTATGTATATATGAAGAAATGTATATATATGTATGTTTGGAAAGAAATGTGTCTATGTATATATGAAGAAATGTATATATATGTATGTTTGTTAAGAAATGTGTCTATGTATATATGAAAAAATGTATATATATGTATGTTTGGAAAGAAATTTGTCTATGTATATATGAAAAAATGTATATATATGTATGTTTGGAAAGAAATGTGTATGTATATATGAAAAAATGTATATATATGTATGTTTGGAAAGAAATGTGTCTATGTATATATGAAAAAATGTATATATATGTATGTTTGGAAAGAAATTTGTCTATGTATATATATATGTATGTTTGGAAAGAAATGTGTCTGTATATATGAAAAAATGTATATATATGTATGTTTGGAAAGAAATGTGTCTACGTATATATGAAAAAATGTATATATATGTATGTTTGGAAAGAAATGTGTAACTATATGTATTAAAAAAAAAAAAAAATCTATAAAAAGTGCAGACAGACAACTACAAATTAAGAAAAATAGAAGAAAATGTACATGTAATTATGTTACGATAATTGTTAAGTATAATTGTACTTGAATATGTAGTAAAAGTAGTAATAAAGTATGTATAGTAGTATGTAAGTAATAAAAAAAAAATATAATAAAGTATGAAGAACAGTAAAGTATGAAATAAAGTATAAAGTATGTATAAAGTATGTATAAAGTATAAAGTATGAAGTAAAGTATAAAGTATGTATAAAGTAAAATATGTATAAAGTATAAAGTAAAGTATAAAGTATGTATAAAGTATAAAGTATGAAGTAAAGTATAAAGTATGTATAAAGTGTGAAGTAAAGTATAAAGTATGTATAAAGTGTGAAGTAAAGTATAAAGTATGTATAAAGTATGAAGTAAAGTATAAAGTATGTATAAAGTGTGAAGTAAAGTATAAAGTATGTATAAAGTATGAAGTAAAGTATAAAGTATGTATAAAGTATGAAGTAAAGTATAAAGTATGTATAAAGTAAAGTATAAAGTATGTATACAGTATGAAGTAAAGTATGAAGTAAAGTATAAAGTATGTATAAAGTATGAAGTAAAGTATAAAGTATGTATAAAGTATGAAGTAAAGTATAAAGTATGTATAAAGTATGAAGTAAAGTATAAAGTATGTATAAAGTATGAAGTAAAGTATAAAGTATGTATAAAGTATGAAGTAAAGTATAAAGTATGTATAAAGTAAAGTATAAAGTATGTATAAGGTATAAAGTATGAAGTAAAGTATAAAGTATGTATAAGGTATAAAGTATGAAGTAAAGTATAAAGTATATATAAAGTATGAAGTAAAGTATAAATATGTATAAAGTATAAACTAAAGTATAAAGTATGTATAAAGTATGAAGAACAGTCACCCTTGGAATGAACACAAATACTTGAATAACAGCAAGTATTCACAGTATGAGTAAAAAACCAATACTTAATAATTATAACTTCTACTTAAAATTATAGTGCCCAAACTCAATACTTCTACTTATAACTACAGCACTCAATATGAGCACTGGTGAAGCATTACTTACAGGTGTGTGTACGTATGTTTGTGTTTACTTTTTAGCACGAGAATGATGACTACAAGAAACTATGGCACGAAGTATTACTCAACCACACACTTACTCACACACACACTCACACACATACATACATACATACATACATACACACACATACATACATACACACACAGGCGAGGATAAGAAAATTTGCCTTATGATAGTAGTAATCAGGAACCCTAATCTTTTCAGCTGTGTTTGTTTGTTGAGAGAGAGAGAGAGAGAGAGAGAGAGAGAGAGAGAGAGAGAGAGAGAGAGAGAGAGAGAGAGAGAGCAGATTTAAGGGTAGCAACACCTGTACACAAGACACAGATGTAGGTATATAATTAAGGCAGGCTGGCAAGGTGTCCTCAGAAAGCACCCAAGACACACACACACTAGTAAACAGGAAGTAGTGAAATCCGTCTTGATAATAAAAATCCATCCCTGAAAAATGTACTTCATCTAATCTAAGTCATTCATGTCTAGCTTCTTTTTTTAATAATAATAATAATTCCAGTATAATCTAATGGGCCAGTTTGTAGTGTTAGCCTGTAATGGGGAAGTCCTGCTCTGAAATCCCGGCCTTGTTACGTAACTCAGCGTATTACCAAGTGCTTAGCTGCCACGTAAGTAAGTTAATGAAATGGGGGAGCATCAAATTTCTAGACTTTCATCATTAATTCTCCTATTTCATCTTTCCTGTTGACTATTATTACCTACTATTTTTTTTAACTTCTTAACTAATCTTTTACCTCTAGTTAATTCTCACTCTCTCTCTATCTTGTCTCATTCACACACACACACACACACACCTCTTGAAGGTATAAAATGTATTCTTTGGGAGTGAATAAGGTTTGAGTTTACTATTCTTACCTATTATTATTGAATTTCCTTACTAATCTTTCACCACTAATAAATTCTCACTCATTCACACACACACTCATGTATTCTTCACCTTTGCCAACCTCCCTTAATCCATCCATAAAGCTAAGAGGCACCAATTGACACATAAAACACCCACTACCATACACTCTTAAAACACCAAACGTAACACACAACCCTCCTGCCTCCCTATATAAACATGACGTAACGCTTTGTTTACTCTCAACACATAACAGCTCCCCACACCAATGTAATTATCCTCTGTAACACTTGCTAACACCTACACATATGTAACACACTAGTAGGCATATGGTGTGTTTATAAAAGATGTGTTATATGCCATGCTTCATTTTACCGCCTTTTTTCTACACCTTGCTTAATTTTTTCGACTCCTTGCTTCCTTTTTTCGACCCCATGCTTCATTTTATAACTTTTTTAACACCCCTTGCTTCATTTTACCACCTCTTTTCCACCCCTTGCTTCATTTTCACATACCACTTGATAAAAATGTAAGTTATGTGATAATTGTTTTGTAGAGGTTTAGGTCATTTAGCATAAAAATAACAGCCTTAGTTTAGTTTTAAGTCTTAATTTAGTTAGTAGTTTAGTTAATTTAGAAGTTATATCACCTAGCACTATATTTGTAATGATTTAGTGCTGTTTGTGTTCCTTTTAGAATGTCACACACGTACACACAACACTTGCCACACATACACACAACACTTGCCACACATACACACAACACTTGCCACACATACACACAACACTTGCCACACATACACACAACACTTGCCACACATACACACAACACTTGCCACACATACACACAGACAGACATTCGCACATTTGCTTGAATTGTACGAATGATAAAAAGAACTGGAATTGGTGTGTGTAAATGACAAGCATATCTTACTACTGTGTGTGTGTGTGTTAATAGATTCAATACAAATCTAACAATATTTACCTTTCCATAAATTTACACATAATAAAACATTAAAAAAAACCACTATAATTATTCTCCTTGAGTAATTTATCTTCTCAGTCATTACTCTTTCTACTCATTTCATATTACCACAAAAACATGTCCCTATCTACAGCATGTGTGTGTGTGTGTGTGTGTGTGTGTGTGTGTGCGTGTGTGTGTGTGTGTGTGCGTGCGTGTGTGTGTGTGTGTGGCAATGGGTCTTCAAACGACATCCCATTTTTAAGGTAATGGGGGTTAAAAAAAATGTCCTAATCTGAGACGTCTGGTTTGAGAAAATAAAACTTGGAGATGATGAGGTACATACATACATACATACACACGTACATACACACACACACACATATGTACATACACACATACGTACAAGTGTTCATCAAATAATGGGTGAAAAAAACGGGGGAGAAAACCTTAGGGGAAAAATGGGTTACATATCCGAGGTAATGGACATGTAGGAGCCCCATTTTTCCCTTAGAGATGAGTGTTTTGAGGTCCGTATTCCGGGTGACGGCACCGGGTGAAGTACGGGTGAGCTGCGGGTGAGGGCGGGGTCACTGCAGCTCCTCCTCCAGCCATCGGGGTACCGGGTAGTCGAGCCGGGTGAGCAGCTTCTCCAGGGCCACATTGTAAGGTTGGTAGTACTCCTGTTTGGGTGACATGACGGGTGATGGGTGAGAAACGGGTGAGAAAATGGAAGAAAGGGAGAAAGGGAAGGGAGAAAAGAGAAGGTTAGAGAGGAAGGTGAGAAAAGGGTGAGGGGGAAGGGGGAAAAGAGATGGGTAGTACTCCAGTATGGGTGACAATATGGGTGATGAAAGGGTGAGGGAGAAGGGAGAGAAGAGTGAAGGGTAGAGAGAGGAAGAGAAGAGGGTGATGGGTGAGAAATGGGTGAGGGTGAAGGGAGAAAAGAGAAGGGTAGTACTCCAGTATGGGTGACGAGACGGGTGATGAAAGGGTGAGAAAAAGGGGAGGGGGAAGGGAGAAGGGTAGAAAACGGAAGATGAAAAAGAGTGAGAAATGAAATGGGTGATGGGGAAGGGAGGAAAGAGAAGGGTAGTACTGTATGGGTGACATGACGGGTGATGAATGGGTGAAAAGAGAAGGGTAGAGAGAGGAAGAGAAGGGTAGAGGTAGGAAGGTGGGGAATGGGTGAAAAGAGATGGGTAGTACTCCTGTATGGTATATGACATGATGGGTGGGGAATGGGTGAAAAGAGATGGGTAGTACTCCTGTATGGTATATGACATGATGGGTGGGGAATGGGTGAAAAGAGAAGGGTAGTACCCTGTATGGAATGCATGTGGGTGGGGAATGGGTGAAGAGAAGGTAGACAGAGGATGTGAGAGAGAGAGGGTTGAAGCCTTTTGAGTGTGTGTGGAGAGAGAGAGAGAGAGAGGAGAGAGAGAGAGAGGAGAGAGAGAGAGAGAGAGAGAGAGAGAGAGAGAAGAGAGGAGAGAGAGAGAGATAACAGACCTTATAACAAGATCTATCATGACCTATCAAAATCATTACAACACTCATAATCTCAAAATAATCATGATAAATAATCTCTTCTATCACCTGCACATTCCATTGACATGAGCTGAGCAACACAATAAGAAAACCTCGAATAGTGATGGGTTTGATGGGCAGGAAGTGACTTGTTGGGGGATAATTGAAGGGGAAGAAAGGAGAAGGGGGGTGAGGGGAATTGAAGGGGAGATAGGAAGTGACTTGTTGGGGGATAGTTGAAGGGGAAGAAAGGGGTGGGGGAAAATTGAAGAGTAGATAGGAAGCGAGTCCTTGGGGGGGGGGGGGGGGGGGGGGGGTTTATGTGATGAGGGGTTTAGGAGTGACTCGTATTAAAAGGAGAAGAAAGGGGGGGGGGGGGGGGGGGGAGAAATTGAAGAGGAGATAGGAAGTGAGTAATTTTTTTGGGGGGTATGAGATGAGGGGGTAGGAAGTGTAGGAAGTGACTCATAGGAGGAGGAGGAGGAGGAGGAAGGAGGAATTACAGGTGTAAATTGATAAGCTGAACTAACTCTAATCTAAAATCTAATCTTATCATCACAAATAAACTGATAAATAAATTCTCCCTCATTCCCTCCTTTCTTCATCCTTCCCTTTACTTCCCCATTACTAAACTTGTCCCTTATTTCCCACCATTCTTCCCTTTATCTTTATTCTCTAAATTAATTATCTTTCCTTCACTTCTTCATTTCCTTTCATTCTTCCTTCCCTCTAGTCTCTTAATTCATTCCCTTTCCTTCCCTTCCACCCCATCTCAACACCCATTACTAACCTTCAGTCCCTCATTTCCTTCCCTTCTTCCTACCTACCTTCCTTACCTCTATTCCCTTCCCTTCCCCTCATTTCCATATTCCCTACCATCCCATCCCAACACCTATTACTTTACCTCCAGGCACTTCCATTTCAACAGCTTTCTCCAATGCCTCACCACCTTCTCTCCTCTTCACGTGCCCAAACCACCTCAATTGCCTTACTCTCAGCACTGTTCTCAATTCCTTCAGAACATCAGAAAACATCAGAAAATAAGGAAGCTACAAGAGGCCGCGAGACCTACACGAGGTAGTTCCTGAGAGATCCTTATTTCAGCTTCATCAGCTAGATGAACTACAAGCCACTACAACTACAAGCCATAACAGTGCTACAAGTAAGGCCAGAATCCCATGTTATGATCACATATTAACAGTATGCCAAGACAGAGTTCGTGATTTCACATAACACACGAATCAAGGACAAACAATTCCTTCAATCCACATCTTCACTGGACACCATCTTCCCATTCCCATTACTTCCCTTTCCTTAAATATTTCCTTTCCCATCACTTCTCCATTCCCTAACATCCCATTACTAACCTACAGTCCTTCCATTCTTCCCTCTTTTCTCTTAATTTAATCCCTTCCTTTTACTTCCATTCTTCCTACCTTCCTTCCCTAAATTTAATCCCTTCCTTTTACTTCCATTCTTCCTACCTTCCTTCCCTTTATTCCCTAAATTTAATCCCTTCCTTTTACTTCCATTCTTCCTACCTTCCTTCCCTTTATTCCCTAAATTTAATCCCTTCCTTTTACTTCCATTCTTCCTACCTTCCTTCCCTTTATTCCCTAAATTTAATCCCTTCCCTTCACTCCCCCATTTCCTACCACCCCATCGTCCACCTTCAATCCCTAATTTCCTTCCCTTTATTCTCTTAATTTATTCCCTTCCCATCACTCCCCCATCCCCCATTACCCACCTTGAGTAGCTTGGCATCGGACTCATCCATGGGAGGGTAGACTCTGCCCTTCCCGCGTCCCAGGCACTTGGTCTTGTCCCCTTCCGTCACCTGGCAGAAGAACCCTTTCCTCTTGTCATACCTGTGGAAGGGAGTGTGGGAAGGGAAGGGAAAGGTAGGAGAGAGAGAGAGAGAGAGAGAGAGAGAGAGAGAGAGAGAGAGAGAGAGAGAGAGAGAGAGAGAGAGAGTCTTAATACATATTGAGCTAGAAACTGATCCTATTCTTAAGATAACAACCTTTCTTAATAATAATCATATTTTCACCCCTTCCCACACCCCACATCCCCCTAGCATGGAGCTGGCCAGGGTGGAGAGGCCATAATCATTTGAAGCCAGAGAAACACCACAGCGGCCAATTTGGTTCAGGTATTAGTTGCCAGTTGTACAAATTGCCCCAGAGTTTGATATTTCGGGAGGTATAAACCTACTGTTTCCTGTGGTGGGTACACACTTACCATTTATCTTACTGCTTCATGCTATTTATATGGGAGACAATAATAATAATATTGATAATTATAATAACGAAACACGGTACGCTCACCTGCCCTGACCCAACATGGCGGCCGAAGACTCCTATGGGAGTACTAAAAATGGCTTCACTTCTCAGCGGGGGATGGCCTCTCCACCCCTTATAGCTCCATGCCCCACACCCCAATCACCCCTTCTCACACTCCCATCACCCTTTCCCACACCCACATCACCCCATTCCTTCCTTCCTCTCATCTAAAATCACCCCATCCCAATACCACACACAAAACAACACACTTTTCACCCTTTCCCTCACCCCTTCCCACACCCCCATCACCCCTTCCCAACCACACACCCCCATCACCCCATCCCACACCCCATCACCCCTTCCAACCACACCCCCCACACCTTCCCACACCCCCATCACCCCTTCCCAACCACACACCCCCATCACCCCTTCCAACCCCATACCCTTCCAACCACACACCCCCATCACCCCTTCCCAACCACACCCCCCCATCACCCCTTCCCAACACACACCCCATCACCCTTCCCACACCCCCATCACCCCTTCCCAACACACACCCCATCACCCCTTCCCAACCACACCCCCATCACCCTTCCCACCACACACCCCCATCACCCTCCCAACACAAACCCCATCACCCCTCCCAACCACACCCCCATCACCCTTTCCCAACCACACACCCCCATCACCTTGCCAACACCCCCCCATCACCCCTTCCCAACCACACCCCCCCATCACCCACCGTAAGTGCTCGGTGTAGTTATAGAAGGGCTGGATGCTGAGGAAGCGCTGCAGCTCGTTCATGATGTAGACGGGGTCGTTACGCAGCTCCTCCCCGTCGATGAGGATGAGCTGCCAGGAGGGGAAGTAGTCCAGCCAGCGCTCCAGGTGCTTCGCGTACATCCCCGGCACCAGGCATCTGGGGGGGCGGGGGGATGTAATTAGGGAACCTCATCAGGCATTATGGGGAAATCTGACCTTAACCCCTTGAGACCCAGAACGTAATTTTCATTGTAATTTGGCTACCAATAGACAATTTTTAGTGAGTATAAGCAATATTTTATAGCTATGACCTGTTTAGTATCCTTGACGACTAACTAATTTGGGATATTGAGTGACTTTTCGTAGTTTTATGGCTAACAACAGACAATTTTTTAGAAAAGGAAAGATCTGGGCGTGAAGGGGTTAAACAGAAAGATGATGATAGGTGGGGGTTGAATAATGAGAAAAAGTACATATTAGAAGAAAAGAAGAAAGCTAGAAAGGAAGAAAGAATAAATGGAGGAATGGGAAATGAAAGCTTATATAATAATGAGAAAAACTGAGAAAAGTGTAGGAAATGAAAGAGGAGAAGAAAGGAAGGAAGGAAGGAAGGAAGAAGATAGAAAATAAAAGGCTGAAAGGAAAGAAGAAAAACGAGGAAAAGTACAAATTAGTGGAAGAGAAGAAAGCAAGAAAGAATGAACGGAAGAATGGAAGGCGGGAAACAACATACACGCCTGCATAAACCCCCGCCCCAGCACTCACTTGTTCCTGAGGTTCCTGAGAGGCCTGGGGTCGCCGTCGCCTGCCGTGATGACGCGGTGGAAGGAGTACTGGAGGGCGGCGGGGTCGTTGTGGGCGCGCATGTGGTGGTACCAGGAGTAGGCGCGGCGACTGGCAGGGATCACCGTGGCAACCTGGGAGGAGAGGGTGAGAGAGATACTATAGGTAATATATAGTACTGAGAGAAGGTGGAGGAGACGAGAGAGAGAGAGAGAGAGAGAGAGAGAGAGAGAGAGAGAGAGAGAGAGAGAGAGAGAGAGAGAGAGAGAGAGAGAGATATTAGGAAGATAAGTATGAGGTGTGCGTGTGCATCTCTGTCTATAGCCCGGGTCCCAGTATGAGGCCCACATCAACCCACGCTAGAGAAAATTGCCTGACGCTGGTTGACGCAGGAATTTTTTTGCGTCAACTCACGTCAGCCTGATCGCCACGTCAGCCACGTCAGCCACGTCAGACAAAGACAGCCACGTCACTTCCAGGGTACCTCACGTGGACTGACGCAACAATTGTTTTTTTCTTCAAAAAATTCGCCACGTCAGGAACGAGGCCTCGTCAGCTTGCGTTACCCTAAAAATCAGAACCACGTGTTTTTACCTCGTCAACCTGCTTCAGCATAACGCGGGTTGACGTGGCCCTGTAACCTCATAGTGGGACCCAAGCTTATGTTTTGAGGAATCATACCTAACTATCTTCTCTATCAACACAACCATGCTACATCCCTTCCCCCAACCCCTCTTTGCCCCCTCCCCCCCACTCACCAGCTTGACGTGGGGCAGCAGGGCCTTGACGCGCTGTGGCACCACCTCCCCCTCGAAGTAGGTGGCACTCTTCTCAAACAGGTAGCGGCTGGAGGAGTTGGCCGGCACTGGGAAGAAGTTCATGTACCTGGAAAGAAGTTAGGAATGGAGTGAGTGAGAGAAGGACAAGTGCAGGGGGGGAGTGAAGGAAAGACAGGAAAATGTTAGGAATGGAGTGAGTGAGAGAAGGACAAATGCAGGGGGGGAGTGAAGGAAAGACAGGAAAATGTTAGGAATGGAGTGAGTGAGAGAAGGACAAATGCAGGGGGGGAGTGAAGGAAAGACAGGAAAATGTTAGGAATGGAGTGAGTGAGAGAAGGACAAATGCAGGGGGGGAGTGAAGGAAAGACAGGGAAATGTTAGGAATGGAGTGAGTGAGAGAAGGACAAGTGCAGGGGGGGAGTGAAGGAAAGACAGGGAAAGGGTTAGGAATGGAGTGAGTGAGAGAAGGACAAATGCAGGGGGGGAGTGAAGGAAAGACAGGAAAATGTTAGGAATGGAGTGAGTGAGAGAAGGACAAATGCAGGGGGGGAGTGAAGGAAAGACAGGGAAATGTTAGGAATGGAGTGAGTAGGGAAGGGAAGGTAGGAAGGAGTGAAGGATGTATGGAAGGGGAGAGAAAGGAGTGAATGAGAGTAAGGAGGGAAAGTGAGGGATGAAAGGACAAGGGGGTTGAAGGAAGAGAATGAGGGAAGGAAGGGGAAAAAGTGAATGATGGATAGAATGGAAGATTGGGGATAGAATAAGATAGGTAAAATGAGGTGAAGAAACATGAATATTTATCTGCAAATCTTCCTCTTCCTACTCTTCCTCTTTCACAACCACCTAACTCTCTTCTTCCTCATTCACAACCACCTAACTCTCTTCCTCCTCTTCCTCATTCACAACCACCTAACTCTCTTCCTCCTCTTCCTCATTCACAACCACCTAACTCTCTTCCTCCTCTTCCTCATTCACAACCACCTAACTCTCTTCCTCCTCCTCCTCTTCCTCAACCACAACCACCTAACTCTCTTCCTCCTCCTCCTCTTCCTCATTCACTAGTGTACCAATCTTCCTCTTCCTCATTCACAACCACCTAACTCTCTTCTTCCTCATTCACAAGTGTACTAATTAATCTTCCTCCTCCTCTTTCACAACCACCTAACTCTCTTCCTCATTCACAAGGGTACCAATCTTCCTCCTCCTCTTTCACAACCACAACCATCACCTCCTCCTCACCAGTCAATGCCCTTGTAGTAGTTCTTGCCATTGAAGAACTGCACCTCCTCGAACGTGTCGGCCGAGGGGTAGTTGGCCACGATGCCCGGGTGCATGGCCAGGAAGGTGTACAGGGCCGTGGTGCCGGTCTTCTGTGGGCCGATCACCAGGAACTTGGGAGCTGATCGCACGACTTCTCCTTGGCCCAGATTTGCATGTGGCGGCGGTCTGCACATGGGTACTGCAAAGGGGAAAAGGGTGTGAGGTTTGGTTGTGTGTGTTGTTGTGCTTTCTCTCTCTCATATATATGTGTGTCTGTCTCTCTCTCTCTCTCCTGTCTGTCTCTGTCTCTCTCTCTGTGTCTCGTATGGGTACTGGAAAGGTTGTGGAAAAGGGTGCGAGAGGTTTGATTATGTGTTGTTGTTGTGCTTTCTCTCTCCCTCTGTCTCGTATGGGTACTGGAAAGGTTGTGGAAAAGGGTGCGAGAGGTTTGATTATGTGTTGTTGTTGTGCTTTCTCTCTCCCTCTGTCTCTCGCATGGGTACTGGAAAGGGTTGGAAAAGGTTGTAAAAAAGTTGTGGAAAAGGGTTGGAAAAGGTTGTAAAATAGTTGTGGAAAAGGGTTAGGAAAGGGTTGTGGAAAAGGGTAGTGGTGGATGGGTACTGAAAAGGTTGTGAGTTGTGTTGTTGTGCTTTCTCTCTCTCTCTCTCTCTCTAACTGGTACTAACGGGTGTAATGTCTCCCGTTATGCGGTTTAATCAGCTTGTTCTCACAGTATTGAAAATGATCATGAAAGTGGTGTGTGTTGTGTGTTTCCTTCCCTCTTGTATGTTCTACTTCTCACTGTCCTGTCTACTTTTGTTTTTCTCTCACTCTCTGTCGCTATAAATTGATATGCTTCTCTATTCAATTACACAACCATCTCTTATTTTCTACTACTTCTCCCTCTTTTTTTCCTACAATCTCCTCTCTCTCTCTCTCATTCATTAACATTAGCATCGTGTTTTGTCCCCTTCCCTTCCCTTCCCTTTTCTATCTAACTAATCCCCACTCAGAACCACACACTCTCTCACACACTTCCTCCCTCTCCCTCTCACACTTCCCCTCCCCCTCTCACACTTCCTCCCTCTTCCTCTCACACTTCCTCCCTCTCCCTCTCACACTTCCTCCCTCTCCCTCTCACACTTCCTCCCTCTCCCTCTCACACTTCCTCCCTCCCCCTCTCTCTCACACCCTTCCCTCTCTCTCTAATCATTCATACCACCATCCATCTCCCCTCTCAACCCCCCCACTCACCTCCACAACCTTTCCTAGCCCCACCATAACCCCCAGACTCTCTCTCACTCTCTCAATCCTCCCACTCACACCCTTCCTAGACCCACCATGAATCCCACTCACCCCCCAGACAGGATCCCGCTCGTTGGGGAAGAGGTGGAAGTAGCGTTCGCCCAGCTGCAGGGGGGGCACCGTGCGCAGGCTCAGGTTGGTCCAGCACTTGACAAACTTGATCACCGACTCGAAGGTGTAGAGGGCGAGGCGGTCGTTGCCATAGTTGCTCAGGTGGGTCATGAAGATGCTGATCTGTGGGAGAAATAAATGAGATGGTTAAGTTCAAGGGTAAAATGCTGAATATGAAGAAAATGAATGAAAATGTGAAACGGTGATTATAATATGTACAAATATGAGTTAGAGGATGAAATAATAAAAAAATAAAAAAGGCGGGTGATTAGGGCATAATAAAATAAGGAAGCTACCAGAGGTGATTTGATTTCCTGGGGTTGTGGATGTAATATGGGTGACAGAGATGATGGGGGATGGAAAGAGATTGGTTTGGGTATGAATTATTATTTATTGTTATGGTAGTGGGTGTTGGGTTGATGGATGTTGGGAAATGGGGGATTATGGTGTGATGGAATTTATCAATGGGTGACAGAGATGATGGGGGATGGGGATTCGTTTAGGTATGAATTAGTATTATTATTATGGTAGTGGGTGTTGAGTTTGCGGGTGCCAAGTTGATGGATGTTGGGAAATGGGGGATTATGGGTGTGAAGGGGTGTGTTAATGGGTGTGTGGTCAATGTAAGTATAGTTTTCCCCATGGAGATATAGATGCCTGGAGTAAAAAACGTAGGAAGTTGAGAAAAATTGGATGAATGGGTGAGTGAAATAGTGCAAAAGTGTGAAAAAGTGAAAAAAAACATGGAAAAGCAAGATAGAGTGAGACATTACAAAGAATGATGGAAGGAGAGGGAAGGAAAAAAGAAACTCACATACATCATGGAACTAAACACACACACACTTCTTCTTTCTGTTTAACGTCTGATTTTCCCTTATCTTATGAGGTTAGATGGCCGATGATACACTTCCAACTACAGTAAACCCTCTCGTATTCAGACCCTCATTATTCGGACTTCTTCCTCCTCTTTTTTTTTTTTTTTTTTTTTTTTTGGCCAGACGTAGTAGGCCTGATAGTACTGTACACTACTCCTGTACAGTACTATATTGTGTATTTTTACTGTAGATTTATTTATTGACATGATTTATCTTATGTTTATTGATATTTGCATGACTTCAGAAATTTTCTATATTCACCTCGATTTATATTTTTTTTATTATTATTTTACTACTGCATTACTCGGACCACTCCTTAGTCCGAATACGAGAGGGTTTACTGTATCTCTATCCCTTCAATTCAAACCCACACCCACATACATATACTTACAGGGTTATAAACAATGGTAAGGAACAGCTCTCGTGTAGTGGCCAAGTCTGGGGCCGGGTACTGTCAATGAAGACTGGTGTGTGAAGTAGGCCGCGTCGTCCGCAGCACTGAGGGGAGGAGAGGCAGAGGTGAGAGAGGTGAGAGGTAGTTTGTTGGGAAAAGAGGCGGGGAGAGGTGAGGTGAGAGTTACCTGAGGGAGGAGAGGGAGAGGGTGAGAGAGGTGAGAGGGTTTAGTTTGTCTGGGTAACACATGAGTGGGAGAGAGGAGGTGAGAGTTGCTGAGGGAGGAGAGGGAGAGGGTGAGAGAGGTGAGAGGGTTTAGTTTGTCTGGGCAACACATGAGGGGAGAGAGGGAGGTGAGAGTTACTGAGGGAGGAGAGGGAGAGGGTGAGAGAGGTGAGAGGGTTTAGTTTGTCTGGGTAACACCTAATGGAGAGAGAGGGAGGAGAGAGGGATTATAAAGAATAAAGTTTTTCTGGGCAGCACCTGAGGGAGGAGAGAGAGGGAGGTGAGGGGGTAAGTAAAAGGGCAATAATATAAAAAGGGCAATAATAAAGGGTGATTGGAAGTGAAAAGAAAGGAAGGTTATGAAAGGAAAAGAAGGGAAGAAGTAGAGGGAGAGGTAGAGAGGGAGAGAGAGAGGGTGAGAGAGGTGAGAGGGTTTAGTTTAGTTTGTCTGGGTAGCACCTGGGGGGAGAGAGAGAGAGGTGAGGGGGTTAATAAAAGGGCAATAATATAAAAAAAAAGGCCACTAATAATACAAATGGGTAATAATTAAGGGCAAAAACAGGTATTGGGAGAGTTTTGTGAGTTATTGAAGAAAAAAGAATGGAAGAGGTAGAGGTAGTAGAGGTAGGGAGAGAGTAAAAAAAAAAAAAGAGCATATATTAATCAAACAAAAATACTCACTGAATCACACACACACAACAAAAGTATGAAAAACAAAAGCTGTTTGTACGTCAAAAAAAAGTGTTAAAAACTGCTAAAACAACAACAGATAAACACACCAAAACCTTCAGAAAGAAGAGAGAGGAGGACCAAGTGAAAAATGACAACAAATAAAAATCAGTAAAACAACCACACACCCAACACATATCACAATATCATACAGTAAAACCTCTAATTGTTTCCGAATTAGATATCCAGAACTAATTGGGCCAAGAAGTGGTCCGAGTAATGCAAGGATCCGAATAATGGGGTGATTATATATATGGGGGGGATATGTGTGTGTGTGCATATAAAATATATATATATATATATATATATATATATAATAAATATAAATAATAATATAAATATATATATATATTTTATATGCACACACAAATATCCCCATTAATATATCACCCCATTATTCGGATCCATATAAATCAGAATATTTATAAATAATAATATATAAAAAAAAAAAAAAAAAAAAAAAAAAAAAAAAAAATCTATTTTTAGGGCCCTTTCGAAATTTCTTTGGAAATTTTCTCACCCTCAAAAAAAAAAAAAAAAAAAATCTAGGGGAAATTGAAAAATTCGAACCTAAAAAAAAAAAAAAAAAAAAAAAAAAAAAAAAAAAAAAAAAAAAAAATCTTGGTGTACTAGGAAATTCTAGAATATCGATATGTAGCTAGGAAATTTCGATCCTCCCCCCCAAAAAAAAAAAAATTCTAGTTGTACATAATATGGCTAGGAAATTAGAAAAATTCGAACCCTTTAAAAAAAAAAAAAAAAAAAAAAAAAAAAAAAAAAAAAAAAAAAAAAGGGAGGTCCGAATAATGTCAAAGTCCGAATAATGAGGGTCCGAATATGAGAGGTTTTACTGTATCGTACTGTGAAAAAAAAATTGAATGAAAGAAAGAAAGAAAAAAATTACATTAAACCACCCACCCACCATAATATTGCGGTGGATGAAGCCGCGCCTGAGCCTGGCCGGATACAGGTGTGGGTACTCCTCGGATGACGTCACCCGCACGTTCCACACCTTCTTCCACGCGTCATAGAGCGGCTCGTGCACCGGGTACACCCCTGAGTGGTGGGGGGCGATGCTGTAACCTGGGGGGCCGGGGAAGAGGCGGGTGAGTGCTGGCGGGTGACTCATGGGGTGGTGATTGAAAAATGGGTGACAGAGATTATGGGGGAGAGAAAGTGACTGGTTTAGGGATGAATTATTATTGCTATTATTATCATTATTATTATTATTTATTGTGGGAGTGGATGTTGGGTGTTGAGAAATGGGGGATTATGGGTGTGATGTATTAATGGGGGATGGGAAGTGATTTAGGTATGAATTATTATTGGGGGGCGATGCTGTACCCTGGGGGGGCGTCGGGGGACAGGCGGGTGATTAGGGCATAAGAAAATAAGGAAGCTACAAGAGGTGATTTGATTTCCTGGGGTTGTGGATGTAATACGGGTGACAGAGATGATGGGGGATGGAAAGAGATTGGTTTGGGTATGAATTATTATTTATTGTTATGGTAGTGGGTGTTGGGTTGATGGGTGTTGGGAAATGGGGGATTATGGGTGTGATGAAATTTATCAATGGGTGACAGAGATGATGGGGATTCGTTTAGGTATGAATTAATATTATTATCATTATTATTATTATTATGGTAGTGGGTGTTGAGTTTGCGGGTGCCAAGTTGATGGATGTTGGGAAATGGGGGATAATGGGTGTGAAGGGATGTGTTAATGGGTGTGTGGTCAATATAAGTATAGTTTTCCCCATGGAGATATAGATGCCTGGAATAATCTAAAAGAAGAGGTGATGGCAGATGGCAGGCAGCAAATATGTATCAATTTCAGGAAAAACTAGATAAATGTAGATACTGTATGTAAACATGACCTCACAAGTATACCTCAGGCCCTGCATGCTACAACTTGGTGACTAAACACACACACACACACATACAAATAAAAACTGAACAAAAAATTGAAGAAGAAAATTGAAGAAAAGACCAAATGAGACACGAAGACAAGGCTAAGAAGAAGTAGAGACTGAGTGTTGCTCTTTTCCCATACACACATTAACCCTGAGACCCAGAACGTAATTTCCATTGTAATCTGGGTACCATTAGCAGATTTTTAGTGACTATAAGCAATATTTTATAGCTATGACCTGTTTAGTATCCTTGTCGACTAACTAATTTGGTATATTAAGTTACTTTTCATAATTTTATGGCTCGACAACATACAATTTTATATAGCAAAGGAAAGACCTGGGCGTGAAGTGGTTAAGGTCAATACACACACCTGAGTCCGTGGGAATGTTGTGTGCGAGTGCAAACTGTTTGTTGAGTTGCATTTGGTTTTCCAGCTTGCTTTCCGTGAGTAGGTGTGGCTGCGTGTGCCCCCACATGTGTCCGAACCACCAAAACTCATCCACGTGTTCTGTTAGGTGGAGGGGGGAGAGAGAGAGAGAGAGAGAGAGAGAGAGAGAGGAGAGAAGAGAGAGAGAGAGAGAGAGAGAGAGAAGGAGAGAGAGAGAGAGAGAGAGAGAGAGAGAGAGAGAGGAGAGAGAGAGAAGAGAGAGAGAGAGAGAGAGAGTAAAAATTAATATGGTGATGATTATATGTATCTTCAACATTTCTAATCAATATTGCAACTACTACTACTACACCCACTATTACTACTACTTCTACTACAACCACTACTACCACTCGCCCCCCCTTCCACTACCACTACAACCACTCACCACTACCACTCGCCCCCCCCCCTCCCACTACAACCACTCCACCACCCTATACTCCCTCAACCATAACCTTCATCCTCCTTCACTACCACTACAACCACTCGCCACCACCACTACAACTACTACCCTCACCAACTCTACTCCCCCACTACCACTACTACTACTCCCCCCACCACAACACTCATCCCCCTCACCTAGCAGCATCCTGTTCCCGGCGTTCTCCCCCCACCACTACAACCACAACCACCACCAACGCTACAACCATCCCCCCACCACAACCCCCCCCCTCACCTAGCAGCATCCTGTCCCCGGCGTTCTCCTCTGGGTAGCCGTTCTGGTAGTACTTGCCGCTGAAGCCCAGGTTGAACCTCCACCCCGGCACCATCTCACGCAGCCGCCCCTGAGACGCCAGCAGCGCCTGGAAGGGGAGGGGGGGGGATGAGTGGGGGGGGGGGGGAGAAATGAGTGATGGGGGAGGGGTGAGGGGACAAGAAGGGTGATGGATGAAGAAGAGCAACAGGAGTAGGATAATAATGACAAATAACATCAATAACACTGGGGAACAATTTGAAAAAAATAAATTGTTGAGTTAGATTTTTGAGCTTATTTAGACTAAAATTGGCATGCTGATTCCAAATCTGTAGTCAGTTTTTTTCTAGCACGTCAAGTTTTTTCTCCACAGCTTACCCTCCAGATAAGCAAAATTCCACTTGTGAGCTGTAGTAAAACTTGCCAGCTGATAACGATTTGACTCATCGAGAGCTATGTGGCAACTTGTTTGTGCAGTTACAATTGAGACAGTGCGGTGAGAGGTGTGTGCAGCTCCCAATAGGTCAGTACTATCAATATCTGCAAACAGAAAGCTAGGATAGTAGGAATTAGGAGGATTTGTTATGGCTTTTCTCTTAAACTTGTAACACAACATACCATTGTTATTTCTATTTCGTTTTATGCCGTTTTTTTTTGTTTTCAAAGCTTGTAACTATTCCAGCTTAGTGTTTTATTTACATAGGTATATATTTCTTTTGTTTCAGATCATGTCTGCTCCTGCTACGTCTCGTCGTAAATGCCTAAACAACCCCGACTCCTTTTGCTATATATGTGGTAGTTTCACCATTCCAAGTCAGAGGGCAAGCATCAGCGTATTTGTCAAACAAGCATATTTCGCATATTTTAAAGTGAAACTCGGTGATCAAGACAAGCTATGGGCCCCTCACAAAGTGTGCAAGCAGTGTGTCGAGAGATTACGGATGTGGACCAAAGGAACACGTGAAAAGTTGGCATTTGGTATCCCCATGGTTTGGCGAGAGCAAAAAGATCATTCCACAGACTGTTACTTTTGTTTAGTGAAAACATCAGGATTTAACAAGAAAAATAAAAGTAAAATAGAATATCCTAATCTACCGTCAGCTATAAGACCAATGCCTCATTCAGCTGAAATTCCAGTGCCAGTTTTCGAACAACTACCTCCTCTAGAAGATCTGAGTGATGTTGAAGAACGCAGTGACAGCAATGATGCAGATTTTGACATTCACGAGGATTCAGTTCGTAGGGGATTTGATCAACACGAGTTGAATGATTTAGCACGTGATTTGGGCCTATCCAAAAAAGCTTCAGAAATACTAGCATCAAGACTGAACGAGAAAAACATACTTGAACAAGGAGTGAAGGTATCATACTTTCGAACCAGAGAAAGTACATTTCTGCAGTACTTTCGAAGTGCCAGCGGTTTTGTGTTTTGCCATAACATTCCTGGTTTACTGAAGGAATTAGGGCTTTCAATCTACAATCCAAATGAATGGCGATTGTTTATTGATAGCTCAAAGCGGAGCTTGAAGTGTGTCCTTCTACACAATGGCAATTTGTTTGGCGCAGTCCCTATTGGGCATTCGGTCTGTCTTCGTGAAGAATATGGAGATGTAAAGAGAGTCATTGAGTTATTGCAATATGACAAACACAATGGATCATCTGTGTTGACCTTAAAAATGGTGTCCTTCCTTCTTGGTCAACAACGTGGATACACAAAGTATCCCTGCTTTCTCTGTATGTGGGATAGCAGAGCTCGAGAGAAGCATTGGGTTCAGACGAATTGGCCTCCGAGATCTGATCTTAAACCTGGAGATCCTAACATTGTACATGAGCCACTTGTTGACAGGAAGAAAATAATATTCCCACCTCTGCACATAAAACTAGGTCTCATGAAACAATTTGTAAAAGCATTGTCAACTGATGGCGACTGTTTGAAGTACATCATCTTGGCATTTCCTGGACTGTCAATTGAAAAAATCAAGGCCGGTGTGTTTGATGGTCCACAAATTCGACAGCTCATCAAAGATGAACATTTCAACGGTACTATGTCAGACCTTGAAAAGAATGCTTGGCTATCATTCAAAGACGTCGTCAAGAACTTTCTTGGAAATACACGTGCAAGTAATTACACAGAAATTGTTCAGGAACTATTGGAGAGCTACAAAAGCGCTTGGTTGCAAAAATGAGTATTAAAGTACATTTTTTGCATAGCCATCTTGCCAACTTTCCGGAAAATCTTGGTGCTGCTAGCGACGAGCAAGGTGAACGATTTCACCAAGATTTGAAGGTTATGGAAGAACGTTACCAGGGTAGATGGGATGTGCATATGATGGCTGACTATTGTTGGAGCATCAAACGCGATAGTCCTCAAGTTGAACACTCCAGACAAAGCTACAAACGTAAATTTTTACCTTAACCTGCACACAATTATAGCCTTATCCTTTCTAAAAACATGATAATGTTAAATAAACATTCTATTCATGCCTATTTCTTTCATTTTTCATTGTATGTTAACATTTGCAACTTTTTATAAAATAAGCACTGTTACTGTTATGTACAGTATTTTTCATATTTTTTAAGAAAACGAAAATCCTACAGTTCAAAAACTTGACGTGATAGAGAAAAACTGAGATCAGTTTTGGATTCAGCACCCAAAAATTACTTAATAACAAGTGTCAGACCTAACTCAACAAAAATTTGTTCCCCAGTGTAATCAGGGATGTTGATTTTGATGATTTTTTTTTTAAATAAAAAAATCCGATTTATTTGATTTAAATCAGATTTATTTGATTAAAATCGATTTGTTTGATTTTTATTAATTTGATGTTCTACATGAAATCTAACTACTACAGGATATTGTTCAGCATATTTATAACTATAAAGAGATAGAATAAGTGAAAAAAATGCATATAACATGAAATACAGATGAATTTACATATTTTCCATTTCTGTGATGGACGTTTTCACATCAATAAGCCTGTCTATCTATGTTTTCGTGCCATTTGCCAGGCCGGTCTAGGCTGGCCCAGGCTGCACTGATGCTTGTGAAAACACATCCAGACTGGCCCTGTCCCATTCGTGGTTCCTATTGGCTGGGAGATCGAGTGGGCGGTCTTTACCGACCTGCAAGCTTTACCCCCCCCCCCCCAAGACACACCAAATCTCCCTACCTTGACATCCTCCTCCGTCATGCGCACCCCCTTCTTGGCCACGAAGATGTCATCAATGTCGACGAGGATGTGTCTCTCGAGGGCGAGGGAGATGCGCCCCAGGCTGAGGTAGGACAAGGCATCCAGAAAGAGCAGGCGGTGCAACCAGAAGTCCAGGTTCCCGCCGAACAGCACCCGGGATATGCTGTCATGCTCCCCCTTGTCCTGGCAGGGTGAATAGGAGAATCAGTGTAAGGGGAGAGTGTGTGTTAGGGTGATGTGATGATGTGTTAGAGGTGAAGTAAGGTTAGGTAGTGTAAAAAAATAGTGTAACCTAACCTAACGCCAAACAACACCCGGGATATGCTGTCATACTCCCCCTTGTCCTGGCAGGGTGATAGGGTGTAAAGGTGTGAAGGGAGTTAGGGTGTGTGATGATGTGTTTGAGAGGTGAAGTGGGGTTGGGTACGGTAGTGATTTTTAAAGTAATTTTTTATGAAGTGAGTTTGGGTAATGAGGAATTTTTGTAGGTGTTTTTTTTTTTGAGATGTAAAAATCATGGGGAAAAGAAGATGAAGTGATGTGTGAAGCTACAAAAAAAGATACTTAAAGATGAGGATACTATCATGTAAATAAAAAGTAACCAAAAATATTTTATACGTGTTAAAAAAAAAAAGGATAAAATACAGAAATAAAACTATATCTATTTCTCTCCCTCACCAGTATTTTTCTATTGATGTCATTATCTTTTTCAGGAATGTGAAGATTACTGGGGGAAGGAAGTGGTGGGATGTGAGGGAAACTACGAAAAACACTTAAAAATAAGGAAAATATCATGTAAGGAGTTAAGTTAAAAAAGTTAAGTCAGAAAAAAACATAAAAAACATTGATAAAACTACAATCTCTTTCTCTCCTCCCCTCACCAGTATGGCCACAATGAGTCGTTCCTCTGAGAAATGTGGGAGGCTGGGGGCGGCCCACTCCAGGGGCGTGAAGGTGGCGTGTGCGGGGGTGAACACGGTCCAGTCTGTGCCCGGCAGCTCCTCCTGCAGGGTGCCGCCCGCCCGTGTGAGGCGCAGCACTGGGTTGGCGCTGTTCAGGCTCACGTTCTGAATGGGAGACGAAAGGGAGTTTTTAATTTTTATTATTATTATTATTTTTCTTGTTGTTGGAGCCTGTAGCACCTGTATGCTTTTATCTTACATTTTTTTTTGAGGATTTTTTATGAGACAACACAGAACACAGGCCTCACCTCAAGCAACAAATTAGCATACATCCATACCTAGTAAAAAATATTTAAAAAAAGACTAAAATTCGCCCTAACTTGTATTTTTTCCCTCTAAACATAGTAAAAAAAATCTAAAACTCGCCCTAACTTCTATTTTTTCCCTCTAAACATAGTAAAAAAAATCTAAAACTCGCCCTAACTTCTATTTTTTCACCCATAACATAGTCAAAATAAAAATAAAACTTACCCTAACTTGTATTTTTCCACTCTAAACATAATATCCAAGCCATGATTCATCTTGTAATTCTTCCCCCTAAAGATTTAAAAAACACATAAAACTTACCCTAACTAATATTTCTTCCCCCTACACATAAAAAACAACCTAAAACACACCCTAACTTGTATTTTTTACCCTTAAACATAATATCCAAAACATGAATGAATATCCCAATCTTATACCAGCAATAAATTAAAATATCCAGTGAAACCAACACCCACACAGTTCAGTGCTCACCTCCAGTGCCAAATTAGAGTGTACGTAGAGGGGAAAACCGCGTAGCTTTGCCCCGACCTGTGTCTCCTCCCTGGCCGGCATGAACCCCACCAGGCCAACCCCGTAATCCCTGAGGTACTTGTCCAGCAGCTCCCGGTTCCAGGGGTCGATCTGGAGAGTAGCGCTCAAAGTTCTCAAAGACCACCACGCCGTACTTGCCGCGGGATAGGTTAGTGAGGCCGGGGAGGGATTTGCCGAGGACCTCCATCTTTGTACCTGTGAATAGAATAGAATAGAATAGAATTAGAATTAGTGTGTGTGTGTGTGAAGAAAGATAGGACAGAGAAGAAACAGAGAGAGGTGAAAGGGAGTGTGGGAAGGATAGGGAAAGGGATTGTTGAGGTAAGGATAGATGAGGAAAAAAGAGAGAGAGAGAGAGAGAGAGAGAGAGAGAGAGAGAGAGAGAGAGAGAGAGAGAGAGAGAGAGAGAGAGAGAGAGAGAGAGAGAGAGAGAGAGAGAGAGGAGAATGAGAAGTAGGAGAGAATATAAATCAATAAACAACACATAAACCAAAATAAAAAAACTATAGTCTATTTTATTTAGTATGGTCAAAATGCCCAGTGGTCACGTGCTGTTATGTAGTGGTGATGGTGTGTTTGGTAGTGATGATGATACGAGTAATCTGTACACATGAACATTGAGTGCACCAATCAGCTGCCCCGTACAAAAGGGGGGTAAAGCAGGGGGTGTGGCCTACTTAATACATTTTGACCATATTAAATAAAATAGACTATACATATAACAAACACTCTATAAACCCACAATAACAAAAGGCCGAGCCACATTCACCACCTTACTCACTTAATCCTATTGGCCACCAGGATGTGTATAATCGCTTGTCCCGTCTTGGAATATTGGGTCTCCGTAAACAGCAGCACCTTGGGGTCCTCGCGCAGCAGTCTGGAGGGCGGGGGAGGAGGGGAGGTGGTGGTGCAGAGGTGTGGCGGGAAGTGCAATGGAAGGCGGCTCAGGGGAGGTGGCACGAAAATGAAAAGAGAAGAAGCTGGCCTTTCAGGTTGGGGAGGCGAGACGATGCTGCCAGGGTGCTAGAGCTATGCAGGGAGAGAGAGAGGGGGAGAGAGAGAAGGAGAGAGAGAGAGATAGAGAAGTGAGGGGTGAGAGAGAGAGGAGGAAAAAGAAATGAGGAAGAAGGAGAAGAGGAAGGAAAAAAAGGAGGAAGAGATGGAAAAAGAGGAAAGAAAAACAGAGAAAGGAGGAAGAGAGGGAGAAAGGAGGAAGAAAGGGTGGAAGAGGAAGGAAAAAGAGAAGGAGGAAGAGAGGGTGAAAGAGGAAGGAAAAAGAGAAGGAGGAAGAGAGGGAGAAAGAGGAAGGAAAAAGAGAAGGAGGAAGAGAGGGAGAAAGAGGAAGGAAAAAGAGAAGGAGGAAGAGGAAGGAAAAAGAGAGAGAGGAGGAAGAGGAAGGAAAGAGAGAGAGAGAGTGCAAGAGAGGAGAGAAGGAGGAAGAGGAAGGAAAGAGAGAAAGGAGGAAGAGAAAGGAAAACTGAGAGAAGAGGAAGAGGAGGAAAGAGGGAGGAGAAAGAGAGCGACATGGAGGGGGGAATGATGCAATATGTCCTTGATTTCTTCCCTTTTCTCAGCCTTTTATATCTCTAAGGGTGGACTTCAACAAGATTTTCAGTTTAATTACAACTTCTATTATCAAATCAAATCATACACCTGTAATAATCCGTTTTCTTTTTTATCCCCTCACTGAAGGTCAAAACATTATAGATATAGAATATAAATAAATAAATAACAGAAATAACATAAAAAAATAGATCACTTTCCCGGTCCATGTATACTTCAAGTGTGACCTTTTCCCTACTGTGTAAATAAAAGGTCAAAGTTCAACGCAAGGGTCATTACGAGATAACCCGCAACGAACAATGAACAACAAAGCGACGCAAATATGCCACATTTTAACATCAATTTAAGGATCCATTATATTTAGACGAGCGTGACAACATTTTAACTCTTGTAATATGATGGCCAATTGAACTTTTTTTTTTTTTTTTTTTTTATATACTTAACTTTCATTTTAACTTAATTTTTCTTACTTCAGTTTACTTTTTACTTTACTTTTTCTTACTTCAGTTTACTTCTTACTTACTTTTTCTTACTTCAGTTTACTTCTTACTTTACTTTTCTTACTTCAGTTTACTTTTACTTTACTTTTCTTATTTCACTTTACTTTTTCTTACTTCAGTTTACTTTTTACTTAATTTTTCTTACTTCTTACTTTACTTTTCTTACTTCACTTTACTTTTTATTTTCTTACTTCAGTTTACTTTATACTTTCCTTTTTCCTTTACTTTTCTTACTTCAGTTTACTTTTTATTTTACTTTCCTTTTTACTTACTTCACTTTACTTTTTATTTTATACTTTACTTTTCATACTTTCCTTTACGTTGTTTTACCTCCATGGTCTGTAAAGCAAGTAAAAATATTTGGCTAACTAACAACTAGCTGGACACTTATTTCCCCCCTCCATGTTAGTGTTAGAAAGCTGTGACTGCATAGCGAGAGTAGATGTTAGTTAGAAGTGCAACCCATACATTAATGCTGCATGTTTGTGTGAGTAAGCGAGAGAGAAAGTTATGCAATAGTGAACAAGGCATTAGTGAGATAGGGTGAAGATATTATTTTCTCAATGACATAACTTTAAACCTTACATATGCACCTTAAATACAACACACACACACACAAACACATCTTTGTCTCCTTAGCATCTTAATTAATAGATATGACAGAAGAAAAAAAATGAAAAAAAATATGATAGATACGAGGTATGATAAAACATTAAAGGGAATGCAAGAATAATAATGTTAGACTTGTCACTGCACCAGCAAGCAGTTCAGGAGGTAAACAGGCAAGCAAGCAGGCAGGCAGGTAATCCCACCACCTCAGCACAGTGCATGGCTAGCAAGGCCCTGGTGAGGCATGGCAGTACCCATGATACCCTGTGCTGTGATGTGCTGCGTGGCACAGTGCTGGGGTGGCACACACACACGCAGGTGCCCCAAGCCTTACCTCATAATGGTGCGGTGCGAGGACTCTCCCAGGGAGAACAACAGCAGCAGCAGCAGCAGCAGCAGCACACTGAGCACCATCACGCGGCGCCGCCAGGAAGCCTTGCGAGGTCCTGCCAGGCACAGCGTCGCCCGTTGCCACAGCCTCCATGGCCGACACAGCCGCGGGGCGATGCGGGGCTGCCTCGCCCCGGCCTCCCCCCACAGCAGGGAGAGGGAGGCGCCGCCGGGGCTCTCGTCGCCCTCCATGGGGCCTCACCCGGTCTCACACTCCCAGCTGCTCAAGGGGGCGCTGCTCCCTGCCGGGGGCCGCCACTCCCCCTGCCATGGCCGGACGGGGGCGGCGGCGGGCGGCCCAAGGGGCATCGGCGTCCGGGGCGCCAACTACCACCTGCTGGGGCTGTGGGGCTGCCAAACACTGCACCACTGCTGCTGCTGCAATGAACACCACCACACTGGTCACTCTGTACTCTCAAAGGTCAAGGTCACCTGATACACCTGATACACCACAGCCACCCCTGTGATGTGCCGGCCAGGCCTAGGTGCTGCCTGGGCCTCACTTGCCTGAGGGCTGCCAGGCACACACACTCTCCTCACACAGACTTGTCACACACACACACATACACAACAGAGTAACATACCAATATACTCATTTGTTTATGAAACTCCAAATGATAACAAAATAATGTAAGTACGTACATCATGTTAAAGATAAATTTTAGTTTTCCTAACATCATGACTTTAATCAGTGTATGCATCACCAGCACACCCTCCTGGCAGACCCCCACCCCCCCTCTGTTGCCTGTGTGTGTGACGCAAGGATGATACAAGTTAGTAGTGTAGATGGTAGTGTCTAGAGTGGCTGGTGTGTGGTTAGTAATGTTTTGCTGGAGTGTTCATCATCATGGATCTCTTGTGTGGGTGGGGAGTGCCCATGCCAGACACGTACCCACTGTCTACGTGCTACATTCCAGTAGTTCTACATGCCAGACACGGCTGTAGCACAAGTACCCAAGGACACCCTCCCTGTACTGTATTCTTGTTACATCACCCTGGTGACTGTATACCCCTGTGGCCCGGCGGATCTCAGGGGTCTCATCGCACTCCCAGGGACGGCTGGACTGTCAACCCACCAACCCTTGTACGGGGTGCAGTCAGTTCGTACACAAGTTGTTTCGTAACACCAAAAAGTTGTTTCGTAATCTATATGAATCCATAGTCGTTTCGTACACTCAGCTCAAGAGTTGCATTTGATTACTAGAGTTACGATTTGACACCAGGTATGTACGAAAAAGCTCAAAAATCAGTGTACGAAACAACTAACAAAACCTGGTATGGAAAAACTTGTGTACGAAACTCCCTGTCACCCCCTTGTATTGTGGCTGGGAAATCTTGGTGAAGTGGAGGGATTCTTTATTAGTATTGTGTCTCAGAAAATGACCGCGCAGTCCTCGTCCATTTTTTCCCTTACATTTTATACTTAACCTTTTTACTTTATTATTTCCTTTGAACTTTGTGGACTTTGACCGAGAATTAAGTCATAGCAGTAATGTGGTCACAGTAGTGTGTGGCAAACTGAGAAATGACACCTTTTGCAGGGCAGTTTGATGAGATAACACTGACCGTGGTACTACATACGGTATCCGTTGATTCGGGCCGCCAGTTGAAACAGGCCGCCTATAGTAGCATGCATACCCAGCAGACAGGGCGGTGCGCAGAGGCGGCTATCGCTATCGAGTGTTAAGGTTAGGTTAGGTTAGGTTAGGTATACTTTGAGGTTAAGGTTAGGTTAGGTTAGGTATACTTTGTGGTTTGGTTTGGTTAGGTTAGGTATACTTTGTGGTTTGGTTAGGTTAGGTTAGGTATACTTTGTGGTTAGGTTAGGTTAGGTGCGCTACATACAACACTACATTATTGTTATAGACAAGGGGGAAAGATACATTTTGCACAAATATTGGTTAGCGGGCTCCACGGATTGACAGGACGAAACTATACTCACTATTAACCCCTTGAGACCCAGAACGCAATTTCCATTGTAATTTCTTACCATTAGACGATTTTTAGTTACTATAAGCAATATTTTATAGATATGACCTGTTTAGTATTCCTGTCGACTAACGTATTTGGTATATTCAGTTACTTTTCGTAATTTTATGGCCAACAACAGACGATTTTTTTTTATAGCAAAGGAAAGATCTGGGCGTGAAGGGGTTGAGTTCCGACGACTGATGGAGTGGTTAGAAATACTGCAAATGGTCAGAGCTACAGTTGTTGATGACGGTAATAACTGCGTGCCTCGTAATGCTTCAAACTGAAGTACAACCTTTCTTTTTACTATATATACGTAGCTATCCTTCGCCTGACGGGAAAGGACTCTACCGTAGATAACACTATAGTCGCCAGTCACTCACCACTGCACCAATGTCGCCAGGCACAATATATTACGAATTTTAGCATCACTACAGACTTGTATGTGCCACTGAAGACATGTACTGTGATATACATAATATAAACTACTGTCTATGCCTCAACAGTGGTACATAACAGTCTGTAGTGATGCTAAAATTCGTAATATATTGTGCCTGGCGACATTAGTGCAGTGGCGAGTGACTGGCGACTATAGTGTTATCTACGGTAAGGAATGGGAAGGGTGAGTGGCGTGTTTGTGTGTGCGTGTGTAAGGGCCATTAACCTCCCTATTACCCATTTAAGAAGGTAAATAATAGAGTGCTGGGCCTGCCACCACCTCTACACCCTCGCCACACACACTATTGTATTAAATTAACATCTGTTGTGGTAATCATAAACAATATAACTGTAAACACTACTTCCCCTCTCTATTCATGGTGGATTATTTCTCTTCAGTACCTTGACCTTACTGTTACCTTATTAAGTCACGGGTCGCCCTTAGTGGTGGTATTTCTTAGATCTCGCTGGAAGGTGTGAGGAGAGAGCTAGCGTGACCCTCCTTCCTGCACGACAGTCATGGCGGCACTGAACTTGGCAAGTTGGCCCTGTTCAGGGTTGTGAACTTTGTAGCCCACATTATCGTACCGATCCTCCAAAATTATCGTATCTTCAGATAGATTATCGTACAACCTTAGCTAAAATAATATAGTCAGTAGGTAACTATATACATCATTGAATTCAGCATTCCACATATAAAAATATTTTCTCTTTTCATATCCAATCATGACATAAAATTCCATGTTAATTTATTTTTTCCAAAATAACTTAAATTAAATAAAACAAAAATATAATTAGTAAGACATATAATGACTCAAAAGAAGCTGAACTCTGAACTCTATCATCCTCAAAAGAAAAGAGGAATTCCTGTTCCTCCTCTATTCTTTTATCCCCTGTGTCAGCTAGCTGGCGCTTATAATGATAGTGTGTTAGTTGTCATCGACATATCATATCATGTGTAGGGATAAAAGTAACACAATCTCCCTTTTCCCTTACACACTGCACTGCTGGAAGAGAACCAAGTAGGGTTCCCGTTAGAAGTCAGTGTCTTAACTTTGTCTTGGTAAGGTTATAATCTTGCTAAATACCCTCTCACAATCTGCGTTCTAATGCGGCAAGCAACGGTCCAAATCCATGTCATGCAAAGGACCAAAAGTGTGTGTGAGTGTGTGTGTATCAGTGATTATGTGTGTGTATGTGTGTGTGTGTGTGTGTGTGACAGTGTGTGTGTATGTTGTGTGTGTGTGTGTGTGTGTGACAGTGTGTGTGTGTGTGTGTGTGTGACAGTGTGTGTGTGTGTGTGTGTGTGACAGTGTGTGTGTGTGATGTTGAGGATACAAGTAGGAAAGAAAAAAGGTTCAGTAGTTTACTTCATATTGTTTTTCTTAGGAGCTACTCTTGTCATATTCATTCTCTCTCTCTCTCTCTCTCTCTCTCTCTCTCTCTCTCTCTCTCTCGCGGAAGTTGACAGCGACAGATTTTTTTTTTTTGCCATAACAATTTTTGTATGACTATAATGTAATTATATTTGTGAGTCAATTATCGTATTTTCGTGTGCGATTCTCAAACATGCATCGTACATCGTACGGATAGTCAAATTATCGTACAAATACGATAATTATCGTACAGTTCACAACCCTGGCCCTGTTTGCGTGTTTGCCTTTTTTTGTGTTTACGCGGGAATTTTGTCTTTCTAACGGCACTTTTTCCTGTTGTCTTCCTTGTGTCTGTCTTCTTTGCCTTTTTTTTTTGTTTACGCGGGAATTTTGTCTTTATAACGGCGCTTCTTCCTGTTTTCTTCCTTGTGTCTGTCTTCTTCTCTCTCCTTTTTAGTTTTATTCTTACTCCAATATGTTTTCATTTTTATCTTACTCTTTTTTATTTACGCTACTTTTTCTCTCACCTCTTTTTATTTATTTATTTTTCTCTCAATTTTACATCGGGGAGAAAGGGATTATTTTTTTTTATTATATAATCTCTCCCCCACTTTATTATTACGTTTTAGAGCAGGGGTGGGGAACCATTTTACTACCAAGGGCCATTTGGATATTCATGACATTCGCGGACTATACAGAACTATCAACTTAAAAATCAGCCTGCTTTTTTTGGCCGACGAAAACCAATAAGTGTCTGTCCCGTCATCTATGTGTCCTATCCGTCCCGTAATGGACGTGCCCTTAAAATTTACGTTATAAGTATTATAGGCCTCTTCCATTTGTGCCCAAGCTGCATGAACCAGTTCTTTCAGTTCAGGGTTGGGTTCTGGGTTCAGGGTTGGGTTCGCGTGTCACAAATGGAACGCAAAACCCCCGTTTTTTGTTTACAAACATACTCAGCTGGCGAGGCAATTTAAGAGAGAGAGAGAGAGAGAGAGAGATAACGAGAGAGAGATAACGAGAGAGAGATAACGAGAGAGAGAGATACCGAGAGAGAGAGAGATAACGAGAGAAAGAACGAGAGAGATAACGAGAGAGAAAGATAACAAGAGAGATAACGAAAGAGAGATAACGAGAGAGAGAGATAACGAGAGAGATAACGAGAGAGAAAGATAACAAGAGAGATAACGAGAGAGATAACGAAAGAGAGATAACGAGAGAGAGAGATAACGAGAGAGATAACGAGAGATAACGAGAGAGAGAGAGATAACGAGAGATAACGAGAGAGAGATAACAAGAGGGAGAGAGATAACGAGAGAGAGATAACGAGAGATAACGAGAGATAACGAGAGAGAGAGAGAGAGAGAGAGAGAGAGATAACGAGTGAAAGATAACGAGAGCTAACGAGAGCTAACGAGAGATAACGAGAGAGATAGCGAGAGATAACAAGAGAGAGAGAGGTAGCGAGAGATAACGAGAGATAACAAGAGAGAGATAACGAGATATAACTCAGCTAGCTGCTATGTGAAGGGATCATATCAAGTTTAAGATCGCGGGAAAGCATGGCCCCCACCAGCCATGTATGCCTCTTTTGTGTCGTCTGACATCCTCTCCGACTCGTGCATGCGGAAAACCCTTCACGATAAGAGAAATAGGGCCCAAGGCGACCATTGTTTGTTATGAACTGAAAACTCTACCCAAGCTACCCACCTGCTAATGTGAGTAGAGAAAGTTCAAGGGTATTGCTGAGTCACTACGCGCTTTGCCTCGGACCCCAGGTTTTCGTGCGCAAATGGAACGCCTGAACTCTTGGGTTCCGTGAACTGGTTCTTGAAATGTCGCAAATGGAAGAGGCCTTATGCATGCACTTAATAACAATTTATGTTGGTATGAAACAAAATTAAGTCCTAGATTTATTAGATTTCGAGTCTCGTCTGTGGTTGCCGGGCAGTGGCGGGCTGTGGGCTGTGGCAGGGCTTGACCAAATGGTTTTGCGGGCCTTATAATATACGGCCGGACGTTCCCCACCCCTGTTTAAGAGGTATCTGTAGGGATCTGTGAAGGTCTGCCCCACTAATAAGGGTGGGAAAGAACTCTAGAATTTGACCATTGAGGGTACAATATGAGCCATGAATGTTGTAACTCCTTAAAGATAAGAACACTGAATGGATGCATTGTATTAATTTATCAGACGTATATAGCGCCCTACATGGAGGGGAAGGGCATGTAGCATGATACAGGGGAGGGGGGGGTCATGTATATAGGTATACGATAAGAACATAAGAAAATAAGGAAGCTACAAAAGGCCGCGAGACCTACACGTGGTAGTTCCTGTATATTAATTGATAGCGAGTGGAAAAAAAGCGGCAAGATAGCTTTTTAACTTTTCTTATTGCTTAATACTATTCTCTTTGTCCCTCCCTCTCACATAAAGGATCTTATCAAGTTTTTATTAACTCAATGCATCATCTCTTGTCACACTGATAAGCAAACCTTCTTATCAATATACGCACTCTTACTTGGTTTTCCTGAGCAAGATTAAGATAGACGACATTTTGAAAAACAAAATACCACCTCCACTTTGTCTACTTTCATAATACAAAATAAAAAAAATGATCAATTAAGTTGTAGTTCCCGATGAAAATTGATAAATATGGATAATTTAGTGGTAGTTCTGGACGAAAAAAATTTAAGATATGGATAGAAGGTAAAAATCTAGAGGAATGTTAGAAATATGGATACAATTAAAAAATACGAGAAATAGATCCTTGCAATATGAATAACCCCTTCGCGCCCAGATTTTTCCTTTGCTATAAAAAAATTGTATGTTGTCGAGCCATAAAATCAGTAGACGCCTTAATCGGCGAGGGACGAGCGAGCCCGTAGAAACCAGCCGCACGTGCGTCACCCGGAGTTTGACCTGTGTGACATTGCCAAGTGTGTGGTCTCAAACCACACACCAAATTTCAACTTAGTCAGTACAGCCGTTTCTCAGCTATAGCAAGATAACGTTGTCCGACACCCCTCACGCGGCACGCGCCATGCTAACCCCTCACGTGAGACAAAACATGTCGACACAAATAGGTATTGAATGGGGCTATCAGATGGCGAAGACCGCTTGTCAATCGGAAGTGGAATTCCAAAGATATAAGCTCCTGAAAAGCGTGACGGTCAGGCCGGGCCGGGCCGGGTCGGCCGCTAAGTGAGAAAAATCCTGTATCCACCGAGGACTCCCGAGCGCTTCGCGCTCGCTCATAATTAAGAAAAGTCACTTAATATACCAAATTAATTAGTCGACAAGGATACTAAACAGGTCATGTCTATAAAATATTGCATATATTCACTAAAAACCGTCTAATATGGTAGCCAAATTACAATGGAAATTACGCTCTGGGTCTCAAGGGGTTAAAAGCTACATATAGCGACACAAGGTAGAAATAAAAGACAAGTCTCAAACAATTCGTAAAATTATACACATAGTACATATTTATGCAACATTTGTGCTGTTGTTGACTTCGTTTTTGGTAACCTTAGCAAGAACCTTTGTGTCTTTGAGTGGTAACTATAACAACCAGGAATGCCTATAGTACTCGGCTCTTCTTCACTGGTTGTACAATTCCATCTATAAAGGTTAATTAGTACATCACTCACACCTATGTTACAGTTGATATAGTAAAGGCTTTGGGGAGTACAATTATAAAGTAACAGTTCTTTTATATCAGGTTCTTATCACCACATTTTCATTCCTCTTAAAAAAAAATTTGATGGTGGAAAAATCTTACGTACTATATCAAAAAGAAAAAAATGATAAAAAAGTTATCCCCCTCCCCTTGCAAGCTCCCCCCCCTCCCAATACATACACACATGTAATAATGTACGAATCAGTATGCTATATAACATCACAACATGAATAATACATGTGTAACGCAGAAAATAATGATGTAATCCGGAACATACATGGTACTCAAAAATCCCGGATTGACTCGAAGAACATCAAATAGAAAAAAAAAATTAGGAAAAAATGCATCTCCTATCTTTTCATCAACACTTTTCCAGCCTTTTGTCTTTTTTATATGTATTACTATCATAATTAATACTATCATTCCATTCTACTTTTCAGATATCACAAAGTCACAAGCAGTTATAACAATAATAATAATAATAGGATTGATGACTATAATGATAATAATATTGATAAAGAAAATAATAATGATAATAACAAAGATAATAATAGATACATCATTCAAGAAGGTGTGTGTGTGTGTGTGTGTGGTGTGTGTGTGTGTGTGTGTGTGTGTGTGTGTGTGTGTGTGTGTGTGTGTGTGTGTGTGTGCGTGCGTGTGTGTGTTTGCATAAAAATATGAGTAGTACTGCTATACTGTCTGGGATCACTCTCACTTGTCTCACTCACTCAAAACACACACAACACACACACACACACAACACCACACACCACACCACACTACACTACACACACACACACACACCACACACACAACACACACACACACACACACACACACACACACACACACACACACACACACACACACACAAGCGCCCCAATACAAGTGTTCCAAATTAATACTGTTTCTAATGCAACACCTGAATCGTGTTGCTTTACCCAAGTATACTGCATGTAGCTCACACACACACACACACACACACACACACACACACACACACACACACACACACACACAGAGAAGATTGTAAGCTTGTCATAATACTGCTCTGTGTGTTGGCATCATTACAATATAACAGTTGGTGTGGTATAAAGATTTAGTAAAAATTTGTGGCCTCTTGTAGCTTCCTTATGTTCTTATGTGACATATGATTTGATACAAGAAAAAGAATCGTACGGTTACGCGAACCATACTTGTACGAGACGATTTATGAGCTGTAGAAACAATATGGAGCTTTAATACCTCAAAAAACGCATGTATGTGGGTTACCGAGGAGGCATAACCCTATAACCATATTATAATTAAAGTTAAGATTTAAAAAATATATAAATAATGAAAAATGTGACGTATGCTCTAACCTGATTCTTACACATGTAAAAATATTCATAATTTCTATCTTAATTTTTTAGACATGAAAATTTTTACATTTGAGGTTTTTTTCCATGTATTGAGACACGGCGTATGTACGTACGTGTCTACACTCTTGATTTATAACACTGCATGGAGTCAATAGGTACTACATAGAAGGACTTGGATTGAGAGAATGAAATATAAACAAACATACAAATACTACTAACAATGAAGACTTAGAAAAACAAATTCAAATAACATGTTTATAAATTCCTCATGAAAAAAAAGAGCCACGAGATGACAAAAAATTCAATCAACATATCTAAATAACAACAATAATAATAATAAAGCAGTACCACATTAAAAAAGCTTCATTACACTACCATCAATAACACTATAGTCGCCACTGCACTAATGTCGCCAGGTGCCATATACAGGGAGGTCCCGTTATACGAGCATTCGGTATACGAGAAATCAATGATACGAGCTGAGTAAATTAGGGTCTATTTTCAATATAAGAGATCGAAAATCCAATGCTATGACATTCAAACTGGGGTGAGTAAAATTACCAAGTTCAAAATGTGCCCCCTATCATGTATGCATCTGGGCTGTATGATGATGTACAATGATTCAGATGCGCAGAGACGAGTTTGTGGGCAGTGGAAGAGGTCTGCGCAGCTCTCCCTTGTCCCTTACCTACCCTACCCTCTCTTGTATCACGCGGCATCCCATACAGTACATCTTTTTCGCTTGTATTGTGCCTTGAGTCGATTTTAGTGATTTGCTGGTTTACTTAATGTGCTTATTGTGACTTATTTGTGCTCTGTCCTACTGTGCTATCACACTCTTAATTCACTGTGTTTTGTGTGGTGGTGTAGTTTATTTTAGCTTGAAAAACATGTCTGATGGGGTCCTGGAACCAAACCTATATTTTACCATTAGTTATGTATTTCGCTATACGAGTATGCCAGGCGGAACCTAACTGCTCGTATCTTCGGGATCTCCGTATTACAAATTTGAGATCACTATAGACTAGTATGTGCCACTGAAGAGACGTGCACAGTAGTTTATATAATGTAGCCATCTTGAGTCGCACATACAAGTCAGTAATGCTGCTAAATTCAGCTAAAATTCGTAATATGCCTGGCGACATTAGTGCAGTGGCAACTATAGTGTTATTGACGGGACTGAAAACATTATCTGTATTACTATAATGTGACCTTCATTCCCTATGGCCCCAGAAAACCATGGATGAAACAAATTGACTTGAGAATTCCATCTTGAGATCACATTCCACACGTCATTCCACACATTCCTCCACTTATATAACACAGCAAATACATCTATATATATATAACCCAAGTCTTGTCTTATTTCTAACATTATATATGACTTAACTTTTCTCTTGTTTATTAAAGTTTCATATCACATTCATGGTCCATTTTTTTCTTCTTCTGTAGTTTCTGTGCCTGTTAATAATAATCGAACACATAATATTTGGATTTGCATGTACGAAAAAAAGTTTAAATGATATATAATTCTACCATTACAAATTTCTAACCTAATTGACTGACTGATTGACTGATTAACTAACATGCTGACTGAATTATCATATCTTGCTGAACCAGACTTGCTAAATGACTGACTAACTGGCTTGTTGACTGAATGACTGACTTAGTGAATACCTATCTCACTCACTGAATAAAGAAGACTGACTGACTGACTGACCCTCCACTTTCCAGTCTCCTTACCACACAGCCTCTTGAAAACCAGCATAAAGCTAGACAAAAGATAGGCTGTTACTACCACACCCCACACACTGTATATAACTCCCTGTATATAAGTGTATCTAACTGTTGTTCTCATACACCTCACTGTACGTATAATTTCCTTCCAATGTTCCCTCACTGTATAATTCCCTGTATCTAACTGTTGTTCTTCATACCCCTCACTGTATAATTCCCTTCCAATGTTCGCTCATTGTATAATTCCATGTATCTAACTATCTAATTGTTGTTCTCATACCCCTCACTGTATAATTCCCTGTATCTAACTCTTATCTAACTGTTGTTCCCACACCCCACACACTGTATAACTCCTTGTATCTTACTGTATCTCCCTCTTGCCTTGCCATAACATTTTGTGCATTATTTACCAGCAGGAAGAAAGACTCACGCAAAACGGCAGACGCCACGCAACGTATGATTTAAGAAAGAAAAATTATTATTATGAGTGTTATTCTTACCGCATGTTTGTATAGTTACGTACACACCATATACACACACACACGCACACTCCTACACACACACACATACATAAAGGAAAGTCCAGTCTACAATTAATACAACGGTGTGGTTATGCATATTACATGAGAAATTATAGAATACATGATTACTGATTAATAACGGGAATAAATTTCATAGACGCAAATTAAGCTGGAAATTAAAACAGGCTATACGACATTGACCGATTATTACCACTGGCCGATAGTTTCCATGCGACACAAAAAACATCACCGACTGAGCTCTTAACCCCTTCACGCCCAGATCTTTCCTTTGCTATATGAAATCATCTGTTATTAGCCATAAAACTACAAATAAGTAACTAAATAAACCAAATTAGCTAATGGACAAGGATATTAAACAGGTCATATCTATATAGTATTGCTTATGTTCATTAAAATTGTTGAATGGTGTTTATATTACAATGAAAATTACGTTCTGGGCCTCAAGGGGTTAATGTTGGTTATAGACACAAACAATAATAACGATATGGTGTCGACGAGGGAAACAAAATGATATATGGATGGTATATATGCGCTCTACTATTGTCGCCTATACCCCCTCCTGAAGCTCGTCTTGTTTGTACCTACGTAACAGTGATTATAATACAAGTTTCATTCTGATGCCTTCACTTTATCTTTGACAGGTCGTTGCTGGTTTCATTTTGTTTCAATTTTTGGTTAGTTTCGTTTGACTTTTTTTTCTTTTTTGCCTGGTTGGTACTGTTGGCGTTTTATAATTTTTTTTTCACCCTTTGCTTCATTTTACTTGATTCTCTTTTTGCCATTTTGCTGCTGTTGTTTTAATTTTGTTTCAAGTTTTGCTTAGTTTCGCTTGACTCGTTTGTTGCTGCTGCTCTTGTTTTAATTGTGTGTTAACTTTGGCTTCATTTTGCTTGACTCGGTTTTTTTTCAGAGTTGCTGCTGTTAAGTGATTTTTTATTCAACTTTTGCTTCATTTTGCTTGCCTTTTTTTGCTGTTGTTGCTGTTTTAATTTTGTTTCAACCTTTGCTTCATTTCTCTTGATAAATTTTTTGCCAGGTCGATCGTTGCATTTTTATTATTTTTTTCAACTTTTTCTTAGTTTCACTTGATTAATTTTTTGCTGCTGTTACCGTTTTAATTTTGTTTCAACTTTTTCTTTGTTTCGTTTGATAATTTTTTTACTGCAGTTGCTGTTTTCTTAAGCATACTGTTCTCTCCTTAACACAGCAGGTATTTGATTTAACACTAAAAACAACTGAATAATGATTAGGCTACACTCCCTTAATTCCTATCTTGAAAATCTGAATTGTATGTTTCCATTAATTTCTATGTTATTTCTTTCCCTATGCAGCTTGACTTTCTTTCATTAGATATTTCCTATGTTTACACTTTTCTCCATACTCCATAGCATTAATTTTTTGCAGTTTGACAATTCTTATTCTTGACTTTTTATTTATTACTTTACTTTCCAATCAGTCTTTAATTTATTCCTGTGGTAGCATGTCTCTTATAACACAACATTATATAACACACTTCTTATTCTTGACTTTTTCATTACATTTTACTTTCCAATCAAAGTTTTTCATTACATTTTACTTTCCAATCAAAGTTTTTCATTACATTTTACTTTCCAATCAAAGTTTTTCATTACATTTTACTTTCCAATCAAAGTTTTTCATTACATTTTACTTTCCAATCAAAGTTTTTCATTACATTTGACTTTCCAATCAAAGTTTTTCATTACATTTTACTTTCCAATCAAAGTTTTTCATTACATTTTACTTTCCAATCAAAGTCTTTCATTACATTTTACTTTCCAATCAAAGTCTTTCATTACATTTTACTTTCCAATCAAAGTCTTCAATTTATTCCTGTGGTAGCATGTCTCTTATAACACACAACATTTCATTACATTATCCTTTACTAACCTCTATGTTATTTTCTAGTATTTGTGGTTTAACTTTCTCACCTTTAGACAATGTCCTTATTTTCTTATTATCAATGTCCTTTATTTTAGTCCTTATATGTTTAATGCCATCACCAGGGCCGTTTCTAGCCTATTGGGGGCCCTATGCGAAATGCTGTTTGGGGGCCCTATTTTGTAAAACTATAGTGGGGGGATTCCAAGCCCTCTAAGGTGGTCCGGGGGCATGCCTTAAATATCTAAATGCATCAATCTGGTGCACTTTAAGAGGAAAAGAGACTAAATAAAAAAAATTAAAAAAAGGAAATAATGGCAGCTTGGGGGCCCATGGGTGGCTTCGGGGGCCCTGTACAACCGTGTAGTTCGCATATACATAGTAAGAAACGGCCCTGGACATCACATCATGCTTTTATGTTTAACTATTATTATTATGTCAGTCTTCTATCCAATAACAATAGCTTCCTTATTTTGTTATGTTCTTAATCATTTACTCTGCCCTCCTCCTCTTCCTATCATAAAGCAATGGTGCATATTCAACTTAACTCACAAATCAACCTATCAACTCACCACCACTCCACTGTTTCATGTATACATACATACTCACGCACTATAACTGTATAAACATTTTTAATACAGCACATGTATTCTGTATATATTTTACTTAACATGTACTGTAGTTGGTAAAATATTCATGTAAAAAAGTGGAAAAGAAACCTAGGAAGAGATTGAATGCTGAGGAACTAAAACATTTGGCTAGGTTTGTGGGTAGTTGATATTATATGAATGAGAGAGAGAGAGAGAGAGAGAGAGAGAGAGAGAGAGAGAGAGAGAGAGAGAGAGAGAGAGAGAGAGAGAGAGAGAGAGAGAGAGAGAGAGAGAGAGAGAATCTTTTGACTGACTTTGAGAGAGAGATAGAGTCTGATAAAATCCTTTGACTTTGACTTACAGAGAGAGAGAGAGAGAGAGAGAGAGAGAGAGAGAAACAAAAAAACTGATCACTACAGGAAGAACAGTTTCACCTAAGCATCAAAACTACATCCATAATACTAATCAACATTCCGTCAGTGTTGATAAATTTTAGAGTGCGTGGCGGAGACGGAGGCGAAGTTACGAACACACACTCACACCACCGCACTGTCTGAATACTGCAGGAGGCGGAAACAGTCGGACACAGCACGCGGGTATGGCCTTGGGTTGGGGGGAGGGTGGCAAGGGGTACAGCAGAGAGTCCAGCTTGGGGTGAGGGGGCGTGTCTGGGAGTAGCAAGGGGGTTTCGACGCACCAGGTGGCAGTAGTGGTAGGGGTGGCAGGGTTGTGGTGGGGTGTGTTATAGGTGGTGGCGTGGCACTGTTATAGCGCCAGCAGGGACCGGATGTGCTTTGGGGTGTTGTCGTCATTCAGGTGTTTGGTGGTGTACCTGTAACATGGGGTTGTGAGGTTAATGGCGGTGGTGGTGTTGTGGCCAAGGAAGACATGGTTTGAAGACATAGTTTGCTCAGTTCCTTGTTTCATCATCCTGTCCTCTCCTTATCTTCCTTCTAGAATAGTATGAAAGCTATCTCCATTAGGAAAAGCATCACATATTTAGCGAAACAAAATTGAACTTGTCTGAAAATCTTGCAACAGTCATGAAGTAAATTTTTAACTCATTTATCCATTCCCCTGCTTCCCATGCCTCAGTTTCTCTCCTTTTATTCTTCTGTTCGTCCCTACTGTTATACCCTTAGTGCCTCCTGTTATACCCTTGGTGCCCCCTGTTATACCCTTAGTGCCCCCTGTTATACCCTTAGTGCCCCTGTTATACCCTTAGTGCCCCCTGTTATACCCTTAGTGACCCCTGTTATACCCTTAGTGCCCCCTGTCATACCCTTGGTGCCCCCTGTTATACCCTTAGTGCCCCCTGTTATGCCCTATCCTCCCCTAATATTTTTACACCACAAGTTATCATCCTCTATTTCTCGTCCTATTATTCCTCTGTTAATCCCTACATCACCCTATCCTCCCTTTATCTTCCTTCTATGCTTTACCCAATCTTCTCCCTTGTCTCCTTTACTGCTTTTCTCCATTCCTGCCCTTCCTATCCCTCTGAACACACTCTGACCCGGCTTACCTGAGTGCGTTGAGGAGATTTTCTGAACTGGAAGCCGGTTGATCTTTGAGCACTTTCACACACCCCTTGACCTGGGAAAACACACGAATATAAGTCAAAGGTATCATCATAAGTCATCATCATAAGTCAGAATAATCATGCATACAAAAAAACCACTATATGCATACTCATTGATGACAAATAGTACTATATTAAGAAAATGAGTGTCCAAAATATATGTATTGATGCTTGTAATGAACTGGATGTGAAGATCGAGCCCTTATATCACAACTAGTACAGGACAATACAAGTACAGTAGAAACTCAATTTAACGGAACTATGCTTGTCTGAATCAGTCCATTACGTGGAGCGTCTACTATAGCTACTAGGTCGATCCCCACTCACATCGACGGTGGATGCCTTTGTGAAGGCTCCTGCCGGGTGCACGTGGTCGTACAGGATGATGAGCGCCACCATCACACGCAGGATGAACAGCTGCGTCTCCTCACGACGAAACCGTGCTATCAAGTCCCTGCAAAAATTGTGAAGGTGTAAGTGTGAACAAGGCTGGAATTATGTATATCCTTGAAGCCCCCCCAAAAAATAGCAGAAGGAATGTCTAGGTAAAAGGAAATGCCTAAGTAAAAGAGTGCTATCAAGTCCCTGAAAAAAAGTGTGTGAGTGTAAATGAGGCTGGAATTATGGATATCCCTGGAAGTTAGTAAGAAAAGAGTAGAAGGAATTTAAGAATGTCTAGGTAAAAGACAAGAAAAAAATGAGAAAAAAGGGGTGAGACTAGAAGCAAGGAGAAGAAATAGTGAGTGTGTGAGTGTAGTAGTTGTGTGGGTGTCAACGAGGCTGCAATTATGTATATTCTTGCAGGTTAGAAAAAAATAGAAGGAACTCAAGAATGTCTAGGTAAAAGGGTACTATTAAGTCCATGGAAAAATAGTGAGTTTATGAGTGTGAACAAGGCTGGAATTATGCACATCCTTGCAAGTAATAAAAAAAAATAAAAAAAGTAGAAGGAACTTGGAAGAAGCAGAAGAAGAATATCTGGGTAAATGGGTGCTATCAAGGTCCCTGCCAGGAGAAAAAAAGGGAGCATTGAGTAAGATCGGGTGTGTGTGAACGAGGCTGGAATTATGTATATCCTAGTAAAAAAAATGCAGATGGAACTTAAGAAAGGTTGAGAAAAAAAGGGAGTATTGAGTGGGTGGGTGTGAGTGTGAAGGCTGGAATTATGTATATCCTTGCATGTAAGTAAGAAAAACCAGAAGGAACTTAAGAATGTCTAGGCAAAAGGGTGCTATCAAGTCCTGGAAAAATAGTGAAGGTGTGAGTGTGAACAAAGCTGGAAAAAAAAAATATCTCTATCCGGAAAAGCACCAATTTTTGTCCAGGAAAAAATTGTCAGTGTCTCAGAAAATGACCGCGCAGTCCTCGTCCATTTTTATCATATATATATCCTTGAAAGTTAGAAAAAAACCACGAAGGAACTTAAGAATGTCTGGGTATATGGGTGCTATAGTCCCTGCCAGGAGAAAAAAAGAGTGAGGATATGAGTGTGAAAGGCTGGAATTTTGTGAATCCTTGTAGTAAGTAAGAAAAAAACAGAAGGAACTTAAGAATGTCTAGGTAAAAGGGTGCTAAATCAAGTCCCTGCCAGAAGAAAAAATAGTGACTGAGTATTGAGATTATAAAGAGGGCTGAGTGTGAAAGAGGCTGGATTTCTGTATATCGTAAAAGATATGTAATAGAAACAACAATGATACGATAATAGCATCATAATAGTAGTAATAATATGATACATAATAGATATGATAGAATAGAACAACAATGAGAGTAAATACGCAAGGGTTTGTTTACTTACGGGTTTTCTAGCATCCTTTGGCAGACCTTGGCCATGGTGCTGAGTGTCTCCGTGGTGTTGTAGAGTGGGATCTCCTTGTGCTGGCAGGGGTAGGTAGAGGGGTAAGGCAGGGTAGGGTGTGGCAGGGGTAGGGACAAAGGGGTTACATAAGAACATAAGAAAATAAGGAAGCTACAAGAGGCTGGGATAGTGGGAGACCTACACGTGTTAGTTCCTGTTACTTAACACTACCTACATCCACCTTTCATCCCCATCCATAAAGCTGTCTAGCCTTCTTTTAAAACTCCCTATTGACTCCGCACTAACTACCTGATGACTGAGTCCATTCCAATCATTTACCACCCTATTTGTGAACCAGTTTTTCCCTATTTCCGTTTTGAAATCTACGTTATACCAGTTTGAATCCATTACTTCTTGTTCTACCCTGATTACTATAGGCACACTCGGGTTAGACAGGGCAGTGTAGTGGTGTGTGTGTGTGTGTGTGTGTGGTGTGGTGTGTGGTTTGTTGTGTGTGTGGTTGTGGTGTGTTTGTTGTGTGTGTGTGTGTGTGTGTGTGTGTGTGTGTGTGTGATGATAAAGGTCATTTGTTAAAGTGTGTGATGAGCTTGGTTAAAGGTGATGTATTGTACCACTGTGTGTGTACGTGTGTGTGTGTGACAGTGTGTGAGAGTGTGTTTAAGCCTGCTCTGTACACATCTCTCTACCAGAACACACACACACACACACACCCCAACATATCACTATTGCATGATTCATAATGTGCTGATAAAAAATGACATCTGTTAAGCTACCTGGATATTTATGTGAGGTAGATTATCGTTAGCCGCTATCAGTAGGCGAGGTGAGTCATAGTTACTGACTTGCACCTCTGTATACGCCACTGTGCACTGGTTTGTCTCTTAGGTAACATTCTGGTGGTGGAATGTGTGTGTGTGTGTGTGTGTGTGTGTGTGTGTGTGTGTGTGTGTGTGTGTGTGTGTGTGTGTGTGTGTGTGTAAATCCTATGTAACTTAATCATCTAATGCAATCTTAATTCTTTTTCACTCTCAAATTCCTATACATTTAAACTCCCTAATACACTCTAATTGCTCTACACCTCTAACATTCTCTTACCCCTCCACCCTTCTAACATACCTTCCTAACACACTCTAACCTTTCTCTCACAACACTCTAACATTCTCTTACACACTCCAGCCCTTTCTAACACACTCTAACCCTTTCCTAACACACTCTAACCTCCTACCTCTAACCTCCTAACACTCTACATCTCTACACACTCTAACATTCTCTTACACACCAAACCTCCCTAACACTCTAACATTTCTTACAACTCCAGCCCTTTCTACACTCTAACCCTTTCCTAACACACACTAACCTCCCCTAACACACTCTAACATTCTCTTCACACACTCCAGCCCTTTCTAACACACACTAACCCTTTCCTAACACACTCAAACCTCCCCTAACACACTCTAACCTCCCCTAACACACTCCAGCCCTTTCTAACACACTCTAACCCTTTCCTAACACACTCTAACCTCCCTAACACACTAACATTCTCTTAACACACTCCAGCCCTTTCTAACACACTCTAACCCTTTCCTAACACACTCCAACCATCCCTAACACACTAACATTCTCTTAACACACTCCAGCCCTTTCTAACACACTCTAACCCTTTCCTAACACACTCCAACCATCCCTAACACACTCCAAACCTTCTCAAACATACTCCAACCCTTCCCAAACACACAACACACACACACACAACAAAATAAACCTCGCAAAACACTTCCACTACAAAATTGGATATAGGGGATACACACACAAATAAAGAAAACAAATAAAGGGAAAAATACGTTAAAAAAAAACCTCCACGCAAACGCATTTCCTCTACAAAATGGAATGTACACAAAAAAAAGAAAAAAAAAATATAAAAATGCCTAAATAAGAAAATAAATGAATAATACAAACTCCTCGCTTCGCATTTCCTCTACATAATTGGATATACAGTAAAACCTCTCCTATTCGGACCCTCATTATTCGGACTTTGACATTATTCGGACCTCTTTTTTTTTTTTTTTTTTTTTTTTAGGGGGTTGAAATTTCCTAGCTGTACACCTAGAATTTTTTTATTTTTTTTTTATTTTTCTAAAATTTTCGAAATTTCCTAGCTATATATATACACCTAGAATTATTATTATTATTATTATTATTATTTTTTTTTTTTTTACATATCCACCCATTATTCGGATCCTTGCATTACTCGGACCACTCCTTGGCCCAATTAGTCCGAATATGAGAGGGTTTACTGTACACACACACACACACACACACACACACACACACACACACACACACACACACAACACACACACACACACACACAAAAAAAAAAAAATCCGTAAATAAAAATACAGAAATAAATTATACAAACTCTACGCACACTCACTTCCTCAACAAACATGGACGTGGCTTCGCTGAGCAGCTTGAGCATTGGAGTGGAGTTGGCGTAGAAGAGGCTCATCCTGTTGGCCAGCTTGTGGTCTATGTGGGTGTCGTCCATGCCGTTGGCGGGCGCGCACCCGTTATGCTCGATGCGAGAACGCATCACCGTGCGCCGGTAGTAACTGAAGTCGTTCTGGATGGCCGGCGTTGTCATCTGGGGGGAAGTGATGACACCACTATTACCGTATTTTACGGCTTATAAGACTCACTTTTCGCCCTAAAAAATACCCTGAAAAATACTTGTGCGTATTTCAAGACGAATGATGTAGGAGGTTAGCTTAGGTAGCTATTCAATTCAACCTCTTATATGATGTAACCTCAGTACTTACCTGTTGCAAGTATTTCAAATACCATAAGACATTCAAATCAACTAATCTGTCCTCACGCTGTTATGTTTACTACGGTACTGGCGGGAGCCGTTCCACCTCGGAGGCTCGGCAGATTGGCGCCAACAGCATCAACTATGGTCTGCTAGTGTTGATTTATCATTTACCACCAGGCTGTCACACATATCACAAGCTCTTTTCAGTCCTGGAAATTATCGCATACAAGCTAGAAGAGCAACAAAGAGCAGAGCAGCAGAAAGACACTTAGGCCCGTGCCGAGAGTCATGATGAAGGGCGAGCGACAACTTTCGTCGACTGAGGAAGGTTACCATAAAAGGGATATTTTTCGGAACGAAGAGCAGCGACGAAGGCGGGCACGAAGACACGGGGGCACCCGTGTCTTCGTGCCCACCTTCGTCCGTCGTCGTTAAGGTCCGTTAAGGTCCGAACGTCCGACGTCTTCCGTCGTCGTTAAGGTAACCTTCCTCAGTCGTTCGTCGTTTGACCTTCATCATGACTCTCGGTAAGGGCCTTAGGACCACCGCCTACCGAGAAAATTGGTAGTTTTTACTACCACCTACTGGTAGAAAATCTGTGTTTTATATTTTTTTCTTAGAAATTTCCTTCCAAAATCATGGTGCGTCTTCCAAGATGCAGCATCTTATAAGCCATAAAAGATGGTACTCCTTCTACTATCATTATTATAATTACTATTACTACTACTACTACTACTACTATACTGCTATTACTGCTATTTCTTGAACATAAAGGTAAAGATGGAGCAATGACTACTGTATACAATAGTCTTTGGATGGGGGCATACGCTATGCTGCGGATGGCCTCGGTGCTCATCTCCATGGCATTAGTTTTACAGCCTGTGGTGGGCAGGATTACCCCGGGACACAGGGTTAGTGTGACACGGGTTACCACAGTTACCTTCCCCAGATACCCATTTATCGACCAACCCCGAAAGGAAAGATGAACACCTTATTTGGCTGGTCGCTGACTTGCCCTGACCCGGATTCGAACCAGGGCCCGCAGATTCGCAGCGAGGCGTGCTAGCCACTACACCACGGAGGCGATCGACATATTCCTTTAAACTGCCACTAAATTCAGAGCATTAACCGACACTAGTAATATTTCAACAAACCACCTGATGACTGAATAAGCTTTTCACGTACCTTTAACTCATCGAACTTGAGGGTGAACTCCAGTATCTCGGCAAACTGTTTCACCAGGGCCTGCTGCGCCTCCAGGTGCTGAGTGGGCGTCCGGTCCGGCCCACACAGCTCCGTCAGGATGCGCGGCACGATCATCTCTGCGGAAAATAGTAATAATAATAATAATAATAATAATTTTATTTTCACCCGAAGGCATACAGGAAAAAACAAACAAACATGAAATACAACAACACAATATACAGACATGAGGGAATAAACTTAGGTAGTAAAGCTAATAAAAGATAATATATAGTACATGTGGGCAATTGAGACGAGATTGAGAGATAAAAGATGCGATGAAGAATATGTTATGTGGTTTAAAAGATAAAAGAGACGTGATTGAGAGACAAGATGAAGAGATAGAGATAAAAAATGAAATAAAAAACTGTATGTGGTGTTTGAGTGAATGTAAAGACTGAATGCATCAGGCAGCATTGGGCATTGAAGAGGTTGTGTGTGGTAAAGACGAGATTGAGAGATAAAGATGAGATGAAGAAAATGTAATGTGGTTTGAGAGATAAAAGAGAGATTTAAGAGATATAACACGTGATTGAGAGATAAAGATGAGATGAAGAAAATGTAATGTGGTTTGAGAGATAAAAGAGAGATTTAAGAGATATAACACGTGATTGAGAGATAAAGATGAGATGAAGAAAATGTAATGTGGTTTGAGAGATAGAAGAGAGATTTGAGAGATTTAAGACGAGATTGAGAGATAAAGATGAAATGAAGTACTTATTATAGGCATTGTGGTGTTTGAGTAAATTAAAAGATTGAAAAGCATCTCTGGCATACACTGATGGCGTATTATCGGCCGTCTAACCTCATCAGATATTATGGGAAAATCTGACGTTAAACAGAAAGAAGTTGATGATGCTTGAATTAATTGAACAAAATGTGAGAATGATGAACTGTGATGATTAAAGATAAATAACTATATGATAAATAATAAATATGTAACTGTGATAAATATGTAACTGTGATAAATATGTAACTGTGATAAATATGTAACTGTGATAAATGTGTAACTGTGATAAATACGTAACTGTGATAAATATGTAACTGTGATAAATATGTAACTGATAAATATGTAACTGTGATAAATATGTAACTGTGATAAATATGTAACTGTGATAAATATGTAACTGTGATAAATACGTAACTGTGATAAATACGTAACTGTGATAAATACGTAACTGTGATAAATATGTAACTGTGATAAATACGTAACTGTGATAAATATGTAACTGTGATAAATACGTAACTGTGATAAATATGTAACTGTGATAAATACGTAACTGTGATAAATATGTAACTGTGATAAATACGTAACTGTGATAAATATGTAACTGTGATAAATACGTAACTGTGATAAATATGTAACTGTGATAAATATGTAACTGATAAATACGTAACTGTGATAAATATGTAACTGTGATAAATATGTAACTGTGATAAATATGTAACTGTGATAAATATGTAACTGTGATAAATATGTAACTGTGATAAATATGTAACTGTGATAAATATGTAACTGTGATAAATATGTAACTGTGATAAATATGTAACTGTGATAAATATGTAACTGTGATAAATATGTAACTGTGATAAATATGTAACTGTGATAAATACGTAACTGATAAATATGTAACTGTGATAAATATGTAACTGTGATAAATATGTAACTGTGATAAATATGTAACTGTGATAAATACGTAACTGTGATAAATATGTAACTGTGATAAATATGTAACTGTGATAAATATGTAACTGTGATAAATACGTAACTCTGATAAATATGTAACTGTGATAAATACGTAACTGTGATAAATATGTAACTGTGATAAATATGTACCTGTGATAAATATGTAACTGTGATAAATACGTAACTGTGATAAATATGTAACTGTGATAAATACGTAACTGTGATAAATATGTAGCTGTGATAAATAGCTATGGGGAATGAAATGTAAAGACGGAATGAATAAATAATAAAATATGAAGATGCAGAACAAAGTTAAAGTAAATTGATAAGTTTTTGAATATTTGTGATTACTAAAACATGAAAAACTGTGATGATTAAAATATGAATGACTAATTGATGAAATGAATAAATATGCAAATGTAAAAAGATGTTGAAATTGAATGAGTAGAAAATCAGTGATAGATGAATGAAAGAAAGAAAGAATAAGATGTTGAAACTGAATGAGTAAAAAATCAGTGATAGATGAATGAAAGAAAAAAAAAGAAAGATGTTGAAACTGAATGAGTAGAAAATCAGTGATAGATGAATGAAAGAAAAAAAAAGAAAGATGTTGAAACTGAATGAGTAGAAAATCAGTGATAGATGAATGAAAGAAAATAAGAAAAAGATGTTGAAACTGAATGACTTGATTATCTGTGACCTAAGTGATGACTAGTGCGTGCTAGAATGTTAAGGGAGATAAGAGGCAAAGATAGGACATGGCGATAAGGAATATAGATGAATGACTCTCAGTTGTATAAATGGAAGGGTTGTGATGATATACAGATGTGAGAATGAAATAAATAATGATAAATGATGGATAGCTATAGAGGAAAATTATAATAACTCAAATAAGGAAATATGTGTAATGATGGAAATAGTAATAACGGATAACAGTAGTATAGAGATGAGGAAAAAGAGCATGTATAGAGAAGGGAATGAGGAAAAAGAGCATGTATAGAGAAGGGAATGAGGAAAAAGAGCATTTATAGAGAAGGGAATGAGGAAAAAGAGCATGTATAGAGAAGGGAATGAGGAAAAAGAGCATGTATAGAGAAGGGAATGAGGAAAAAGAGCATTTATAGAGAAGGGAATGAGGAAAAAGAGCATGTATAGAGAAGGGAATGGGAAAAAGAGCATGTATAGAGAAGGGAATGAGGAAAAAGAGCATGTATAGAGAAGGGAATGAGAAAAAGAGCATGTATAGAGAAGGAATGGGAAAAAGAGCATGTATAGAGAAGGGAATGAGGAAAAAGAGCATGTATAGAGAAGGGAATGAGGAAAAAGAGCATGTATAGAGAAGGGAATGGGAAAAAGAGCATGTATAGAGAAGGAATGAGGAAAAAGAGCATGTATAGAGAAGGGAATGAGGAAAAAGCATGTATAGAGAAGGGAATGAGGAAAAAGAGCATGTATAGAGAAGGGAATGAGGAAAAAGAGCATGTATAGAGAAGGGAATGAGGAAAAAGAGCATGTATAGAGAAGGGAATGAGGAAAAAGAGCATGTATAGAGAAGGGAATGAGGAAAAAGAGCAAATATAGAGAAGGGAATGAGCAAAAAGAGCAAATATAGAGAAGGGAATGAGGAAAAAGAGCATGTATAGAGAAGGAATAGGAAAAAGAGCATGTATAAGAAGGGAATGAGGAAAAAGCAGGTATAAGAAATAGAAAAAGATGTATAGAGAAGGAATGAGGAAAAGATTAAAATGATAGAAAAGAAACAAGGAGAAGAATGAGCAAAAAGAGCAAATATAGAGAAGGGAATGAGGAAAAAGAATTAATATAGAAGGAATTACGGAAAAAGGCAGGTGAAAAAAAAGATGGAGATGGAGAGAAATAACAGGAAGTAGTAAATGAAAATAAGTAAAAATGGAACGGACAGCAAAAATTGAGTAAAAATTAAAAAAACATGATAAAAAGCAAAACAAGGACAACAAATACAATAAAAGTGTCTACAAAATTAATTAATGAAAATAGATGTGGGTAAAAATAGTCAATACAGAGAGAGAGAGAGAGAGAGAGAGAGAGAGAGAGAGAGAGAGAGAAACACACACTGCACAAACAGCCACTAACATACACAATAGAAGAGGAGATCGAGAGAGAGAAAGGGAAAGAGATAGGAATAGAAGAGAGAGAGGGAGGAATAGAAGAGGGAGGAATAAAAGAGAGAGAGAGGGAGGAATAAAAGAACGTAAACAAAAGATAATTGAGGTGAAAAATGGACGATGGGGAAGAGAGAGAAGCTTTCAGAACCCTTTGTACGAGAGAGAGAGAGAGAGAGAGAGAGAGAGAGAGAGAGAGAGAGAGAGAGACCACGCACCCTTTTCCCCACTCCTGTCAATAATGAAAAAAAAAGAAAATATGACTGAGAAAAAGAAGTGACTGAAATGTGTGCTGGATGAAAAAAAATGAATAAATGTGTTTTTTGAAATATGCAAATAGATACGTAATGAAGAAAATGAATAAATATATTTTTGGAATGTGTAAATAAAGAAAAAAAATGAAGGAATATGTTTTTAGAATACTATGTGAATAATGAAAAAAATGAATAAATATGTTTTGGAAATATGTAAATAATGAAAAAAATTAAGTAATATATTTTTGAAATATGTAAATAATGAAAAAAATGAATAAACATATTTTTAAATACGAGTAAATAATAATAAAAAAATGAATACATATTTTTAGATATGAGTAATAATGAAAAAAAATGAATAAACATTTTTAGATATGAGTAGTAATGAAAAAAATGAAAACATATTTTTAAATACGAGTAAATAATAATAAAAAAATGAATAAACATATTTTTAGATATGAGTAGTAATGAAAAAAATGAAAACATTTTTAGATATGAGTAGTAATGAAAAAAATGAATAAACATTTTTAGATATGAGTAGTAATGAAAAAAATGAATAAACATATTTTTAGATATGAGTAGTAATGAAAAAAATGAATAAACATATTTTTAGATATGAGTAGTAATGAAAAAAAATGAAAACCTTTTTAGATATGAGTAGTAATGAAAAAAATTAATAAACATTTTTAGATATGAGTAGTAATGAAAAAAATGAATAAACATATTTTTAGATACGAGTAGTAATGAAAAAAATGAAAACATTTTTAGATATGAGTAGTAATGAAAAAAATGAATAAACATATTTTTAGATATGAGTACGTAATAATGAAAAAAATTGAATAAACATATTTTTAGATACGAGTAGTAATGAAAAAAAATTGAATAAACATATTTTTAGATATGAGTACGTAATAATGAAAAAAAATGAAAACATATTTCTGGGGCATGTGAAAAAAAAGAATAAATAAGTTTTTGAAATATTTGAGTAATAAAAACAATAAATAAATAAATATATTGTAGTGACCTTGTCACTACATGGTTGATAAACAGACACCCAGGTTGTTAGTTGGTTTATTGGAGACTGTGGACAGAGCTGTATGTGGTACAGTGGTTGAGCTCTAACTAACTTGTCTCTACAAGAGACGGGCTTTTAAAGGAGCCACGATACTCACGACCTGACTACCTGACGGCTGAGGTCGAGATTAAGAAGGAGGGTCAGGTCGAGACAACTGGAGGATTAGCCAGGTGTGGTGTGACTCACCACAGTACTCTCCTTCCTCAAAAAAAAAAAAAAAATATTATACATATAAAACTTATGAAAAAAAAACAGAGGTGCCAAGTGCCGAGGTAATGTAGGTAGGGCAACTGTCCAGTCTTCACGTTGGAGCGGTAGCTGCAAGATTAGATAGGAGGTGCCGAGGGGAAGGGAATGCAGGTAGGGCGGCTGTCCAGTCTTCACGTTGCAGCGGTAGCTGCAAGATTAGATAGGAGGTGCCGAGGATCGCTGCTGCTGTGATTGCTGTCACAAGATCTGGAGGGAGGCTTGCGATGCAAGGTGTCTTCGTGGGAAAGCGAAGTGTCCAAGGCAATCGGCTCCCAAGATAGCTTGTGTTGCTATGCAGTGCCCGTGCGTTGCAGGGCCTTGCTGGAGGCAGCGGAAGGCTGCAGGACGCAGCGTGAGGCAGCAGGAAGCAGCGTCAGGGAGCAGGAGTCAGCGGAGGACGAGGAGTAGCACGTGGCGGCAGGAGGCAAGGGCGGGCGGCGGGATGCGGTACCCGTGCGTTGCAGGGCCTTGCTGGAGGCAGCAGGACGCAGCGTGAGGCAGCAGGAGCGAGGAGTAGCACTTTGGCGGCAGGAGACTGGCTGATGGTGCCCTTAGATGGCTTCGTCAGGCGTAGCGTGGCAGCATGCTGGACCGTGGGCGTGGGCGGCTAGTGGCGCTGGTGACGGTGACGGCGGCGAGGGGCAGCACCAGGGGCGGCGGCAAGGGTGGCGCCAGGGGCGGCGGCAGGGGCGGCGTCGGCAGGCGTGATGGGGGGGCGCTGAGATGGGTGGCGGCAGGGCTGGGCCGAGGTGAGCAGCGTGCCGTGGCGTCGTCAGGCATCGTGGACGGCAGGCGGCGGGATGCGGTGCCCGTGGTAGGCGGCGTGGTGGCGGCAGGACGCGGGGTGAAGGCCGCCCGTGGCGGCGTGGCAGCGCGGCGGGCGTGATGGGGGGGCGAGGGGCAGGCCCCCCCCCCTGGGTGTGTCTTGTCACTCCGTTGGTCACCAAATGTAGTGACCTTGTCACTACATGGTTGATAAACAGACACCCAGGTTGTTAGTTGGTTTATTGGAGACTGTGGACAGAGCTGTATGTGGTACAGTGGTTGAGCTCTAACTAACTTGTCTCTACAAGAGACGGGCTTTTAAAGGAGCCACGATACTCACGACCTGACTACCTGACGGCTGAGGTCGAGATTAAGAAGGAGGGTCAGGTCGAGACAACTGGAGGATTAGCCAGGTGTGGTGTGACTCACCACAATATTTTTGAAATACGTAGCCACTCATAAGAACCTAAGAAAATAAGGAACCTACAAAAATAAGGCATCTAATTAAGCCACTCCCTAGCCTCCCTTGCACACTACTCACCAATATCATTTGAGAACAGATAGAAGTGTTTGAGCTTGAGGACTAGGGGCGTAACCATCTCCCAGGCCCTGCGTTGACACTCGTCCCCGGGATCACTGATGGCCTGTAGGAGAAGGTGATGAGGGTGGTGGTGGTGGTGGTGATGGTGAATCTGGTACACAATGGAGGGAAACAAAAAAGGAAGGATGGAAGAAATGATGGAAGGTTGAGTTTAGATATAGAAAAGGAGAGAAATAAATTGAGGAAGGAGGAATTGGTGGGTATATAAGTGTAGGAGAAATTAAGGAAAGAAGGTTGATTTTAGATATAGAAAAGGAGAGAGAGAAATAATTGAGGAGGAAGGGACTGGTGGGTAGGCTTATAAGGAAGGAGGGAGAAAAGTAAGGATGGAAGGTTGAGTATAGATTAAGTATAGTAGGAGAGAAATAAATTGAGGAGAAAGAGATTGGTAGGTAGGCTTATATGGAAGGACGAAAGAAAGGAATTGTAGAGATGGAAGGAAGAAAGGAAGGTTGAGTTTATATGTAGCAAAGAGAAAGATATCAAGGGAAAGGAATTGGTGGGTCTATACGTCAAGGAAGAAAAAAGGAGGGAAGGTTGAGTTTTTATAAGGGTATTATGAGGAGATCGAGAGAAAGAAAGAGAAAGAGATAGGAATATAAGAGAGAGAGGGAGGAATAAAAGAGAGGGAGGATAAGAGAGAGGGAGGAATAAAAGAGAGGGAGGAATAAAAGAGAGGGAGGAATAAAAGAGAGAGGGAGGGAATAAAAGAGAGAGGGAGGAATAAAAGAGAGAGGGAGGGAATAAAAGAGAGAGAGGGAGGAATAAAAGAGACAGAGGGAGGAATAAAAGAGAGAGGGAGGAATAAAAGAGAGAGAGAGGGAGGAATAAAAGAGAGGGAGGAATAAAAGAGAGAGGGAGGAATAAAAGATGAGGGAGGAATAAAGAGAGAGAGGGAGAATAAAAGAGAGAGAGAGAGGGAGGAATAAAAGAGAGAGGGAGAGGGAGGAATAAAAGAGAGAGAGGGAGGAATAAAAGAGAGAGAGGGAGAACAAAAGAGAGAGAGGGAGGGAAAAAAAGAGAGAGGGGGGAGGAATAAAAGAGAGAGAGGGAGGAATAAAAGAGAGAGAGAGGGAGGAATAAAAGAGAGAGGGAGGAATAAAAGAGAGAGGGATAAAAGAACGTAAACAAAAGATAATTGAGGTGAAAAATGGACGATGGATTATGAGTATCTATAGTATGAGATAAAAAATTGAGGAAGGAGAAATTAGTGGGTAATATAAATTCAGTAAAAAAGAATATGAGTCTAAAAGAGTCTAAAAGGAAGAAAGAGAAGGTGACTATGATATAAAGGAGGAACAAGGAAGGAAGAAAGAAGGAAGGAAGGATACATTTCTATATGTCAGGGGAGAAAAATATAGAAAGATGAAAAGTCAACCACAAATGAGAGAAAAAAGGAAGGAAGGAAAGAGAGAGGGAAAGAGGGAGGAAGGAAGGAAGAAGGAAGGAAATGAAAGAAAGGAGGGAAGGAAGAAAGAAAGGAAGGAAGGAAGGAAGGAGGGAAGAAAGGAGGGAAGGAAGGAAGAGGAAGGAAGGAAGGAAGGAAGAAAGAAAGGAAGGAAGGAAGGAGGGAGAAAGGAAGGAGGGAAGGAAGGGAAGGAAGGAAGGAAGGAAGGAAGAAAGAAAGAAAGAAAGAAAGGAAGGAAGGAGGGAAGAAAGGAAGGAAGGAAGAAAGGAGGGAAGGAGGGAAGGAAGGAATGAAGAAAGGAGGGAAGAAGGAGGGAAGAAAGGAAGGAGGGAAGAAAGGAGGGAAGGAAGGAGGGAAGGAAGGAGGGAAGGAAGGAAGGAAGGAAGAGGGAGAAAGGAAGGAGGGAAGAAAGGAAGGAGGGAAGGAAGGAGGGAAGGAAGGAAGGAAGGAGGGAAGAAAGGAAGGAGGGAAGAAAGGAAGGAGGGAAGAAAGGAAGGAAGGAAGGAAGGAAGGAGGGAAGAAAGGAAGGAGGGAAGAAAGGAGGGAAGGAAGGAGGGAAGGAAGGAAGGAAGGAGGGAAGAAAGAAAGGAAGGAAGAAAGGAAGGAAGGAAGGAGGGAAGAAAGGAGGGAAGGAAGGAGGGAAGGAAGGAAGGAAGGAGGGAAGGAAGAAAGAAAGAAAGGAAGGAAGGAGGGAAGAAAGGAAGGAAGGAAGGAAGGAAGGAAGGAGGGAAGGAAGGAATGAAGAAAGGAGGGAAGAAAGGAGGGAAGGAAGGAGGGAAGAAGGAGGGAAAAAGAAAGGAAGGAAGGAAGGAAGGAAGGAAGGAAGGAGGGAAGGAGGGAAAGAATAAATTTACAGCATGAAAAAAAACCGGAAACATATTTGACTTATTTATATATATTTTTTTTTCTTTTTTCTTCCAGTAATCTATTTAGTATTTCTTCAAGTCTAATGTATTATGTAGGTTACCTCTATATGTGTTCTCATTTATTTTCTCTGTATCTCTGTCCTTCCTGTCACCCATATGATAAGAAAACGTGTACGTGTGTGTGTGTGTGTGTACAGTAACAGGACTCCACAATGACGTTAAACAACCCCCCTTCCCCCCCTTTTCTCCTCTTATCCTATCCCTATTTCCTGTCTAACACACACACACACACACGCACACACTACACACACACACACACTACACACACACACACACACAGTTACAAAATCCCATGCAAGGTTTTTCTATCAATATTTTGTCAGATATTGTAACTCTCAGCAAATATTTTCCTGACGCTGCTTTTGCAAGATGTGGAAAAAGAGAGAGAGAGAGAGAGAGAGAGGAGAGAGAGAGAGAGAGAGAGAGAGAAATCAAATGTTTAAAGTATGCCACATGGGACGACTCTTGACGCATATCTCTCTCTCTCTCTCTCTCTCTCTCTCTCTCTCGTGTTATCTTCTCGGGAATGACGACGTAAATGCCTTTCCGGTGAGAAGAAGAAGAAGAAGAAGAAGAAGAAGAAGAGAAGAAGAAGAAGAAGAAGAAGAAGAAGAGGAGAGGAGGAGGGGGAGGAGGAGGAGGAGGAGGACAACGTAAAGTGGTTATTGATTCATTAAATGATTAAATGACTCAGTTTTTAAAGAGTTAGTCAGCAGGTGCTCTCTCTCTCTCTCTCTCTCTCTCTCTCTCTCTCTCTCTCTCTCCTCCTCTCTCTCTCTCTCTCTCTCTCTCTCTCTCACACACACAATAAGCATAAGTTCTTCCTTCTTATAAACAGTGAAAAAATGATCTCCTTCCTTTCTTCCTCCTTTTCTTTCCTTTCCTTTATTTTTTCCTTCCTTTTCTTTCTCCTCCTCCTACTCTTTGTTCTCTCTCTAGTCATCAATTTATTCACTTACTGTTGTATTTTCATATAATTCATACTCTTTCACACTATCATAATTCTTGTTATTATTATTCTTACTACTGCTCTTTTCTTCTTGTTAAGTTGCGTTCAATTTTTGTTTGTGTGTGTGTGTGGGTCTTCAAAATATATACGAGTAGATAATTATATTCATTGTTATATATACTAGCAGAAGTTACCCATAATAAGTATGATGTTCTTAAGACAATACGAATGCCTTTGTACACGTAACACTGCCTTTATGATGTTTTTTATTTCTCTCTTCTTTCATTATTATGTGAATTATGTCTCTCTCTTCTTTCATTATTATGTGAATTATGTCTCTCTCTCTCTTCTTTCATTATTATGTGAATTATGTCTCTCTCTCTTCTTTCATTGTTATGTGAATTATGTCTCCTTCTTTCATTGTTATGTGAATTATGTCTCTCTCTTTCATTGTTATGTGAATTATGTCCTCTTCTTTCATTGTTATGTGAATTATGTCTCTCTTCTTTCATTGTTATGTGAATTATGTCTCTTCTTTCATTGTCATGTGAATTATGTCTCTCTCTTCTTTCATTATGTGAATTATGTCTCTTCTTTCATTGTTATGTGAATTATGTCTCTCTTCTTTCATTATTATGTGAATTATGTCTCTTCTTTCATTGTTATGTGAATTGTCTCTTCTTTCATTGTTATGTGAATTATGTCTCTCTCTTCTTTCATTATTATGTGAATTATGTCTTCTTTCATTGTTATGTGAATTATGTCTCTCTTCTTTCATTATTATGTGAATTATGTCTCTCTCTTCTTTCATTGTTATGTGAATTATGTCTCTTCTTTCATTGTTATGTGAATTATGTCTCTCTTTCATTATTATGTGAATTATGTCTCTCTCTTCTTTCATTATTATGTGAATTATGTCTCTCTCTCTCTCTCTCTCTTCTTTCATTATTATGTGAATTATGTCTCTCTCTCTTCTTTCATTATTATGTGAATTATGTCTCTCTTTTCATTATTATGTGAATTATGTCTCTCTTCTTTCATTATTATGTGAATTATGTCTCTCTCTCTTCTTTCATTATTATGTGAATTATGTCTCTCTTCTTTCATTATTATGTGAATTATGTCTCTTCTTTCATTATTATGTGAATTATGTCTCTTCTTTCATTATTATGTGAATTATGTCTCTCTTTCATTATTATGTGAATTATGTCTTTTATTATTATGTGAATTATGTCTCTCTCTTCTTTCATTATTATGTGAATTATGTCTCTTCTTTCATTATTATGTGAATTATGTCTCTCTCTCTCTTCTTTCATTATTATTTATATTGTTATTATGTGTTGATGGCGGACCCTTGGCTGGACAGACGGACATTCAGTGAATCATAACAAGAAACTCTGCGGTAACGACTTGCCACGTTTCACTAACTCCGTATACTTTTAAACACTACTATTATTTATTATTATTGATATTATTATTATCATCATTATCATCATTATTATTGTTGTTATTATTATTATTACTATTATTATTATTATCATTACTATTTTCATTGCTATTACTTATATTATTATCCTCAAAACTACCACTTTTATCATTATTATATCATTATTATTATTACTAGAAGTTACTCATAATAAGTATGATGGTTAGAAAGTAGCTCTCGGGAGTGACCAAGGATTCGAACCGGCTAACCACAGAAAGGCGCGCCAAAGCTATATCCACTTGACCATCGTGGCGGTGTGTGTGTGTGTGTGTGTGTGTGTGCGTGTGCGTGTGGTGTGTGCTGTGTGTGTGTGTGTGTGTGTGTGTGTGTGTGTGTGTGTGTGTCTGTGTATGTAAACTACATGTACGCATACGAAGAATATTGTTACGGTGCACACACATACACACACACATCAATACTTCAGAGAGAGAGAGAGAGAGAGAGAGAGAGAGAGAGAGAGAGAGAGAGAGAGAGAGAGAGAGAGAGAGAGAGAGAGAGAGAGAGAGAGAGAGAGAGAGAGAGAAGAGAAGAAGGAGAGAGAGAGAGGATAAGAAAAGGATATAAAATGTAGATAAGATGATTTATGAAAGAAAGAAAGAAATTGATAAAAGCAGGAAATTTTCAGAGTAAATAAGTTAGGTAATGAAAAAATGCATGAATCAGCGAGATTAAAATATAGAAAAAATTGAGGGGTAAAAAATGAAGAAAAAAATAATGCAAAATGAGGAAAGAATAGCAGGAAAAACGGAATGAAAACAATGGCAAAAATTATTAATGAAGACAATGTAAGAATGATTCATGAAAAACTAGAAATATAATCAGTAAAACAGAAAAAAAAAAAGTGGAAGAGGAGAACGGAACATGAAATAAAACACTAAATTCATCGAAATAAGAAAAAAAATCACTAAATTCATTGAAATAAGAAAAAAGAAATCACTAAATTCATCGAAAAAAAAGAAAAATCACTAAATTCATCGAAAAAAAAACTAAATTAATCGAAGAAAAAAACAACTAAATTAATTGCAATAAAAAAATCACTAAATTAATCGAAATAAGAAAAAAAAAAAACTAAATTCATTGAAATAAAAAAATCACCAAATTAATCGAAATAAGAAAAAAAAAACTAAATTAATCGAAATAAGAAAAAAAAAACTAAATCAAACGAAATAAGAAAAAAAAAACTAAATTAATCGAAATAAGAAAAAAATCACTAAATTAATCGAAATAAGAAAAAAATCACTAAATTAATCGAAATCAGAAAAAGAAAAAAAAAAAATTAACCGAAAGAAAAAAACCTCACTAAATTAATCGAAATAAGAAAAAACAAACAAAAGAAAGACAAAGAAGGACAGACAAATCAGTGCTCAATACGTTCCAAATAGGAAAGCAAAATAAAAATATACTACACATGCACATTAAGTGTACAACGTTAATAAATCGTAGTTACACTTTTCTTCTTCTTTTTTCTTCTTCTTCTTCTTCCCTTCCGATCTTCTTCTTATTCCTATCTTCTTCATCTCTCTTCCTATCCTTCTTCACCTCTCAAACACACATACAAAACACATAAAACTAACCCCATCAACACAAATGCAATATCGCCAAACCTCCTCCTCCTCTGCTTCCTTACTCCTTCTCCCCTCCCTTTCTTCTTCCTATATTTATTTCATCCTCTCTTCGCATCCTATCCTATCCTTCTCACCTCTCAAACACACATACACACATATAAAACTTAACCACATCACCACAAATGCAATATCGCCAAACATCCATTCCTCCTCCTCTTCTTCCTTACTCCTTCTCCCCCCCCCTTTCTTCTACCTATATTTATTTCATCCTATCCTATCCTTCCTATCCTTCTCATCCCACAAACACCCCTACAAAACACATAAAATCAGCCATATTATATTACACCACAAATGCAATATCGCCAAACCTCTTCCTCCTCCTTTCCTTCCTTACTCCTTCTCCTCTCCCTTTCTTCTTCCTATATTGATTTCATCCTATCCTATCCTTCCTTCCTATCCTTCTCACCTCACAAACACGCGTACAAAACACATAATATAAAACTAACCACACCACCACAAATGCAATATCGCCAAACATAATCCTCCTCCTCCTCCTCTTCCTTACTCCTTCTCCCTTCCCTTGCTTCTACCTATATTTATTTCATCCTCTCTATCCTTCCTACCTATCCTTCTCCGTCCCAAACACACATACAAAACACATAATATTATAAAACTAACCAATTCACCACAAATGCAATATCGCCAAACACTTCTTCCTCTTCTTCCCCCTCCCCCCCCAAACACGTGTCCAATGTTCCCATATATGGTCATGCCGTGCCGGAACCTGACAGCCAATCACAGGGCCCCGCGCCGCTACGTCACACCCCAGCGGACCAATCACAGAGCCCGGACGCCAGCCACTCGGGGTTGCCAAACGCGGGATGCATTTTGGAGACGATTTTTATTTCGCTATTTGGTTTCTTTGTTATTGCTCTTTGTTTTTGGAAGGGTGTTTTGTTTGTTTGTGTGTGGTTTGTACATGTATGTGTGTGTGTGAGTGTGTGTGTGTGTGTGTGTGTGTGTGGTAGGAAGTTATAGGTGTACTGTGTGTGTGTGTGTGTGTGTGTGTGTGTGTGTGTGTGTGTGTGTGTGTGTGTGTGAGAGAGAGAGAGAGAGAGAGAGAGAGAGAGAGAGAGAGAGAGAGAGAGAGAGAGAGAGAGAGAGAGAGAGAGATGGGGAGAAAGAGGAGACGGGAGAGAAGAGAGAGAGAGAGAGAGAGAGAGAGAGAGAGAGAGAGAGAGAGAGAGAGAGCGGAGAGAGAGAGAGAGAGAGAGAGAGAGAGAGAGAGTTTTATCATATATTGCTTAATTTAACAGACTTACAAATTTTCCTTATTAGACAAGTTTCCAAAATAAGCACGCGCACACACACACAGACACACACAACACACACACACACACACACATACACACGAGTGATCAATAGCCCCCCTTTGCCCCCCATCCATTAAGGGTACGGCGCCCCCTTAGTTGTTTCCCTTTAAGTGTGAAAATATATTGAGTGACGTCACACACACACACACACCGCACACACACACACACACACACACACACACACACCCCGCACACACACACACCGCACACTCTCTCTCTCTCTCTCTCTCTCACACACACACACACACACACACACACACGTAAGTAAATTATGAGGTGATTCACTGTACTTTCCTAACGCATCATGTATGTATGTATGTATGTTCTTCGTGTGCACATAAATACATACATAGACGTACACACACACACACATACACACACACGTACATGTACATATTTACATACATACATACTATGATACACATGGATGCATTTCATTATGTAATTGCTACCCTCTCTCTCTCTCATACAAACCTAAGGGCGAACAAAGAGAGAGAGAGAGAGAGAGAGAAGAGAGAGAGAGAGAGAGAGAGAGAGAGAGAGAGAGAGAGAGAGAGAGAGAGAGAGAGAGAGAGAGAGAGAGGGGGGTGTGGAGCAATGTCTATCAACTCTGCCTATTCATTCATTTGGTGACATTCCTCTCATGCCTAGAGAGAGAGAGAGAGAGAGAGAGAGAGAGAGAGAGAGAGAGAGAGAGAAGAGAGAGAGATATGAGGTGAGGACAGATTTCAGGAAAGGATGAGAGAGAGAGAGAGATGAGGTGGGGTGGGGACAGATTTCAGGAAAGGATGAGAGAGAGAGAGAGAGAGAGAGAGAGAGAGAGAGAGAGAGAGAGAGAGAGAGAGGAGAGAGAGAGAAACTGACATACGCAAATATACACAGGCACACACAGGCAGCGAGGGGGTGAAACACACACACACACACACCTTCAATCTTGCACAACCACCACCACCACTACTACTACTACTATCCCTTTAAATTGTACAAAACTTGATGCTTTACCACAACCACTACCACTACTATTATTATCACCATCACCACCACCACCACTACTCATCATAATCCATCGTTCCTTCCTCTCTCTCTCTCTCTCATATTTCCTTTTTTCCTTATAATGTAATTTCTCTAACTCTTCTTCCTCCTCCTACTACTCATTCCATCCTCTTCCTTCTTCTTCCTCCTCCTCCTCCTCTTCCTTCTTCTTCCTTCTTCTTCCTCCTCCTCTTCCTTCTTCTTCCTCCTCCTCTTCCTTCTTCTTCCTCCTCCTACTCATTCCTTCTTCTTCCTCCTCCTCTTCCTTCTTCCTCCTCCTACTCATTCCTTCTTCTTCCTCCTCCTCTTCCTTCTTCTTCCTCCTCCTCTTCCTTCTTCTTCCTCCTCCTCTTCCTTCTTCTTCCTCCTCCTACTCATTCCTTCTTCTTCCTCCTCTTCTTCTTCTTCCTCTCCTCTTCTTCCTTCTTCCTTCCTTCTTCTTCCTTCTCTCTTCCTTCTTCTTCTCCTCCTCTCTCTTCTTCTTCCTCTCCTACCATTCAATCTTCTTCTTCTCATCTCTCTCTTCTTCCTCCTCCTCCTCTTCCTTCTTCTTCCTCCTCCTCCTCTTCCTTCTGTTTTTATTACTATGCCCATTCTTCCAAAAATTCTTCTCCTCCTCCTCGAAGTTCGTCGTATGTTTTTTCTTCTCCTCCTCTACCAAGCTTTCTCTTCTCCTATCTCTTATCCTCTTATCCCTTCATTCTCCTTTACACCTATATCTCCTCCTCCTTCTCTTTCCATTCATCCTTCTCCTCTTACACTATCCTCCTCCTCCTCTCCTCTTGTTTCTCTCATTCCTTAACTCCCACTTTTCTCTTCCTCATCCCATCCTCCTCCTCCTATTCTTAGCTTCCTTACCTCCCTCTCTCTCCATTTTCATTACATTCCTCCTCCTCCTCCTCCTCCTATTCTTAGCTTCCTTACTTCTTTTTCTCCATCTTCAATAACAATCTTCTCTTTAAAAGCCTGAAGGAGGGAAGATAATAGCCTACACGCGCTATCAAGGACAAGAGAGTAAGACCTTAAGCCCCTTTCACACATTCTAGAGTAGCGCGCCGAATTGTAGCGACTCGTTACTCGCGAAAACACGTGGGCGCACTCGTAGGTACTCGTGGATAGTCGCCATCAAGTCGTATCAAGTAGTGAGAGTCGTGGCAGGGTCGCGAGGTGTCTTGGGTATGCGTGCGACCCAAAACACCTCGCGACCCTGCCACGACTCTCACTACTTGATACGACTTGATGGCGACTATCCACGAGTACCTACGAGTGCGCCCACGTGTTTCCGCGAGTAACAAGTCGCCACAATTCGGCGCGCTGCTCTAGAATGTGGGAAAGGGGCATTATATTCATTCCCTTGGTCTTGGGGGCTATAGGTTCCCAACGTAAAAAAAAAAAAAAAATCTTCAGCTTCCTTATATTCTTCCTGCTTCTCCTGTTCCTTCATCAGTAGTAGTACCACCACCACCTACCTCATTTCTTCCTATTTCCCCATTCTTAGCTTCCTTACTAACCCTCTTCCCTATGAACATTCTTTCTCCTTCTTCTATTCCTCATTTTTAGCTTCCCTACTTCCCTCATTTTCTTTCCAATCTCCATCTTCCTTACATTCCTCCTCCTCCTCCTCTTTCTCCTCTCCCCTATTTTTTCCTCCTCCTCCTCTTCCTTACATTCATTCTCCTCCTCCTCCTCCTCTTCCCTGCATTCATTCTCCTCCTCCTCCTCTTCCTTACATTCTTCCTCCTCCTCCTCCTCTTCCTTACATTCCTCCTCCTATTCTCCCCATTCGTAGCTTCCTTACTTCTCTTTAAAATGATGTTCTCTTTAAAAGCCTAAAAGGAAGGAAGATAATAGCCTTCTTATAATAATCCTTCCTTTAATACCTCTAGGTTCCCGCAAAAAAAAAAATATAAGACTTCAACTTCCTTATATTCTTCCTGCTCCTCCTGTTTCTTCGTCATTTGTACCACGACCCACCTACCTCCTTTCTTCCTATTTCCCCTCTCTTAGCTTCCTTACTTCCCTCTTCCCTATGTACATTCTTTCTCCTCCTCTCCTATTTCCTCATTTTTAGCTTCCTTACTTCCTTCCTTTTCTCTTCAATCTTCATATTTCCTACATTCTTTTTCCTCCTCCTCCTCTTCCTTATATTCTTTCTCCTCCTCCTCCTCTTCCTTATATTCTTTCTCCTCCTCCTCTTTCTTTCTCCTCCTCCTCTTTCTTTCTCCTCCTCCTCCTCTTTCTTTCTCCTCCTCCTCCTCTTTCTTTCTCCTCCTCCTCTTTCTTTCTCCTCCTCCTCTTTCTTTCTCCTCCTCCTCTTTCTTTCTCCTCCTCCTCCTCTTTCTTTCTTTCTCCTCCTCCTCCTCCTCTTTCTTTCTTTCTCCTCCTCTTTCTTTCCCCTCCTCCCTCTCTTCTTCCTTCGTCAGTAGTGCCTTACATCTCTTTCCTCCATCATCAAATATATTCTTCTCTTTAATAACAGCCTACAGGTGCTATAGGATCCAACGTAAACAAATAAAAATAAAGATAATAAATAAATGTTCAGCTTCCTTATACTCTTCCTCCTCTTCTTGTACCTTCGTCAGTAGTACCACCACCCACCTACCTCCCGTCTTCTTATTTCCCCTTTATTAGCTTTTTTACTCTCTTCCCTACATTCATTCTCCTCCTCCTATTCTCCCCATTCTTAGCTTCCATATTTCTCTCCAATCTTAGCTTCCTTATAATTATTTCTCCTCCTCCTCCTTCCTACTTTCTTTCTCCTTCTCTTCCTCCTTCGTCAGTAGTATAGTACCACCACCCGCCACCCACACCCATCCACATTCTTAGCTTCCTCATTTCCTTACATTCTTTCTCCTCCTCCTCATTACACCCCCCTCCTCTTCCTCCTTCGTCAGCAGTACCACCCGCCACCTACATGCTTCCTCCTTCGTCACCACCACCACGCAACACACCACCACTACCAGCACCCACCTCCCTGATCTCCTTGGCGGCGCCCTTGTACTGCTGCAGGTCGCTGATGACTGCGTGTGACCCCCGCAGCACCTCTCCCACGTCCTCGTACAGCACGCGCTCCTCCTCGCTGGCCTCCGCGTCTGTATGGGGGCAGGAATAGGGTGTTAGGGTGATGGTGGGGTGATATAGGGTGATGGTAGGGTGATGAGGGGTGATGGTAGGGTGATATAGGGTGTTGGTAGGGTGAATAGGGTATATGGGTCATGGTAGGGTGATATAGGGTGTTGGTAGGGTGAAATAGGGTGATGGTAGGGTGATATAGGGTCATGGTAGGGTGATGTAGGGTGATGTTAGAGTATTTTAGGGTGTCAGGGTGATGTAGGGTGAATTAGGGTGTGTTATTGTTTGCATAGGGTGTGTAATATTAAAAAAAAATGTGTATATTATGTAAATAGGTGTATAAAAAAGGAGATGAATAGATATGCTGAACAAAAACGTAGTAATAGAAGTAGTAGTAGAAGGAGGAAGAGTAGTAGTAGTAGTAGTAGTAATAGTAGTAGTAGTAGAAGGAGGAAGAGTAGCAGTAGTAGTAGTAGAAGGAGGAAGAGTAGTAGTAGTAGTAGTAGTAGTAGTAGTAGTAGTAGTAGGAGGAAGAGTAGCAGATAGTAGTAGTAGTAGTAGTAGGAAGAGTAGTAGTGTAGTAGTCTAATTATGGTAGAATCAATACTTACTTTCAAAATCAAGGAAGACGTCATATTTTTGATGTGAGCAACAGCTGTCGTCCCTCGCTAGCAGCCTCAGCAGATTTCCCATTCTACATCACCTGAAACACAACACAACGACACAACACATTAATAAACACTCCATACACAACACCTCGTACAACACACTAGTAACACAAATATCCATAATAGCACTACTCTTCCTATTACTACTATTATTACGTTTTTTGTTCATCATATCTATTCATCTCCTTATTTATGCACCTATTTTACATTTACATACCTATTTTTTGATGAATATTGTTTATATTTTTATGTATTTGTATGTGAGTTTATTTGTATTTATATCGAGCCTTCACAAACAAACACTGGCGACGGCTGAGGTCGAGTTTAAAGCATTAGTGTATTGCCTAGGGAGTGGATTAGCCAGGTGTACCAGGACCCAACATCAACCATACAGAACACAGAACACATAGTTGAACACTAATAATAATACTATCCTACACACACACACACACACACACACACACACACACACACACACACACACACACCCTAACTCACCCTGTAACACAAAACACTAAAACATTCTTCCAAACCTAACCGAGAAACACAACATTGCAACACAAAAATAAAGATCTCACCTCACATTGAAACACAAAAACACAAAAGAAAAACTAACATGCAACACAAAACCGAATTATGATGTTATTTTACGTATTTTATCTTACTTACAACACTAATGATTCTCTCTCTCTCTCTCTCTCTCTCTCTCTCTCTCTCTCTCTCTCTCTCTCTCTCTCTCTCTCTCTCAAAGAGCATACAGCTTGACCATGTTAAAAAGTAATGAAGAGCAGAAGACCATCAGGGAAAGCAAACACACACACTCTCTCTCTCTCTCTCTCTCTCTCTCTCTCTCTTCTCTCTCTCTCTCTCTTTCAGTAATGGTCGTTATCATGACAGGATCTAGGCAACAGAAATAACACACACACACACACACACACACACACACACACACACACACACACAACACACACACACTCTCCCTTTAGGAAATTAATGAATATTGATGAAAACAAACTATTCAATTAAACTAAAAGAGAGGAGAGAGAGAGAGAGAGAAGGAGAGAGAGGAGAGAAGAGAGAGAGAGAGAGAGAGAGAGAGAGAGAGAGAGAGAGAGAGAGAGAGAGAGAACCACGTGCTATACTTTGTTAAGGCCGAAAGGAAGCACCACTTCCTGAGAGAGAGAGAGAGAGAGAGAGAGAGAGAGAGAGAGAGAGAGAGAGAGAGAGAGAGAGAGAGAGAGAGAGAGAGAGAGAGAGCGCTTTATTTAACCGATCGGTGAGTGGGGTACCCATATGACACTCATTCTATTACCAGGAAGAGAGAGGAGAGAGAGAGAGAGAGCGCTTTATTTAACCGATCGGAGTGAGTGGGGTTCCCATATGACACTCATTCTATTACCAGGGAAGAGAGAGAGAGAGAGAGAGAGAGAGAGAGAGAGAGAGACGCTATAACGATCGGTGAGGAGATATAAGAGAGAGAGAGAGAGAGAGAGAGAGAGAGAGAGAGAGAGAGAGAGAGCGTATGTAACCGACGGTGATGAGGGGGATCCAATATGGACATCATCTTACCAGGAAGAGAGAGAGAGAGAGAGAGAGAGAGAGAGAGAGAGAGAGAGAGAGAGAGAGAAGAGAGAGAGAGAGAGGAGAGAGAGAGAGAGATTGACGGTATGAGAGGAAGGAAAAACAAAGAATAGGAAGAGCATTTGAGAGAGAGAGAGAGAGATCGAGAAAAGAGAGAGAGAGAGAGAGGGGAGAATGGATGATAAGTACTAGGGAAGAGGGAGGGAGGGGAGGAAAGACATACATAGATAAAAGGCGATGATTGAGTGAGAGAGGGGAGAGAGGAGAGAGAGAGAGAGAGAGAGAGAGAGAGAGGAGAGAGAGAGAGAGGAGAGAGAGAGAGAGAGAGAGAAAAGCATGGAGGATAGGAGAGATGGATAAAAGGTGGATCCATTCCCTCTCTCTCTCTCACACACACACACACTCCCTCTCTAAAAATATAACACAAACAAGAGGGGAAAATACGGTATGCACTAGAGAGAGAGAGAGAGAGAGAGAGAGAGAGAGAGAGAGAGAGAGAGAGAGAGAGAGAGAGAGAGAGAGAGAGAGAGAGAGAGAGAGAGAGAGACAAAAAGCATTACGAGAACAAAAAGAGGAAGAATACAAAGGAATACAAAGGAAGATTCAAACAACAACAAATCCCTGGCTGTTTGAATGCACTATTTACTAACTATACTAACTAGCTATAGAGTACGAGGAACAGTATAGGAAGGCAGAAGGCTCCTCCCCACCCATCCCTCCCTCCAATAGAAACTAGCTGGAAAAAAGAGATTATGCTAGGGGAGAGAGAGAGAGAGAGAGGAGAGAGAGAGAGAGAGAGAGAGAGAGAGAGAGAGGAGAGAGAGAGAGAGAGAGAGAGAGTGTCACTTACTCTGAGTCATATACCAGCTCTCCTCCTCTTCCTCCTCCTCCTCCTCCTCCTTCTCTTCCTCCTACATCTTGTCAATAGATAAATTATGATAATTATCTTTTTTTACCATTATATTGTCATTTTCATTCATGGTAACCTTGCAATGAATGGATCCTCTCTCTCTCTCTCTCTCTCTCTCTCTCTCTCTCTCTCTCTATCGTTTACATTTGAGAAGGTACTTGAAACATACACCTACTATGAGAGAGAGAGAGAGAGAGAGGAGACGAGAGGGAGGAGAGAGATGAGGAGGAGGGAGAGAGAGAGAGAGAGAGAGAGAGAGAGAGTTGTAAAGTTAAAATGCAAATTATTGGAGAAAAAAAAATCATAAAAAAGTTGGGGTAAATAAATAAACAAGGCGACCACAATAATTATTTATCGAGCGGCCTATCTAGTGGGGCTAACCAAAGATTAGATTAGCCTAATTCTAAAGCCTGAACACAAAAAGTGTATAAACGGTCATTACTTTTGGGCTATTTATGTTCCAAAGTTGCGTTTAATGAGCCAACATTCATAATCGCCATTTTACAGACAGTAAGCAATGCGATACTGTTTAATTTGAAGGGTCGACAAGGGTTACTGGTTTAATGAAGGGTCGACAAGGTTATTCGTTTAATTGACAGGGGCGACAAGGGTTACTGGTTTAATTTGAAGGGGCGACAAGGGTTACTGGTTTAATTTGAAGGGGCGACAAGGGTTACTGGTTTAATTTGAAGGGGCGACAAGGGTTACTGGTTTAATTTGAAGGGGCGACAAGGGTTACTGGTTTAATTTGAAGGGTCGACAAGGGTTACTGGTTTAATTTGAAGGGGCGACAAGGGTTACTGGTTTAATTTGAAGGGTCGACAAGGGTTACTGGTTTAATTTGAAGGGGCGACAAGGGTTACTGGTTTAATTTGAAGGGTCGACAAGGGTTACTGGTTTAATTTGAAGGGTCGACAAGGGTTACTGGTTTAATTTGAAGGGTCGACAAGGGTTACTGGTTTAATTTGAAGGGTCGACAAGGGTTACTGGTTTAATTTGAAGGGGCGACAAGGGTTACTGGTTTAATTTGAAGGGGCGACAAGGGTTACTGGTTTAATTTGAAGGGGCGTCAAGGGTTACTCGTTTAATTTGAAGGGGCGACAAGGGTTACTGGTTTAATTTGAAGGGGCGACAAGGGTTACTGGTTTAATTTGAAGGGGCGACAAGGGTTACTCGTTTAATTTGAAGGGGCGACAAGGGTTACTGGTTTAATTTGAAGGGGCGACAAGGGTTTAACTCAGGTATTTTTATTTTATTTTTTTCTTCTATTTTTTTAAGGTCATTATGAGTTTGATTTCTTTTAGTTATTTGATCAAATTTTTAGTGGTCAGAATTTTTACTTCACATAGGGAAAACATATTGGGTTTTTTTTTTTTAAGATAATTACTATTGATGGCACCTAAATCCTTTTCCTGCTGTAATATGGTTAACGACTTATTTTGCATCTGATAGTTATATGTTATTATTACATTAGACTATAATATAACAAATCTCTCTCTCTATATCTCTCTCTCTCTCTCTCAATTTCCTACAAAGCTAATCAATCCCCTTCCTTTCGAACGAGTTGGATCTCTCTATCTCTCTCTCTTAATTTCCTACTAAGCTAATCAATCCTCTTCCTTTCGAACGAGTTGGATAGATATAGAGACACAGAGAGAGAGAGAGAGAGAGAGAGAGAGAGAGAGAGAGAGAGAGAGAGAGAAAACGTGCTTCAGTAACTTATTGCCATTTGAATATTACAGTAAGAAAGAATAGAAAAATACGATAGAAAAAGAGATAGCAAGAAAAAGAATGACAAGAATTTCCCTTATTTGAATGCCAGTTTGACATGGAGTGTCTCTCTCTCTCTCTCTCTCTCTCTCTCATCCTTTGATAACGATACGACTGCCACCGTTTCCTGCTCTCTCTCTCTCTCTCTCTCTCTCTCTCTCTCTCTCTCTCTCTCTCTCTCTCTCTCTCTCTCTCTCTCTCTCTCATGAAATAAGTGCAGTCTACTTATGTGTTTATAATCGTTATCGTTATTTATTATCATTATCATAGGAAATATAACCAGAGGAGGAGGAGGAGGAGGAGGAAGGAGGAGGAGGAGGAGGAGGAAGAGGAAGGAGGAGAAGGAGTAGTAGTAGGAGGAGGAGGAGGAGGAGGAGGAGGAGGAGGAGGAGGAGGAGGAGGAGGAAGAGGAAGAGGAGGAGAAGGAGTAGTAGTAGTAGTAGTAGGAGGAGGAGGAGGAGGAGGAGATGAGGAGAAGGAGAAGGAGTAGTAGCAGTAGGAGGAGGAAGAGGAGGAGGAAGAGGAGGAGGAAGAGGAGGAGGAGGAGGAGGAGGAGGAGGAGGAGGAGGAGGAGGAGGATGATAAATAACAAAAAAAGACAATAAAATCAACGACATTAATAAGACAAAAAATAAACGAAGAAAAAAAAGAGAAAAAAAGTAGAAGGAAGACAAGAAAAAACAGTAAACAAAAACAACAACAACGTAAGTAAGACAAAAAAATAGAAGAAGAAGAAGAAGATAATGAAGAAGAAGAAGAAGAAGAAAATAGGAGGATAAGAAAAATTAAACAACCAAAAAAATCAACATTATAAGTAATACAAAATATATATAAAAAAAAAAAAGGATGAAGATTATAAACAAACAGCCAAAAACATCAACATAAGACTAAAAAAAAGAAGAAAAAGAAGAAGAAAGAAGTGAGGCCGAGGAAGGTTCTTATCAGCTGACTGTAAAAGACGTGCTGTGATTGGCTGAGGCCTCGACCAATCACAGCCCGGCTCCCTCGTGACGTCACGCCCAATCTTATAGACATTTTTTTGCTTGTTTATCTTAGTAGCGACGAGAGAGAGAGAGAGAGAGGAAAAGAGAGAGAAAAGAGAAGAGAGAGAGAGAGAAGAGAGAAAAGAGAAGAGAGAGAGAGAGAGAGAGAGAGAGAGAGATTCAGATTCAATACTTTATTCACAAGTAACAGTTGGAAAGACTCCAAGAGAGAGAGAGAGAGGAGAGGGAGGACGAGAGAAGAGAGAGAGAAGGGGAAAAGAGAGAGGAGAGAGGAGGAGAGAGAGAGAGAGAGTAAACATGTGATGATGATGACAGACAGACACACACACATGACTAAAGTACTCATTATGTGTGTGTGTGTGTGTGTGTGTGTGTTGTGTGTGTGTGTGTGTGTGTGTGTGTGGTGCCTACATAGGACAAATTTTCCCCTCTTCTTCCTCTTCCTTCTCCCCTTTCTTCCTTCACCTAACCATGACACAATCTTCTTTGTGAGGAGGAGGAGGAGGAGGAGAAAATGAGGGTGGAGATATGAGGGCGGGGGTGGGATATTGGAGGAGGAGAAGGAGGAGGAGGAAGAGGAAGAGAGGAGGAGGAGGAGGAGGAGGAGGAACCATATGTGCGGGGGAGGATATGTGTGTGTGTGTGTGTGTGTCCAGCAGCATAACTATATTAGAGAGAGAGAGAGAGAGAGAGAGAGAGAGAGAGAGAGAGAGAGAGAGAGAGAGAGAGAGAGAGAGAGAGAGAGAGATGAATTGCAGGGTACGGCAGCAGCATGTGGAGGAGGAAGAGGAGGAGGAGGAGGAGGGGGAGGTGGATCGATACAGACTGCTCCTCCCTAGTTCCCTCACTACTACCACCACCACCACTACCACTACCACCACCACCACTTCTACTACCACCACCACTACCACCAAACACCCTTTCTATTCTTCCCTATCTCTGTTTGCCTTCCCTTCTTAACTTAATTCCCTTTCTCACCCCTCTCTTTCATTCCTCCTTTCACTTTTTCCTTTCATTTTTCCTTTCCCTTCCTTTCATATTTCCCACATTGCTATTATTTCATTCCTATTTTTTATTTCTTTTTTTTCCTTTCATCCTTCCTTCCTTTCTCTTTCATTCCTCCTTTCTTTTTTTTCCTTTCATTCAATCCCACATTATTTTTTTCATTTCCTTCATTCTTTTTTCCTTTCATCCTATTTTACTGTATCATTCTTTCATTAGTTTCCTTAATAATTTTTTCTTCACGCCTCTCGTATCTATCTAGCTTCATATATATTTTTTCTTTCTTTAATTAACTAAGATTATATTGTTTGTTTGTTATATTGCCATGTTTGTTAATTGTGTGTGTGTGTGTGTGTGTGGTGTGTTTGTGTGGTGGTTTTGGGTGTGTTGTGTGTGTGTGTGTGTTGGTGGTGGTGTGTGTGGTGCTTGAACCCTTTGGACACAGGCAAATATTGAATTAAAAGGGAGAGAGAGAGAGGAAGAGAAGAAAAAAAGGAGGAGAGGAAAGAGAGGAGAGAGGAGAGAGAGAGAGAGAGAAGAGAGGAAAAAGAGAGAGAGAAGAGGGAGGAGAGAAAAAAGAAAAAATGGGGGGAAAAATTCATATAAACCAAAAAAAAACTAAATTTTCGAAAAAAAAAAAAAATTAATTATACATAAAGATACGTGAATAAGAAGGAAAAATATGAATAATGAATAATAGACTTGAGACAAAACACTATAAGACAAATAAATGCATGTATAAAGATGAATAATTGTTAGATAGTTAGATAGATTGATAGAAAAGATAAATTAATTGAAAAAAAAGATGATATTTAAATAAATTTTGAAAGTTAGTACGGGACAAATATTTGTGTTTTAAGCATTTTCTAAATTATAAGAAAATAGGAAATATATAACAAAGGGGTATATAGAGAAACATTGAGAAAATAAATTAGAGAAATACATTGATAAAGAAGATGAACTAAGAAAATTGAAGAAAAGCTGTGAAAAGAAAACGTATACAAAAAAAGAAGAGAAAAAGAGGAGAGAGAGAGAAAGAGAAGAAAGAGAAGAGAGGAAGAGACAGAGAGGGGTATCCCATCTCCCCTCAATAAACACCCGCTTTTTATCACCAAAAAAATTTTTACTCTCTCCTCTCCTCTCCTCTTCCCTCTCTCTTCCTCTCTCTCTTCCCCTTGGGCAAGCAGGAAAGGGGCCCCGCGGAGGGGGAAAAAGGGAAAGGGGTTTAGGGAAGATAGAGAGAGAAGAAGGGGGAGAAGGGGGAAGGAGAGAGAGAGGGGAGAGGGAGAAGAAAATGATAGTAGCTCCTAAGAAAAACAATAGAAAATAAACACTGAAAATTTTTTTTTTTCCTTTGTATCCCTCCCCAAAATTTCCCCCCCAACAACACACACACACCACTGTCACACACACACACACACACATACCACTGATACCACAACCAAAACACGCGCGCCACACACAAACACCAACGACCCCAAAGTCAAAAGGTGAACTTCCCCAAAAACCCTTATTTCTCCCTCAAAAAAAGGGGTGAGTGAGGGGAAAAGGGGGAGAAGAAAGAAAGGGGGAGAGAGAGAGAGAGAGGGGAGAGAGGGGAGATGGGGGGGGAAAATTCAAAAGTAAACAACGAAGTAAAAAAAAAAGAAGAAAAAAAGAAAAAGTAAGTTTTAATTAACTAATTTTAATTAAAACCCTAAAAAAAGAAAGAAAAACCAAAATGACACATTTTTATTACATACTTTGCTCAACAGCTATTTTTTATACTACAATCTTTACCCCCACCACTACTGAAAACCCCAAAACTACTAGTTACAACCACTACTACACTACTACATACTACTACTACAAACCCCCATACTATACCCCCACTAACCCATACAAACACCCACCACTATATACCATTATACCCCCACTATACTACTACTAACTACTATCTACTACCACCACCATACTACCAACCCCCATACTACTACAACCCCCACTACTACTCAACCACTATACTATACCACACTCTACTACACCCCCACCACTACACCCCCCTAACTACCCCCACCGTCCACCAACCGTCCACCACCTTTCCCCCACCACCCTCATTTCACACCAACACCACACCCACCCCGCCCCCCAAAAAACCCACACAGCAAACGGGAAAGAAGAAAAAACCAGACCCAAGGAAAAACCCCCCTCTCCCCCCCCCTCCCTCTCTCTCTTCTCGGATAAACCCTAGGAAGGAGGGAGGGACGAGGGGTTGGGGGGGGGGGGGAGAGAGAGAGGGAGAAGGGGAGAGAGAGAGAGAGAGAGAGAGCGTTCCTCATAATTTTTTTGTCATTATTTACGCCCCGTTTTAAAAAAATAAGAAAAAGACTAAGAAAATACATAAGGTAAAGATATTGTGTTGTTGTGTTGTTATTATTATTATTATTATTATTATTGTTATTGTTATTATTATTATTATTATTTATTTATTATCAACATTGGTATTGCTGTTATTTTTTACATCATAGGATAGCAAAACCTAATTATGACGCTAATGAAGAGAGAGAAGAGAGAGAGAGAGAGGAGAGAGCGAGAGAGAGAGAGAGAGAGGAGAGAGAGGAGAGAGAGAGAGGACGAGGAGAGAGAGAGAGAGAGAGAGAGAGAATGGGAACTCTCCTTTCTCTCTGGTTTACATTTGAGAGGTACTTGAAACACCTAATATGAGAGAGAGAGAGAGAGAGAGAGAGAGACAGAGAGGAGACGAGAGAGAGAGAGAGAGAGAGAGAGAGAGGAGAGAGAGAGAGAGAGGAGATGATGAGAGAGAGAGAGAGTACCTTTAAGTGATTCTGAGTGAACGAATTATATGGTCAGAGAGAGAGAGAGAGAGATAGAGAGAGAGAGTGGGAGAGAGAAGAGAGGACGGAGGAGAGAGAGAGAGAGAGGCCTCTGATAAACAGTCAAGATAACACAAATGATACGCCATTACTCTTATTAAACTGCTTTACTTTTAACAACAAATACAGGAAAACAAAGCACAAACAAATAGAGAGAAAGATAAAAATGATAGTTATTTTTTACATCATGACAGCAAACCTAATTAATGACGCTAATGAAGAGAGAGAGAGAGAGAGAGGAGGAAAAAGCAGGGGGAGAGAGAGAGAGAGAGAGAGAGAGAGAGAGAGAGAGAAAGAGAGAGAGAGAGAGAAAATGGGTACTCTCCTTTCTCTCTCGTTTACATTTGAGGTTATTGAAACACACCTAATAATGAGAGAGAGAGAGAGAGAGAGAGAGAGAGAGAGAGAGAGAGAGAGAGAGAGGAGAGAAGAGAGAGAGAGAGATGAGAGAGAGAGAGAAAAAAAAATTAATCATATCGCTTAATTCTTTTTTTCCTTCTATCTACCAAATCGATGAAAAAATTAGATTATGTAAAAAAAAAAAAAAAAAAATACAAATTTTACCCAAACGAATAAACTTATCATTTCATTTCCGGTGAATAACAACTATTTCCCAGAACCACATCCACATTATTCACTCCCACAGCAACGTTATTCACGAACTAGTCAGAAAAAAATGAATAACAAAAAAAATGAGTAAAAACACAAAGAAAGAGAAGATGATTTAAAATAATAAATGACAAATGAGAAAAAATTATACAAAATGGTTATTGGTTAATATGGTTATTCATAATTCCCTCGTTATTCACGCCAAGACCACGCCCTTTAATTAAACATTATTCATTACAAGTCACGGTTATTCAATCTTAATATAATAGTAATTTTATTCACGAATTCTTACCCATCACTCATACATACAACCCATTTATACATTCATACACACCAAATACAAATAAATAAACATTGAACAAGTGAATATATGACTGAATAATAGTGATATAATGAAAACATATCACAATTTATGCCTTTATCACTAAGATACGGGAGATTAATAACAATAAAACCCACAAAAATGGGTTAAACATCATACACTTTACCTGATGTTATGTAGAGGTGGTCAAAATAACCTTAAATCTCCCTTTTGACCTCGTGTGGGGATTTAAAGGGACAAATTTAAAGGTCCTTCACTTCACGAGACCAGAGCAAGGCGCGCACAACCTCTCCCTTTCACTGTAGCAAGACAACTGAAGCGGCAGTGTTGCCAACCAGTTCACTTGAATAGTCTCCACACAAATGTGTGGCCAAAAAATCCCCAAAATCCCCAAAATCCCCATCTCTCACAGAACCGTACTCACAAAAACTACCTAGGTGTACAGTTCAAAAGTTCTTTTAGTGGATAAGTTTGTTTGTTTGTTTACCAAAGAGGTAGAAGATAATTCCTCAGAGCCATAGTGATCTACCGCTGCAGATTAGTGTTGGCCGAAGCCAACACCCCGGGAGGGGGTCACAAACCCCCGGCTAACACCCGTTACCCATTCACTGCAGGGTGGACAGGGGCTCGGGTTTTAAGAAAGACCACCCATCTATCTTCGCTCCGCCCGGGAATCGAACCCGGAACTTCTCGGCTTGGTCTAGATAGAAAGCTTCTCGGTTGTGACTTGTGAGCCGAGCATGCTAACCACTACGTACACTACGGAGTACCCTTAAATATATATATATAATTATTATTATATATTATATATATATACTAGCCGCAAAGCCGCCCCCCCGGGGGATTTTTTGGCTAGCTCCTCGGAGGGCTATTGTGGGGCCCTTTGCCCCCCAAACACAGCTTTCTGGAGTGGTGTACTTTCAATAGCCCTTCTAATTGCCAAATCAGGGATTAAAATGTATTTTTAAAAAACGTTTACCCACACCCCCAACCCTTCCTCACCCATTCCCATCATCCCCCCATTCACTCCCCCCATTACCATCACCACACACCCATTCACCACCCTTACCCATCACCTCCCACCTATTCCCTCACCATCACCCACACCCCCCCCCCACTCACTCACCCACCCCCCACCCTTTACCCATCACCCCCCCCATTCACTACCCTTACCCTCCCCCTACAGTTTTTGGAGAGTGGTAAAACAGCCCTCCAGATAGCCCCTTCAAACTTTCCTAAATCATGGATGTAAAAAATTTTTTTATTAACGCCTTACCCATCACCCCCCCCCCTTTTCACTCACCCATTACCCATCCCCCCCCACCCTTTCACTACCCACCCATTCACTCACCCATTACCCATCACCACACACCATTCACTCACCCATTCCCCATCACCCCTCCCCCTATTCCCTCACCCATCCCCATCCCCCCCCAAAACCCATAACCCCCCACCCATTTCATCACCCATCCCCCCACCCCCCTCACCCCACCCATTCACTCACCCATTCCCCATCACCCACATAAAGGGTTTCCTCATTCTCGCAACCCACTTTTTTTTTTTTCACAATCTCGCTAAAGGCTGCTTTTTTTTTTTTTTTTTTAAGTTTCAGATCATCTAAGGGCCTTAAAAAGTTCCCCCTGGCGAGCTGGTTCCCAAAACTGGCCAAAATTGGATTGTCCCCGGGGGGGCGGAAAACCCCTATCGCGGACACACCACACAACAGAAAAAAAAAATAAAATATTTTGAAGACTATATAAAAAATTTTCGATTTGTGTGTTTAACTGAAAACTAAGTGTAAAGCCCAATTTTGTGAAAGTGGTTTTGAATTTTATGGTATAAACCAACGTAAAGAAACACCCATCCCCGGGTATTTTTATGAAGGGTATTCATGTTTTGTATCCAAAAGTTCACGGGATGTATCGAAAAGGGGCTTTTTTTGGAGTTCATGTGACTGGGTGCTTTGGCTTCAAGTAAAGGTGAGCTATTATTGGGAGCGTGTTTCCCTCATAACCCTCCAAGTATTATTATAATGAAATTTATGATGACCTTGCAGAAGATGTAGAAAATTAGCTGCAAAATTGCAACCTGAAATTTTAATTGGTGACTTTAATAAAAACAGGGGGAGGATGAGAGAATTATACCAAAGAAGTTGGAGGAACGAACACTACCTGAATTTATGTACGGCATGATGCCATCAGTTAGTGATGTCCCCTTACAAAAATACTTCAATAGTTTTTGTCAATAACAATGGTAGGAAATTAAATTTTGAATTTGTCAGTGTCATAACTTCTTCTTGTGAATGGAAGAGTGGGTGAAGAAAAAGGGTTTTGGTGCTGTACTGTGCTGATAAAAGATTGTTGAGGAGAATATGTTCTTCTCAGAATACCCCAAAATATGGGATTTAAAAGTAGATTTTTTTTGATCCTTTACTCCAAAAAACAAAACCCTATGTCGTATCTTCCTAATAGACAAAAAAATTTGAAAATACTCAGCCGGTGTGTTTAAGAGAAAACAATCGACAGAATGCTCTAAAAAAGAGGTGGAAATACAAGAAAACACCAATATGAAAATGCTATTAATACAGTGAAAATTCTTCTCTAAAAAAGGAGCTCGATTCGATCATCGAAGTGAAATGTGAACCAACCTGAGGGATAATTTGGCATCGGTAATCCGAGATACTATTAGAAACTAGAGAAACGGTTGTTGAAAACCCGCCAGCTCAAACAAACCTGCCCGTTCGAAACATTAAATGAAAAAAAAACCCGGTTCAGTAAACCAATGCAGATATCAAAAAAGGGAATATGTAAACTTCAGGAAAAGGTTACACTTAAGAGTTCCGAGGAAAAAAAAAGCATTTTGAAAATACGGCGAAGAAACAAAAAGAGTATAAGGCAAGCGAACGGTTGGTTTTTATGAAAAAAATGTACATCCAAACCAAAACATTAGATGAAAACCCTAGGAAAATACGGGCAATTTTAATAAAAAATAAAGGGAAAATATTGAAAATTTTTCTTTGGATTTTTTTTTGGAATTTCTATTTTTGTAAGTACCCAAGCGTTCACTGCTCAGACGAAATCATGTTCAAAACAACGCTTTACGCTAAAAGCAGCAAATAATCAGTGAATACAGTTCATTAGAAAAAAAATGAAAATTATTTAAATTTAATTTTCCCCATTTATTTTAATGAAATTTAAAGAAAACATTCAAAAAACTTAAAAAAAGGAAAAAGTCACCAGGAATTGATAATATATTAAAAGTTTTAAAGCACTGCCAGACCCATGGTAGTTGTTTTTGTACAGTGTTTAATTAATCTTGAAAACGCAGTTATTCCTTCTGAGGGACGTCGGTTTATGAAGCCCTGTAAAAGCATAAAGGTAACATTGATAATGTTGATAAAAAATTATAGAGGTTTACTTTACAGTGTTTAGGTAAACATTTCATCATTAAAAAATACTAGACTTTATGATTATCTGATAAACAGGGGTTTTGGGTAATGAAAAGGGGTTTTTAGAAAGATTACAGCACCCTTGACCCAATTAATTTTTCACATATTAAGTCACTTTTATATCAGTAATGGCAAACAACTTTTTCTGTGCCTTTTAGATTATAGGAAAGCCTTTGACTTTTAAAAAAGAACCCCCTTAGGTTAAAAATATTAAAATAGTAATTTTAAGGAGATGTCTTACGTGATCAAGAGTATGAAAAAAGCAAAGTCTGTTAAAAACTAACAACTGGAAATTGATTTTTTCCATTGTAAATGGGTGTTAGGGGGGTGAAAACTTGTCTCCACTGTTATTTGCGTATTTTTTAATGATTAAAAAACGCACGTGGGTAGTAACTTTCCGGCAAACTTTTATAAAAGATAGATATCCCGCCCCTTGAGCACAAAATGCCTTTGATGTTTATTTGAGAATATTTGTTTATTTTTGCTGACGAACGTGATACTGGCGGAGACATCGCCGCAGCTGTAGGAGGCCTGAGTGCTTGCAGGGGTACGTGATAGGGGGGTTACATAAAAGTTGACAAAAAATAAAGTTCTTATTTTTTCGAGAGGGGAAAATAAGAAGGGTTTAAAAAATTTAAGTTTGGGAATAAAAAATATAGAAATAGTGCCGGTACGTATATTAGGAACTAAGTTTTATGGGGATTTTATGGCTAAAAATAACAGATAGTCCAGGGAAAAAAAGGGCTATGTAGGGTTTTTAAAAAATATAAATTTATCTACCACTTGACGTTAGTATAGATCTCTATGAAAAAATTTAATTGTACCAAATTTTGTTGTTGGGTTTTGGGGGTCTGGGGGTTTTAAAACAATAGGAGTTAAAGTAACCTGTAAAACTTTATGAGGAGGTTGTTGGAGTGAATAAAACAATACCCGCTGTGTATGATTTATGGGAATTTGGGGGGAAAACAATAGGGAGTATTTTTGATACAGGATTTTTAATTTTTGGTTTAAGGAATTTGGAAAAGGGGTAACAACAAATATCATCAAAATTATTTGTTTTTAAACAATTGATGATCAAAACTCTATAGATCTCCTTTGGGTTTGAAGGTAACCATTTGTTAAATATTGCGTATGACCCAATGTTTTTATTTGTGTAAATGATGTTAATGGTAATTTGGTTAAAGGAAGTTTCAGCAAGGTGTAACCCCCATTTACAAACAAACGGGAAGGAAGAAACTCACAATAATTTAGTTTTTTATCAATTAGAGGAAAGCAAATCCCAAATGCCAGGGGTCGCTGGCGTTTTAAAATCACAATTTTTGGGAAAAAGTTGGTCAATTAAAGAAAAAAAATGGGCTTATTCCCCTGCCCTTAAAACACACAAATATAAATTAAGAACGATTTCTTTCTATATGATATTTATAGAAACCTGATTCTGTAAAACATTGTATAAACCAAAAAAACCAAAGGGGGTTTTAGTTTGAGGAGGCGATTTAAAAGCTATTATGAATTATATATCAAAACGAATGTTTAGAAGTTATTTACCTAGGGAGTATATTTTCCTGTTTATTATTGGTTCAAACAATAAAAAGCTTGGAATGCAATGATCGACGCGTGAAGTCGTAAAGTTTGATTCAATCTCCCCCCACAATTTCCCCGCCCACCACTCCCCGCCGCGGCACGTCGCCTCCACAATTATAACTAATTTCGCACAACAAGCCCCTTTCGGGATTTTTTTTTTTCTTTTTCCAAGGGGCTTATGATTTTGACAACGTTTTCCAGACGCGCAGTACTGTCTTAGAAACAGGGAACACGCCCAAAAATTTTCATGCCACAAAATACTTGTAAAAAAATATATTAAGCTTTGCTATGAGGCGAGTAATTTGCATTAAATTGCTATTTTAGAACGTTCCCTGTAAGCATGTCATCCATATAATTAAGAAACAACAGAAGAACTATATTTTTTGGTATTTAGAGCGGTGTCAATGTTTTCGCGAAATTAAATTTTTGAAAAAAATATCGCGGAGCCAAAACAAAAAGTAGACCAACCTTTGAGTTAAAATGCTACGACCCCTGGCATTTTTCGAGTTTCAGTTTATTTGGAAATTGATTATGACGAAAAAAAAGGAAAAGCAAAGTTATTTGATGAAATACCCTCTAAATATTCAGGCATTATTAAATTTAAGGTCTAATATCGTTTTTCCCATGTGAAGGTAGATATACTAATTTAAATTGAGGACGTTATGCACCCACTGTAATATGAAAAGACGTAGGAAAAAATTTTTATTACCTTTTTAAATGTAGACTTTCTTTTTAAAGTTCGAAAGCAGTATTAAAACCCCACTACTAGTATTCCCTAAAAAATATAAAATGATGAACTTTGCCCGTAAAATTATAAAAATGCTTTTAAACTTAGCGAGTTTATTGGAGAAATTTCAAACATTTTTAAATAGAGCTGTTCCTATGTTTCCTACCGTAAGTGAAAATTATGTTTGCTTATCTGTTTTTGAAACTATTTCGTTATTAGCTTTTGTTAAAATTAGCTATTAAATCTAGTTCTTGTTTTTTTGTTTTTTTTCTTTACCCGGGCAATACGTTATTTATTACTAATTTGAAAACCCAATACCCCGTTTGGGGTCTTATTGAGTTAATAAAAACCCTTTAAAACCCAAACCACACAGACAGAACACTTTCGCTTATATTATTATTATTATAAATAAAATATTATATAAATATTTATAATATATATATATATATATAATATATATATATTAAAATATATTTAAAATATATTATATTATATATAAACATTCAATGTGCACAACATATCTTCCATCCTTATCTTCTGATTCTAAATCTGATATATAATTATATAAGTATTGACATGAAAATGTTGCAGTTGCATTTTTTTAGGTTTCTAATTTAATACCCACTTGACACTTAAAAACTACTAAATTAATTTCAATTTTTTTCAGAATATTTCCTATTTATATGACTAAATCAAACATACAAGGCAATATATCAGGTCCCCTACATTGCATTTGCTGTTTGTAGGGGATGGTCTATAAAAGGAAGTGGTCAGAGCATTTTAAATGAAAAAATTTCCCCCCAAAAAGGGTTTTATATCCCCCTTCCCATCTGTCTCCGATCCCCAAACTGGGGGATTGTCCCCGTGCTTGGCAACACTGCGAGGCGGCAGGAGAATTTTCAGCCGTCAAGCCTCAAAACAAAGCCCCGAAAGGGACAACTGGCTTTTATGGTGTGTGTGGCTTTTTTTTTATTGTGTTTTTAGTGAGGGTGATCTAGTAGTGAGGTAGTAATAGTAGTAGTAAGTAGTAGGTAGTAGTAGAAGTAGTAGCGAGGAGAAGGGAAATCTTTTTGAATAAGTTCCTCTCCTGTATCTCTTTTGTTTCTCTTTTTTCCCTTTTTGTATTATATTTTAATTGCTTTCACTTTCTTGAGAGAGAGAGAGGAGAGAGAGAGAGAGAGAGAGGGGAAAGAGAGAGAGAGGGGAAGAGGGGGAGGAGAAGAAGAGAAGGGGGAGAGAGAAGAGAGAAAAGAGAGGAGAGAGAAAGAGAGAGAGAGAGGAGAGAGAGGAGAATGAGAGAGAGAGAAGAGAAAGAGAAGAGAAGAGAGAGAGAGAGGAAAAAGAGAAAGAGCGAGAGAGAGAAGAAGAGAGAGATTAAAAGCAAAGGGAAAAGAGAAGAAAAGGAGAACAAGGAAAAAAAACTAAAGAAATTAAGAGAGGAAAAATAAAAGGGAAAAAGGGAAACGAAGAAAAAATAAGAAAAAAAAATAAAAAGAAAAAAAATTTTAAAAAACTTAAAAAAATCGGAAAAAAAGGAAAGAGAGATCAACAATTGTAAAAAACTTAGAAAGGTGAGCAAGGGGTAAAGTGTGGGAAAAAGGTTAAGGAAGTATAGAAAGGGGAAAAAAGGGGTAAGGGATTTGAAGAAGGGAATAAGGGAGGAAAGAGAGAGGGGGTGTAAATAGGTGTATGGACGTAAATTTCCCTCAACCATACTCATGTGTTTCTAAGGTGTCCTGTTTTTCCTTACCGTCAATAACACTATAGTCGCCACTGCACTTATGTCGCCAGGGGGTATTATTACGAATTTTAGCTCCCACAGGGGGATGTATTGGGCATTAAAAGGCAGCACAGTGGTTTATATGGTTAAGCCTGGCGACATTAGTGCAGTGGCGACTTTAGTGTTATTGACGGTAGCTTTCCCTGATTCTCGACTGCTGTTCTCATGACTAACACTTCCTGGGATGTCCTATGATGGTGTCTTTCTATATATTCCTAAGCTTTCTAAAATAACACTGTCTATTAATACAGATTAACTAATATAGAGTAGACCCACTTCGTCGACGAAAATATACAGGCATACTTCCTTACTTACGAACGATAAAGTGGTATTATTTCGATATTGGGCATCAGTATTTTTCGCTGTTCTATTTTGATTAGGATTAATATTAGTTTTATTGAAACTGACATATCTCGTTTACTATCTTATGAAGGACTAATCGGTATTATTCCAGATGAACATCGAACTTCCTTTGGTGAACGAAACTATTTTTGGTTAATTTATAGTTTCAAGCAACCAACGATTTTCTGATGCGCCTTATGTTTTTCTGGTGTGTTTTTATGTGTTTTGAATGAATCTGCTAACCGTTTCTGTCGCAATTATTATTTTTTTTTTTTGGCAAAAATGAAAAAAAAAATAAAAAATGAACCTAAACCTAACCTAACCTTTACCTATACCTAACCTAACCTAACCTAACCCATACCTAACCTAATCTAACCGGGTAATTTATAGTTTCACCCAACCAACGATTTTCTGATGCGCCTTATGCTTTTTCTGGTGTGTTTTGAATGAATCAGCTAACCGTTTCTGTCGCAATTTTTTTTTTTTTTTTTAGGTAGATAAAGTTTTTTTTTTTTTTTTTTTTTTTTTTTTTTTTTTTTTTTTTAGTTAGGTAAAGGTTAGGTTAGGTATAAGTTAGGTTCATTTTGTTTGTTTTTTTCTTCATTTTTGCAAAAAAAAAAAAAAAAAAAAATTGCGACAAACGGTTAGCAGATTCATTCAAAACACATAAAAACACACCAGAAAAACATAAGGCGCATCAGAAAATCGTTGGTTGGGTGAAACTATAAATTTACCCTATTTTTTTCTGGTGAGTTTTGATGCGTTTTGAATGAATCTGCTAACCGTTTCTGGCGCAAATTACTTTTTTTTTTTTTTCAACAAAAATTACAAAAAAATCCAAATTGAACCTAACCGAACCTATACTTAACCTAACCTTTACCTAACCTATACCTAACCTAACCTAACCTAACCTAACCTAACCTAACTTTTACCTAAAAAAAAAAAAAAAGATTTGCGACAGAAACGGTTATCAGATTAATTCAAACCACATCAAAACTCACCAGAAAGAAATAGTTTCGTCCACCAAAGTGAATTCGGTGTTCATCTGGAATAATACCAAAATAAGTTTTATATTTAATTTTCAGAGATTGAAGTCACAGTTTCCAAGAGGGCTGAAGTTAGCAATCAATTTTTTTTTGGGTGTGTGTTATTATTTGTGCTCTAAAGTTTATTTCTTATGTCTATGGTTTCAATGTTGTATTTTCACTATCTTGCCTTTTTTGGAAACACTCATAAGACGTATATAACAAAAGATTAGTTCTTTATAGGGTTGTAAACGAGAGATGGCAGGGTCGATAAAATATTTCTTAACCCTGATTAGTTTTGATGTGTTTTGAATGAATTTGGGACTTTTTGGATGGCATGAATTAATATATATATTTATTTATACCGTCGCCTTCCTCAAGTATCAAAAAGTACAAACCTTCGGAACCAATTATATGCATAAGTAGGTAAGGAAGTTCTGTATTAAAAAAGCAAGCCATTATTACATACTCCAATATCTCTCTCTCTCTCTCTCTCTCTCTCTCTCTCTCTCTCTCTCTCTCTCTCCTCTCTCTCTCTCTCTCTCTCTCTCTCTCTTTCTCTTTCTCTTTCTCTAACCTCCCTCAATCTTTTTCTCTAAACTCACTTTTTTTTCTTTTTCTCTCTCTCTCTCTCTCTCTCTCTCTCTCTCTCTCTCTCTCTCTCTCTCTCTCTCTCTCTCTCTCTCTCTCTCTCTCTCTCTCTCTCTCTCTCTCTCTCTCTCCTCTCCTCTCTCTCTCTCTCTCTCTCTCTCTCTCTCTCTCTCTCTCTCTCTCTTTTCTCTCTCTCTCTCTCTCTCTCTCTCTCTCTCTCTCTCTCTCTCTCTCTCTCTCTCTCTCTCTCTCTCTCAACTCCTTTTTCTCTATCTAAACTCACTTTTTTTCTTCTCTCTCTCTTCTCTCCTCTTCTTCTCTCTCTCTCTCTCTCCTCTCTCTCTCTCTCTCTCTCTCTCTCTCTCTCTCCTCTCTCTCTCTCTCTCTCTCTCTCTCTCTCTCCTTCCTGCGCATGTCTTCTAGTCATATCTAACCTCCAGGCTCCTAACGCTCGTCTAACCTGACCTTGACCTAACCTGACCCAGCCCCTGTTGGATAATGGCACCCCGGGTCAGTTAGCAAGAATGCCGGACACGCGCGTGGCCCCCTATGTCCCCCATGGCCGCCGGGGGAGCATGGGGGCCCGGGGAAATATGGCTGCCGGAAAGAGTAAGGCTTTGGAAATGGGTGAATGGGGCCAATGGGTGACATGTCGCTCCCTCATTGAATCCCCATTTTTTTTTAATGCATGATCGCTTCCCCTGTTTTTTTGTTTTTTTTCGCTGCTGCCCTGCTTGGTCTAATGTGTTTTTTTTATGTCTTTTTCTATTTCTATTTTTTTTTTGGTGCTGTTAGTTAATTTTTATTTTATTTGCACTGGATGTGATGTTTTTTTTTTTTTTTTTTTAAATGTTTATTTTTATGTACTCTAAAAGTTTTTTGTTTTTTTATATCTATGCTTTCAATGTTGTATTTTCACTACATATTGCCTTTCTGGATACATTCATAAATAATTATCTAATAGCAAAAGAAAAATCAATGCCATTTTATATCACGGAATAAGTTATAGACGTTGCATTCAATCACTTATTTGTATACTGCTAAATTCACTTTTTTTTGCAAGATATATATGCACCAGCACAACTGTTAATGGCACCAGAATCACCATGGGTAGGCTACCATAGATAACACTATAGTCGCCAGGGTGCACTAATGTTGCCAGGCACCATATATTACAAATTTTAGCATCGCTACAGACTTGTATGTGTCACTGAAGACAGGTACATAACATAAACTACTGTACGTGCCTCTTCCATGGCACATACAAGTCTGTAGTGATGCTTTAGTGGTGAAATTCGTAATGTATATGGCGCCTGGCGACATTAGTGCACCATGGCGACTATAGGGTTATCTACGGTAGGTTTATCACCACACTGCACAGTCACTGCAGTCACCAGTATCTAGCACACCACTCTGCCACAGGTTTTATGATGCACCTTAAGTATAGCACAGGAATAACTGCAATAATAGTACAGTTCACAACACACTAATGAGTAGGCCTAGCATTTAGCAAACCACATCACTGCAGCTTTTACAATGCACCATGATCAATATAGTACAGTAACATCAAGATTTAAAAGTCATCAGAAATTAAGTCATCATTAAATTAAGCCATCATTAATTAAATTTTTCTTATCAGTGACAATGAAAAAAATAATGTTAATATCAGCAATTACAACAATAATAGGAAACAACAATCTTTCATTTACTACTACTACTACTACTACTACTACTACTACTACTACTACTACTACTACTACTACTACTACTACTACTACTACTACTCATACCACTACCTCATTTACTTTGCTACAACCACATACCACCACCACCACCACCACTACCTTTTCTCCCCTAACCTACCTCTCCCTCCCTCCCCCCCAGACATTGATGTGGGTGGGGTAAGACCACTGGTGTCCCGCACTGAAATAAACTGTGTGCGGCCTGGCGTGTCCACCCGCTCCGGCAAACCTGCGTACAAATCACAGGTGTGTATTACCTAGTTGTTGTGATGTGCGGGAAATGAATCCAATTTAATTCATTCTAAGAACTCTTTTTCGTACACACTCGACCCTCGATTCAAGGGACCTCAATTTAACGGACTCCATCTGCTACCGGACAAGCGGACTAAACCATTCAGAAAGTCCGTTGCAAGAATACATATATATATATATATTTTTATACAATTATGCCTATAGCGTGTGTAGGCAGTGATCTCCAGGGGTGGGAAAGGAGGTCTTGGAGGTTCACTTGAGGGCTGTGATGGTTGGTCCTCGCCCGTGGTGGTGCAGGCAGGATTTTTATAGTGACGCCTGTGATTAGAGGCTCATGCCGCCCCCCTGTGTCCTCTGATGCACTCGCTGTTAAAGGTATTTAATGGGCAGCATGGGGGTGTTCTTAGGCCACTCAACTACAGGCACTAGGAAATTTTTATCTTATTTTTTTTAAAGAATGCCAATCAACGGACTTTTTTGAGTAACAGACACTTCAATTCCCCTTTTAGTCCGTTAAATTGAGGGTCAAGTGCAATGCTATCATACTTGCATGCCACACTTTCTTTACATACATACATTTACCCTTTTTTAATCTGTCACTCTTTTTAATCTTAATCTCTTTTTTAATCTAATTTTATTTCACCTCTCTCTTATCTCCCCCTTATCTCTCACCCCCTTCAGGAGGAGCAGTACCAGGAGATCCAGGAGCTGCGTCAGGGCCTGGGACAGCTGCGGGAGGAGAACGCCACCCTGAGGACCCGGGGGCGCCGCCTGGAGGAGGATCTGGGGAGGCGGGACAGGGAGATACAGCAGCTCATGGACCCCACCAAGGTACCCTGCCTGCCTGTGTGTGTGTGTGTGTGTTTAAGATTTCAGTCAGTTGTGTGATGTTCTGTCTCAATATTAATGGTAATGTGTGTGCTTACCTAGTTTACCTAGTGTGTGTGTGTGTGTGTGTGTGTTAAGTTGTTGTGTTTAATATTAGAGTCAATTATGTGTGCTGTTTTGTCTCTCTACCTACCGTATGTGGTTTTCTTAATTTAGTTTAATGGTACTGTCTTGGTGTGTGTGTGTGTGGTGGGTGGTTTTCTATTTTTGTAGTGGTGTGTTTTTTTTTTTTTTTGTGTGTGATGTGTTGTGTACAGAGCTGCGCACTAAATACATTGAATGTATTTAAATACAAAATACTAAATACATTTTACGAATGTATTTAAATACTAAATACTAAATACATCAATTGTATTTAAATACATTTTTAAATGCACACAAATTTTAACATGTCCGAAAAAAAAAAAAATCCTCAGGATTTCCTTAGATTTTGGGTTTCCTTGGAAATGTCCTTCTCAGGCCTAAATTTCCTTGCAATCAGTACATTTCCTTGGCCGTGGCAACCCTGGTTCACTGTAACATCAGAGTTGCCAGATAGTTGGGCGGGTTTATGGCCAAATTAACTGTGAAAAAAGTATTAAAATTTTTATATTAAATGTATTTAAATACAATGTATTTAAATACTCATAAAAGTATTTAAATACTGTATTTAAATACATGACAACCAATGTATTTATAAATACATTTCTAAATACACAATTGTATTTAAATACTGCCCAGCTCTGGTTGTGTATTGTGTGTGTGTGGTATCATTTTTTTTAGTGGATTAAGCTGAAAATGATATTTCAGTTAATGTTTACGATTTTTTCCCCCACAACTACAACAACAATAGATACCCTTGCCGTGTACCCTAGACTAACCCAACCCAACCCCAAACCAAAAAACCCCAGAATGACGAGGCTCGCCGGAAGCTCACGGACAAGGGGGCGTCCGTGGTGGCCAGCCTGAAGCTCCGAGTGTCGCGCCTGGAGGCCACACTGAGGGCCAAGGAGGCAGAGCTGGCCAGACTGCATGCCTCGGCCAAAGCCACGGCCCTCAATGAGATGAAGATTGAGGCCGAGACTTACTATCAGGAGGTGAGGGTGGGGTGGGTGGTATTTTGGCCCTTGTATTGCATAAGAACATAAGAAAATAAGGAAGCTGCAAGAGGCCGTGAGTCCCTGTGTTGGAGGTTCAGGAGATGGTGGTAGGTGGTGAGATGATGTGTTCCTCCCTTTATCGTACTTTTAGTTTGTGTTTTATCGTATAATTAGTTTGTTAGTAGCGTAGTTAGGAGGTGAGGTCGGTGGGTGGTGTGTTGTGTTTGGCCTTGGATTACATAAGAACGAAAGAAAATAAGGAAGCTACAAGAGCCGTGAGTTTCTGTGTTGGAGGTTCAGGAGATGGTGGTGGATGGTGAGGCTCTGTGTTCCTCCCTTTATCGTACTTTTATTTTGGGTTTTAGTATTAGGTCTTGGTGTTTAGTATTAAGTATTAACTAATTTAGTATTAAGGCCAAGTCATGATTTTAAGATTGAAGCATTTTACACTTTAATCTTTCCTCCCTGTATGGTTAAATGTCCTGTCTTTGGAGATTAAGTAGCTTTCTAAATAGTTACACATAGTATGCTTCAATCCCGTTCTTAATTTCTCTTATTTTGCTTAGTACATACAGCCAAATTCCCAATATCCGACCTCCAAACATCCGACTTGTCCAAACAACCGACTTTTTTCACCACCACATTGTGTCTTGCTTTGGCCATTTATACATTGATTTGTGGCTTTATTTATGCACGAATTTTACTTTCGCGTATGCCACTGGATCGGCCTTCAAGAGCTGCATCTTTTATGTTCTATACCATTTTGTCCTTACGTTTATGGTTACTGTGATATCCGAACATCCGACTATTCCAATTATCCGACTTACCTTCGGTCCCCCCAAGGTCGGATAATTAATACTTAGCTGTATTACGTTTCAGTCCTTCTCTCTCTCTTTATTTGTTATTCAGGGTTTCTTTAGGGAATATTCAATGTTTTATTATTCAGTCTTGCATCAGGGAATATTTAACGTTTTATTATTCAGTGTTTCATTACGGAATATAACACGCAATTTCCCGCAGGTGGTGAGACTGCGGAACCAACTCAACATTGTACAGCAGCAGCAGCACCACCACCCACAGTACTACCCCACAGAACAGCACCCGCCACCACCACCACTACCTCCACCACCACACCACAACACCATCAACGCCACAACAACACCCACTCGCCCATACCACTCCATGCGGGGGCGACGAGAGGGCAGGGAGGCACCCCAGGACAAGCGAGGGGGGGGTGATGGGCAGGAGTCTCCGTCGGCGAGTCTCCGTCACGCCCTCTCGCTGCTGGAGGAGGAGAATGCCAGGCTGAGTCTCCAGGTGTCTGTGCTTATGACGGAGAAGGAGAAGCTGATGGGTGACCTTGAGAGGGTGCTGGGCCTTACGGAGGAGGTCAAAGGTGAGAGAGAGAGAGAGATGGAATGAACTTATGGTATTATTCCAGTTTGACACTGAATTCACTTGGGTAGACGAAACAATTTTTTTCTGCTGAGTTTTGATGTGTTTTGAATTAATCTGTTAACCGTTTCTGTCGCAAATCATAAAAAAAAAAAAAAAAGTCATTTTTATTTTTTAAGTAAAGGGTAGGTTAGATTAGGTATAGGTTAGTTTAGGTATAGTTTAGGTTAGGTATAGGTTAGGTTAGGTTAGGTAAGGGTTAGGTATAGGTTTGTTTGTTAGGTTCAATTTTTTTATTATTTTTATTTTTGTTGCAAAAAAAAAAAAAGATTTGTCACAGAAATGGTTAGCAGATTAATTCAAAACACATCAAAACTTACCAGAAAAAAAAGTTTCGTCCATCAATGGAAGTTCGTTGTTCATCTGGAAATTTACCGAACTTATGAGACATAGATGATTTTTTGTAACGTTTCAAATAGCATTCTCTTCTGCTTCTATTTTACCTTCCCTCTCCACCACCACCACCACCCATTATCTACCCCCCCCCCCCCCCCTATCTCTCACCACCACCACTCACCACACTCCCCTTGCCTCTCTTCACCAGGTAGCTACGAGGGTCTGAGTCGCGCGGAGCTGATCCGTGAGGTGGAGCGGAGGGAGGGGGAGGTGGCGCGCTGGGAGGGCCAACACCGGCAGCTGACGGAGGCCCTGGGCAGGCACTCGGAGCAGGCCGGGGAAAGCTCAACACTCTTGCAGGTGTGTGTATATGTATTTACCTATTTGTAGTTACCTAATTAAGAACATAAGGAAGCTACAGGAGGCCGGGAATTTACCTATTTGTATTTACCTAGTTTCAGTATACGTAGCCTGATCTATACTCATGTGGTCCTGTCCTCGCATCTATATGGTGTGTTCTATATATATATGCAAGTTTGTGTATGTGTTTACCTATTAGTATTTACCTAGCTTTAGTATACAGGGCCTGATCTATATTTGTGTGGTCCTGTCTCCGCATCTATATACAGTAAAACCTCTCATATACGGACCCTCATTATTCGGACTTTGACATTATTCGGACCTCCTCCTTTTTTAGGGGTCGAAATTTCCTAGCTATATAGAAATAGACCTATAGCTATATATTTTCACACAAGTGCGCCTATATATATATATATATATATATATGTGTGTGTGTGTGTAGGTATATTTCTTTATTTTCACACAAGTGTGCCTATATGTGTGTGTGTGTGTGTGTAGGTATATTTCCTTACATTCACATGTGCGCCTGTACGTGTGTGCGCAGGCTCGTGTGTCTGAGCTGCAGGGTCGGGAGGAGGAGTGGCGGCGGGAGCGTGTGAGTCTGCAGGAGCTGATCAACACCCTGAAGGAGGACAGGATATACTACAAGGACACGGCACAGAAGAAAGAGTGAGTGTTGAGTGGTGGAGGGCGGGAATGTGTGTGTGGGAATAGAGTGGCTGGTAGGTAATAGTAGAAAAAAAAGAGTGGCTTGTAGGTCTGTATAATGTGTAGACAATGCATTTTTCCGTCCTTTTTCAGTGGTGAAGTTGAACAAGATTCACCGCAAGCCTCTTTATGTTTTGATATCTCGTCCCTTTTATATTTGCTGATACACACAACCCTCGTTTTCCCGGACTAATAGGGGGGAGCACTGGTCCGGGAGCTGCAAAAGTCCGGGAATCGCAACAGTCTGAGGCCATTACCCACCCCCGGACATTTATCCTACTCTAGTATTTACTGTCCGGCAACCGCCAATATCAACAGTCCGCGCCGCGGACTTTTACGTCACTTTGTTGTTGTTTTTAGGGCTGCGAGGATCCCTTGGGGAACTCTATGAGCCCTGGTGATGTCCTATGATGCTATCACAGGCGCTGTAGTTGACCTGTCTTCCTCAGGAAGGCACAGGTGAGGCGGATGACAGCTTGTTGCCGAGAGGGGGGGACGCCAGCCGCCTCCAGCAGGGTGGGCAGGTCACAGGTGGCGACGTTCAGGGCGAGGAGGTGAGAGTGTAGCACTACACGGTGGGAGTGGAAGCGCAGACACTGCAGCAGAAACTGTTCAATAGTCTCAGAGATGTTCCTGCATCAGGGGCAGTGGGGGTCAGGGGACTGACGGAGGCGGTGCAGGTGAACGGTGAGTGTCGTGTGCCCAAATGTAAACAATATGACTGCTGAGCATGGTGCCACCTGGCGGGAGGCAGCAGAAAGTGTTCAATAGTCTCAGAGACGTTCCTGCACCAGGGGCAGTGGGGGTCAGGTGACTGATGGAGGCGGTGCAGGTGAACCATGAGAGTCGTGTGCCCAAATGTAAACAATACGACCGTTGAGCATGCTGCCACCTGGCGGGAGGTGCGGACACTGACCAGGGGTGACAGGAGACGCTCGGACCGCTGGACAAATTTGTCGATAAACGGACTGGACCAGGCATTTGTCCGGGACTCTGACATATCCCCGGACCTCGGATTTTGTCCGGCAAATCCGATATCCGGGAAATGGAGGTCCGGGAAAACGAGGGCTGTGTGTAATTAGGCTGTTATTAGTGTATAGACGTTCTGTAAAAAAATTCTTCATAATGTAGTGTACAGTTACAGTATTCAATATTGACGAGCGATGTTGGACTTACCAACATTTCCGAGTTACGAATGCATCCCAGGAACCAGTCATGTAGGTAAATAGGGGAATGCTGGCACAGTTATTCTCCCTAGAGACTCATAACTTGTGAGTCACTACCACACTCCCACAAACTGCTTAGTATTGAAAGGTGTACAAACAAGCTGAATAGACACACTCCCTCCCTGCCATAGTATTTCAAAGAGTTAACCCCTTCACGCCCAGATCTTTCCTTGGCTATATAAAATCGTCTGTTGTTAGCCATAAATTTACAAAAAATAGCTTAATATACCAAATTAGCTAGTGGTCAAGGATACTAAACAGGTCATATTATCTATAAAACATTGCATATATTAATTAAAATAATCTAATGGTAGCTAAATTACAATGGAAATGACGTTATGGGCCTTAAGGGGTTAAAGTAATCGTCCAGACCATTTCATCATTCCTGATTTAATGCAATCAAATCATAGCCATTAACGAGTATATCAACAATACGTCGTCACTTTTTGTATCCAGTCAGCCGTTTTTAAATAATCTGCAAATTCCCCGAGTTTTCAAGACGCTCTCAAGGTTTGCAGACGCTCAGGCTCAGGCTCGGTGACGTAGCATCAGGGAGGCTCATCTTCCCGCGCTGATCAGAGAGGCACGTAAACACAGAGATAAATATAGTACTTTAAGATATTTGGGTGTTTCTGATAGATTTTTTTTGCTATATGCCACATGCATGCATCCTTTATGGGTACAGCAAGACAGCTGTGCCTTTTGAGAAAAGTTTGTACACGGAAAGGAGTGGCGTGTGTAGGGTGATACACGCCTATAGTGTGTTGGGGCGGGCAGTTGTGTTGAGAAACGGTGTGTAGTGAGGGTACACATCGGGTGAAAGACTGGGTGAGAGTGTGCAGCGCGACTAGTCGCCTACCCAGTGTGTGGGTTGGGACGACGAGTGTGAGGTGAGCCTGTGTACACGGGTGTGCTGGAAAAGGGCGGCGCCCCCCCGTAAGACAGTGACTCAGTCCAACACCATACCAGACCAGGTGGCCCTGTTAGACAGGGATGCCAGGACTGGCAGCAGCGGTGGACCACCATGACTGTGAGGCTTTGCCTCTTAACAAGACTAAGTAAACCAAGTAAACCAGTTGTGGAGTGGGTGTGCCCTGTGGTGAGAGACCCTGTGGTGGTGTGGCTGTCACACTTTCTGCCTTCCCGCCCACATATTTTCCAACTCTATGCTGTAGTTAATGCTAGTATGTGTGGTTTCCGAGTAATGACGTTTGACTGTAGATCCAAAACTAACCATAGGATTTTCTCGAAAGTACCTTCATTGTGATTCCCACACACACATGGTTTAACCTTATTTACCAATCCATATTTTGGAGAAGTGCCAGGTCCTCCTGCTGAACCTCAGGCTCTGCTAACACCTGTTCATCCACCTCGTACTCGGGCTCAAACATATAGGATCCCATGACAATCTGAGGTTCGTTTTCCTCATAGTATACGCGACCAGCGTCATTTCTTTCGGTGTCAGATTGAGCATCGTACTCTAGATCTGTCACAGCGACAGATTCACTGTCTGACACCGAAGTACAATCGCTCATCATAACATTTGCCGACAGGTGTCAGACAGAGTGTCTGCGGGCGTCCCCGTTCTGACGGCATCAATAACAGTCGTATTCCCTGTTGGAGGGAAGTTTTTTTTTTTCGCGCGCTTTTTACAAAAGTCGTGTTTTTACGGAAATAAGGCCTGGAAATCAATTATTTTTGGTGGATTAGGTGTTTTGAAACATTCAACATAATTCGGCAAAACAAAATTGGGTCTGGACGATTACTTTAAGAGGTGGTGAGGAAGCTAAGACACCACCTCACTACCTCACATAACAGCACCCCAAGAGACACCACCTCACCACCTCACATAGCAACACCCCAGAAGACAACCCTTTGTTCTCTCCTCACTGGTGTGTGTGGCCGCAGCGAGGAGACCCGGCGGCAGGCATCCCTCCTGTGTGACCTCCACCACCACCGCCACCTCTCCCTAGTCAGGTTGTGGCACCTACTCCCTACATCACCTCTACACACGCCACCTCTCCTAGTCAGGTTGTGGCACCCTATACTCGCCTCATGCTGCACACTGCCTCCACCACCACCACTACCACAACCACCACCACCACCGCCACCACCGCCACCTCTCCCTAGTCAGGTTGTGGCACCCTAATACTCCGTCTTATGCATGCACACTGCCTCCACCACCACCACTACCACAACCACCACCACCGCCACCACCGCCACCTCTCCCTAGTCAGGTTGTGGCACCCTAATACTCCGTCTTATGCATGCACACTGCCTCCACCACCACCACTACCACAACCACCACCACCACCACCGCCACCACCGCCACCTCTCCCTAGTCAGGTTGTGGCACCCTAATACTCCGTCTTATGCATGCACACTGCTACCACCACCGCCACAACCACCACCCTCACAGCCTTGCCTTACGAGACTCCAGGCTGGCTATAGGGTGTCACTTTTCTCTCTCTTTGTCTCTGCCTTATTATTATTATTATTATTATTATTATTATTATTATTATTATTATTATTATTATTTTTATTATTATTATTATTATTATTATTATTTTTATTTTTTTTTTTTTTTTTTTTTTCCCCCTTTGGAGCCTATAGCACCGGTAGGCTATTTTTTTATGCACTTATCCTATGTCTGTCTCATGTTAAGGGATTGTTACTAGAGTTTTTTCATAGTTGTGTCTTTCTCAGCTGTTATTTTCTTTGCAGGAAAAGGATGACGTGTAAGAAAAAAGGATTTGTGATTTTTTTCTGTTTATAAGTCAGTGTTTTGGAAGGTGGAATTGGGTTTTATTTATTTTTTCTGTTCATAAGTCAGCGTTTTGGAGTGTACAATAATTTTAGTATCACTGTAGCCAGAATTCAGCCTTTGTGCTAAAAACTTGTATTAAGTTACCAAGACATAAACTAAATGGTCAGGAAAGGGGAAGGAAATATTGAACTTCCATAAGCTTAACACTCGGTCACAAAATTTCAAGTTAGCGATCAGAATCAAAATTTATTTACTTAGTTGAAATTTTAGACCTTGTCACCATAATCACCAAACTATGTGTAGACTTTAACCCTTAAAGTGCCAAGCATTTTACACAAAAACTTTCCTCTGGTGCTGAGCATATTTGAATTTTTTTTTTGCTGGAAAGTTTGTAGAACGATTAGAAAACACATAATTGATACATTTTGGGACTCGCCTCTCATTATTTCCATGCTTTTTAGGCGCCAGATTTTTCCGCGCTCAAGGTTTCAAATTTTTTGAGCTTTCCGTCGTGCCAACTTTGGGACCCGACCCCACCAAGGGGACCCGCCGAGCCCCCTTGGTGGGGGGTGATGGTCAGTGAAAGGGAAGGGTCAAGGTATGAAAAGTGACCTGACATAGTATGAAAAGCCTCCCAGTCAAAATATGGCCACAGCGATTTATAAAAATCGCTGACGTAAATAAACTGGCACAGAGCGTGCACCTTCCCGCGGCTGTAAATAGATGGCGCTGGCACTGTGGGGGGTTAATGACTGTATTATCTACCATCCTACTTGACATCTTTACTATTACAGATTACAAGCTACAGTGATACCTTGGAACTCGAACACCCCTCATCTCAAACAACATGGAATAAAAAAATAAAAAACGAGAATATTTCGCTCCAAAATTTGAATGTTTTCTTGGAATTTGTGCAAACGCCACGGGAACACGTTGCGTTCAGGGTTGCCATTTGGTGTTTTTCATAACCAAATTAGGGTAAATTTGGTCATGAAAAATTTGCTTTGGAATTTGAACTGCCTCCTGAAATTAATGTTTGAGTTCCAAGGTATCACTGTACTTACACAAACTTTCAGCAGCATGAGTATTCCTTCAGGCGACTAATTATCCATTAACCCCTTCACACCCAGATCTTTCCTTTGCTATATAAAATTGTATGTTATAGAGCCATAAAATTATGAAAAGTAACTAAATATACAAAATTAGTTATTGGACAAGGATACTGAATAGGTAATATCTATAAAATATTACTTATAGTCACAAAAAATTGTCTAATGGTACCCAAATTACAATGGAAATAACGTTCTGGGCCTCAAGGGGTTAACGCCACGATGCTCTCTGCCTCCCATAGCGCCGTTCCAGTTCCTTCCCTCATTTGCTCTACTAAATCAATCAATCTACTAAATCCTACTAATCAATGCTATCCTACTAATATCCTACTAATCAATCCTATCCTAATCAATCCTACTAAATCAATCAATCTACTAATATCCTACTAATCAATCCTATCCTAATCAATCCTACTAAATCAATCAATCTACTAATATCCTACTAATCAATCCTATCCTAATCAATCCTACTAAATCAATCAATCTACTAATATCCTACTAATCAATCCTACTAAATCAATCAATCTACTAATATCCTACTAATCAATCCTGCTAAATCAATCCATCCCGCAGCGCTGAGTTGGATGGGCTGCGGCGGGAGGTTCAGGCCCTGCAGCTGGAGGTGTCGGGGCTGCAGGGGGCACAGCGGAGGAGGGGGGAGCGTCTGCCCAGCTCTGCCCAGCGCCCCGCCAGGTCCGCGACAACCACTGGTGGGTGACGGGTGGAGCGCTTTTCTACTGTTACCATGTTACCTTACCTTGTTATTGTGTGATGTTTTGTGTTGCGTTTGATATTCAGTGAGTTTTAATGTGTTTTGTTTGTACACACAAACCTCGATTTCCCGGACTAATAGGGGGGAGCACTGGTCCGGGAACCGCAAATGTCCGGGAATCGCAACAGTCCAGGAATTATCCTTGGAAAAAAAAAAAAAAAAAAAAAAAAAAAAAGTCCAATGCCATTACCCACCCCCGTGCGTTTATCCTACTCTAGTATTTACTGTCCGGCAACAGCCAATATCAACTGCCCCGCCGCGGACATTTACGTCCGCTGAGCATGCTGCCACCTGGCGGGAGGCAGCAGAAAGTATTCAATAGTCTCAAGAGACGTTCCTGCACCAGGGGCAGTGGGGGTCAGGGGACTAACGGAGGCTGTGCAGGTGAACCGTGAGTGTCGTGTGTCCAAATGTAAACAATACGACCGCTGAAGATGCTGCCACCTGGCGGGAGGCAGCAGAATGTGTTCAATAGTCTCAGAGATGTTCCTGCACCAGGGGCAGTGGGGGTCGGGGGACTAACGGAGGCTGTGCAGGTGAACCGTGAATGTTGTGTGCCCAAATGTAAACAATACGACCGCTGAGCATGCTGCCACCTGGCGGAAGGCGCGGACACTGACCAAGGGTGACAGGAGACGCTCGGACCGCCGGACAACTTTGTCAATTTACGACCAGCGCCAGGCATTTCAAAGTATATATATTAAAAAAAAAAAAAAAAAAAAAAAAAAAAAAAAATAATAATAATAATAATAATCTTGGACTCTGACATATTCCCGGACCTCGGATTTTGTCCGGCAAATCCGATATCCGGGAAATCGAGGTTTGTGTGTAGTGCTTGGATTTATATTGTTTTGTTTGACTATATGAAGTATGTCAAAAGTGCGTGATGTTCATACGTTTAAAGTTTCGTTCCATGTTCTTCGTGTTCTGTATAAGTTGACTGAGTTCACTTGTCCATATTATTTAGTCACATCTTCCCATGAGTCGGTCTCACCTATAGATCTATTAACAGTACTTACTCGTGCATAATATTTTTCTTTTACTCATACCTATTCACTCATTGATCTCACGTGCCAATGAATCGATACTTCACCTCGTCACACTTCTTCTCACACCTTCCCATGAATCACTCGGCTGTTTATTCACACTCATCCACAACCTCCCTTCCCTTGAATCACTCGTCTATTTACTTACTTTACTTTACTTTACTCATCCACAACCTCCCTCCCCAGCATCTCAGTCCGGCTCAAGCAGTGACGCCCGCACCCCCCCCAGTCGCCGGCCCCGCCCCTCCAGCGCCCGGCCCCCACCACCCACCACCCGCCCCCAGCGCATCACCAAGGCCACCAGTGAGCCGCGGGAGTCTCCGAGCCCTAGGACACGCACACCCTCCCTAGGTGCCAGAAAGCCACTCCCTACTAAGTCGTCCTCCACTCGAACTGCCTCGTCTGTGTCTGTGTCGTCTCCTTCAGTAGCCTCGCCCAGGAAGCAACCAGCACCGCCAAGGGGTAGTACGGCAAGACAAAGCAGGCAAACCACCGCTACCTCCTCCTTCTCCTCCAAGACCTCAACCCCTACAGGAACCCCCAGTAAGGTCCCAGGGAGGGTGACAAGCTCCTCCTCATCCTCCGCCTCCTCCCCACAACACAGGTCAAATCTACCCTCACCACAGATCAGAAACGGGGTCGCGAGGTCAGCCAAGCACCAGAACGGGGTCGTCAGGTCACCGCAACACAGGGATGGGGCCACGGCCTCACCCAGACTCAAGAACGGGGTCGTGGAGTCGCCTCGGGTCAAGCCAGGCTCCCCAGTCAAGACCCCCACACCTAGGTCCTCCTCAAGGTCATCTACCCCTTCGTCGCTAGCCAGGTCTTCCCCCAAGGTGGCTGCCTCCCCCCGCTCCCCCTCCAAGGTGCCCAAGCCAAGCCCCAAGGGGAGGATAGGGGGCAGGGAGGCGCCACCACCACCACCACAACACACGCCGCGCCGCCAGGGAAGCTCCACGGTCTCCTCTGCGGTAGGTGTGGGTGTGTGTATGTATGTGTGTATGCGGTGGGTGTGCGTACGGGCTCTCTTTCTTCTTCCTTTTTCTGTTTAACGTCAGATTTTCCCATATTATCTTACAAGGTTATATCTTTGGGTTTTCTTTATTGTGTGTTGTATTTGAGTTTTTCCATTTCTTTCTTGCTTGATTTGTTTAGGAGTGGTTTTTCTTCTTCAAATTTCTTGGTGGTTGGTTTGGCTTTAATTTGTCGGTGCATGTGTGTGTGTGTGTTATATGCTAGCAAAGTTACATTCCCATTTGATACTCTTAATTTTCTTGGCATATTTTATCTTTTTTTTTTTCCTGTATGCCTTCGGGTGAAAATGATATTACGTATTATCATTATTATTATTTTCAGGAGGAGGACGAGAGGGTACTTGCAGCAATAATCTTCCAGCGAGACACAGACACCAGCCTGGAGGGATCCCGGACACCCCCACCCCGGCGCCCCATGTACCCAGGCAGCGCACGGGCACCCTAGACACCCAGGAGGAGGAGCAGGGGGGTGAGAAGGGTGTCGCCTCTCCTGCCTCTGTGCGTGTTGGTAGTAAGGAGGAGGTGGGAGTGAAGGAAGAGGAGCTAACACCGGGGAGAAGAAGGAGGAAGGATAGAGAGGTGAGAGAGTGAGTGAGTGAGAGTGTGAGAGTGTGAGAGAGAGAGAGTGAGAGTGAGTTGGTCTTAGTTTTCTTGATTTTGTATTATCAATTTTTTTCAGTTCTATTTTTTTTTTTTCATTTTTTTTTTCATTCTTCTTCTTATGCCTATAACACCTGTAGGCAGTGACCTCCAGGGGTGGGGTGGTAGGCTCTGGAGGTTCACTTGAGGGCTGTGATGGATGGTCCTCGCCCGTGGTGGCGCAGGCAGGATTTTTATAGTAACGCCTGTGATTAGAGGGTCATGCTGCCCCCCTGTGTCCTCCGATGTACTCGCAATCGAAGGTAGAGTTGATGGGCAGGGCATGTGGGTGTTCTTAAGTCACTCAACGGTGCAGAAAGATTTAAAGTTGATTTTGGTTCTCATTGGGTATCGAACTCGGGTCACCGAGAACGCCACTCAGAGACACTAACCACTCTGCTACTGCCTCTTGGTTTGTTTGTTTTACATGTGTTGTAGCTTTGTGTTTGTGTTTTTTGATATTGCTGTTTATTTGGTTGTTGGTTTTTGGCTTTGATTTGTCTGTTTGCGTGTTTGTGTGTGTGTGTATGTCCTATTGTACAGTAGTTAAAGTATCAAGTCTAATCTGTAAACACTTAAAAACATCTAGCTATCTTAACTAACCAGTACTGTAATAAGTTGTAGCAGCATTATTTAACCTATCACAAAATAACAGTATTTTTGCATTTGCTAAGTCAATCTATTCAGCACTACACAACCACATCATTATCTAATTAATCAACAGTTTTTTCCTTATATTCTTCAAAGTCATCTAGTTTAACACTCTAATTCACACTATTCTTCTATTTTTTATTATTTATTCTTCTACTTTTATTATTACTTCTGAAGGAAAGACTGTTTTCCTATAGATGTGCTGTGTATATCAGGCGCCTAGAATTGAAACGGCACAAGCGCCACTTTTAAAAAACTGAGAAAAACGCGCTTAAAGTTTAATCTAAGAAAATCAAGATATGAAACGGCACAAGCGCCACTTTTTATCAATAAAAAAAATGCACCTAAAGTGTTTTCAAAGTAAATCAGCAACAAATGAACATATTGTAATGGGGTTTGTTTGCGTTTTTCTCAGTTTTTTAAAAGTGGCGCTTGTGCCGTTTCAATTCTAGGCGCCTGATATACTCCATCATCTTGTTCAGTACACATAACCACATCACTATAGGAGTAATACACTAGTTTGATGTTATAGTGAACTGGTCTGATGTTATTCCTTGTACTGTACACTTTAATATTCCTCTGAATCTGTCTTGTCTGTTGATTCACCCTCCTTTTCTCTTGCACTTTCGTTTCATATTCATTTTAGTTTGTTTCGTTTTTTTCATTTTCATCATCTCTCTTGCCTGGATTTTCTTTCTCCTCTCGCTTATCACTCACATTCTGTTTCATTCCTCCTTTCATTGCCGTTTCTACACCTGTTTCTCTTCCTTATCATCCTTCTGCCCATCACTAACCCAGTATGTTTTTGCGTTCCTCTTTCTCCTTATCATCCTTCTGCTCATCATCCATCACTAACCCAGTATATTTTTGTGTTACTGTATCTTTCCTCTCACTGTCCCCTCCCCCTACTCTTCCTCCTCATTTTCACCCTCACTCGTCACCTTTCACTAACCTAACCTAATCATCCACTAGCTCGGTATGTTTTTGCATTCCTGTTTCTTTTCTCCTCTCACTGTCATTGCTTCCCTTGCTCTTCCTCCTCACCCTCACTCGTCACCTTTCACTAACCTAACCTAACCTAACCTAACCTAACTTAACCTAACCTAACCATTCACTAACCCAGTATGTTTTTGTGTTCCTGTTTCTCTCACTCTCACTATCACTGCTTCCCCTGCTCTTCCTCCTCCTCCTCACCCTCACTCCTCCTCACCCTCACTCACCCTCACTCCTCCTCCTCACCCTCACTCCTCCTCCTCACCCTCACTCCTCCTCCTCCTCACCCTCACCCTCACTCCTCCTCACCCTCACTCCTCCTCACTCACCCTCACTCCTCTCACTCACCTCACTCTCTTCACTCACCCTCACTCCTCCTCACTCACCCTCACTCTCCTCACTCACCCTCACTCCTCCTCCTCACCCTCACTCCTCCTCCTCACCCTCACTCCTCCTCTTCCTCATTCCTCACCTTCCTCACCCTCACTCACTCCTCCTCTTACTGTCACTGCTTCCACTCCTCACTCACTCTCCCCACCCTTCACTAACCCTTGCAATGGTGATGTCTTTGCATGCAGCTGTCACTCAGCAGTCCTCGGGAGCAGCTGGCGGGCCTCCTCAGCGCCCACACCCGCCGCTGCCTCCACTTGGCCATGTGGCAGGAGAGCCCCACTAACTCGGTACCTCACAGGGGAAATGGGGCTAGTTTAGGGGACTTATGTACAGGGGAAGGGGCTATTTTAGGGGTGTTATGTGGCAGGACAGCCCCACTAACTCAATACCTCACAGGGGAAGGGATATTTTAGGGGTGTTATGTCGGAAGTTGTAGTAGGTTTTAGGCAGATAAAGGGATCTAGGATGAATTTTATTGATCTAGTCAGTTAATTTCATATGTTTGCAGATATCCACATTGTATTAATAGTTCCTAGGGCTGATATATAAGGGCTGTATTCATCTAGTAGTATTTTTACAGGGCCTGAGCTACACTCGTATGGCCTATCTACATATCTACATTTTATCATTCATCCTTATAGTGCTTAGTGTTGGCCGAAACCACCACCCCAAGAGGTGGGTCACAAGCCCCTGACTAATACCCGGTACCCATTCACTGCTGGGTGGACAGGGGGTTGGGTTTTTTGGAGACCGCCCATCTTTCTCCGCTCCGCCCGGGGATCGAACCCGGGACTTCTCGGTTGTGAACCGACAGGAGCGGATTCATGGTGTGCACTCCCACCTAGGCCGGTGGGAGTGCGGGCCCCTGAATGAAATGTGGGGTAAAATTCTAGAGTCCTTTCCCGCCCTTATTAGTTTTTTTTTTCTCTCCAGACCTTCACAGATCCCTTCAGATACCTCTAAAACGTAATTATAAAGTGGGGGAGAGATGCCCCCTTCAACCCCCCCTCCCCCCTATATTACACCCACCCTGGACCCCAAAAAATAAAATGACTAACCTAAACTCACTACAACCTAACCAATAACCTCCTAACGAGATCTAAGGGCGGGAAAGAACTACAATTTTACCAGGTTAGGTTAGGTTATATTGAGGTTAGGTTAGTAATTATTTTTTTATTTTTTAATCTCTCCTCCACTTTATTATTAAGTTTTAGAGGCATCTGAAGGGATTTGTGAAGGTCTGGAGGAAATAAAACTACTAATAAGGGCGGGAAAGGACTCTAGAATTTTACCAAATGTGGTTCAGATTTCATATTAGTTTAATTGAAACTTTTTCCACCCATATTTTACATTATGTTGGTACTTATTAGTGGCATATTATGGTACATGCAATGTAACTGTTCCAGCAAATAAGAAAGGTCCAGCATTCATATTTTCATTGAAAACATATTTTTTCCTCTGGGGTGCGGGGCGACGGGGCCTAGGCCATGGCCTACTCGGCCCCCCCCTAAATCTGCCACTGTGCACCAAGCGTGCTAACCACTACACTACGGAGGACCCTAAATGTGTGGAGGTTTAGGAGGATGTAGGGATGTTTTATGTGTGAGGATATATGATGTTAGGACTTTAAGGGTGTGCAAAGGGTGGTGTATCTAGTTGTATTTACCTAGTTGTTATATACAGGAAATGAGCTACACTTCTGGGGTCCCGTCTCAGTATCTCATTTGGTCAAATTTATCCTTAAACTCAGAAATTATGATCGGTTATATGGGGCAATGTGTGTGTGTGTGTGTGTGTGTGTGTGTGGGGCAGGTGTTCAGACATTCAGCTGTGAGAGGTAGTGTTGCAGCAGCAGGAGTAAGACTTAGTGGTGACGCCCCCTTCTCTGACCACCACACACAGCCACGACACCTGCAGGAGGCCCTCAGCTCACTCCTTGGTGGGCACTTAGGACGTAACATCAAGATCACGGCAATCCAGTGTGGGGAGCCTGTGCTGGTACTATTGTTTATCCTCCCTCTCTCTCTTACAATTTCTCTCTCCGTTACTCCTGCCTAGCCGTCAATAAAGAGGGGTTCTAGGCTGCCTTTTTGTCTAGTGCTCATCCCTATAACCAATCAGAGATGCTATAAAGGACATGGTACTGTTATATCTCCCTCCCTCTATCTCTGTTACAATGCCTTCCTATGTTACTCCTACCTAGCCAACAGTAAAGAGTGGTTCTAGGCTGCCTTTAGTTTAGTGCTCGTCCTAACCAATCAGAGATGCTATAAAGAACATGGTACTGTTATATCTCCCTCTCCCTCTTACAATGCCTCCCTCCATTACTCCTACCTAGCCAACAGTAAAGAGGGGTTCTAGGCTGCCTTTAGTTTAGTGCTCGTCCTAACCAATCAGAGATGCTATAAAGAACATGGTACTGTTATGTCTCCCTCTCCCTCTTACAATGCCTCTACGTTACTCCTGCCTTGCCTTCAGTAAACAGTTCTATATATCGAGAGGCTGCCTTTAGTATAATGCTTGTCCTTATAAAGAGATGCTATAAAGGACATGGTACTGTTATATCTCTCTCCCTCTCTTACTATGCCTCCCTATGTTACTCTTGCCTTGCCGTCAGTAAAGAGCAGTTCTATATACCAAGAGGCTGCCTTAGTATAGCGTTCTTCCTAACCAATCAGAGATGCTATAATGGACGTGCGATAATCTGATTGGTCCTTAAAGCTCGTTTATGGTAGATTCGTGACTTAATTTAGTATTGCTTCGCCTGAACTACCAATCCTAAGTGTTGGAAAAGACAGCATAGTTATTTATTGCATTGGTTCTTCAAGCTTCCCATATTGACTTAAAGCCTTCAGTAGATTTGGACTTATTTAGCATTATTTTTGACTACAATCCTAAGTGTTTTGGAACTGTGTCAGGTCTGAGGAATCTACAGTTGCTGGCTATGTTTTTTGAGATTTGAGATACTAAGTGCATGTTAAAAGGACAGAAGAAACCTTTTATGTATATGGATGCATTGTTGGCATGTAGTAGCTAATGAGTTATAGGGACTGTGCAGTGAGTTTTGAAGATTGTGACGAGCTTTCTTAGTGCTCAATTCATTTTGTATAATAAAAATAAAAATAAAAAAAAAAAAGTTTTTTCAGTTTCAGTAACAACAACTAAATGCTTAAAAATCCCCTTGCCAGAATTCTCATGTATTAGTTCTGTGCGATAAATATTCTCATTGCTACTATTCTACTACTACATTTTTTTAGTTTTCTAGGTAACAAATACACTATACATTTCCTACAAACTCCCCCTTTGCCTAGTATAATAATTTACCTTTAGTTCTGTGTACATATATATTTCTGCATAGGACTACCATTCCTACTACCATGCAACCAGCTAACGTACCTCGGAAAAAACAATTGTGTACATAATGTTATATTGTACTTCTAAACATCATTTTTATTTCAGTTTCCAAGGTAACAACACTATAAATTGTCTACAAACTTTCCTTTTGCCTAGTATTATATTTTACCTTTAGTTCTGTGTACATATATTTTTAAGGTAACTACTCGCTATATATTGTCTAAACTTCCCCTTTGGCTAGTATTATAATGTACCTTTAGTTCTGTGTACGTAAATATTACTGCATTGGCCTAATATTCCCTGCATGTTCGTTCCTCTTGTGTGGCGAGGACAAACACGAGAGGCAGGGAAGTCAATGTTCCTTACTGGTGAAACTTCCCATGGTGTTTATACTGCTTTATTATGGTACTCATGTCTCTCAACCTATGTATTAGTGTTGACATGGGTGGTGGTACTGTAATGCCATCAGTCCCTTAACCCTGATGGATGTACACTCGACCCTCGATTTTATTGACTTCGAATTTAACGGACTCCATCTGCTACCGGACTTAGCAGACCAAACCATTCAAAAAGTCCGTTGCTGAATTATTTATTATTTTTTTCAAACATTTATGCCTATAGCGCGTGTAGGCAGTGAGCTCCAGGGGTGGGGTGGTAGGCCCTGGAGGTTCCCTTGAGGGCTGTGATGGTTGGTCCTCGCCTGTGGTGGTGCAGGCAGGATTTTTATAGTGACGCCTGTGATTAGAGGCTCATGCTGCCCCCCTGTGTCCTCCGATGCACTCACAATTGAAGGTATTTAATGGGCAGCATGTGGGTGTGCATAGGCCACTCAACTTCAGGCACTATAGGACATTTTTTCATTTTTTTTATTTCATTATATTTTGTAAAGAATACCAAGCAACAAAAATTTTTGAGCAACGGACACTTCAATCCCCCATTTAGTTGGTTAAATCGAGGGTTGAGTGTATTAACCTAGCTATAGCAGACAGGGGCTGAGCTATACTCTATTTATTGATATTCTATTCATTAATCACTTTTATGGGCCATCAAAAATTTCTACATAGATTCTTAACCTTATGACTGTGACTTGTAAGGAGCCATGGTGAGGTAGTCTTTGCTTCACTGACCCCGGTGTTGCAGGTTGGTGAGACCCTGGATGTCTTGCGCTCCCTGCTGGCTGGCCATCTCAGCAGGCAGCAGGAAGTGAACCACCTGCTGACCCGGGCCCCTCTGCTGGTGGGCGAAAGTCAGGTCAGTACTAATTGTTTTGTTTTGTTCGTCAGGTCAGTAGTAATGGTGTTTTATTTTTTTTAAATTTTTGTAATCAGGTCAGTCGTAATTTGTTGTTGTTTTGTTTTTGACTCAGGTCAGTTGTAGTTGTGGTGTTTTTTTCTTCTTTTTTTACATCTTTACATAATTAAGAGACCGGCCAAGAGCTACAGAAACAATGAAAATGCTTCAATTTTTGTTCTCCTAAAAGTGTATAGTACATGAGATGCCAAAGGAAGGTCTGTTTGGCTGCAAAGGTTTCTTGATTCTCTCTCTTCAAGAAGTTTAAGGGATAGGAAGGTGGAAATAACGGAATAATATTGAGTGTTAGAGTTTGTTGGTGAAAGTAATGGAAGAGTTAGGTCCTGACATCTGTGTGAGTGGTAGTGTAGTGTTGTTGTGTGCCTTATTTACTATTCATTTTTGTTTCACTCATTTCTCATATTTTTCCTCTTTCTCCAATTCCTGTCTGTCTCTGTCTTCCACATAATGTCACAGATATCTTTACACGTCTTTCCTCTACTCCTCCATTTATCACACATCTATATTATCTCCTTGATCATTCACACTCATATGTACAGCCAAATTCCCAACATCCGACCTCCAAACATCCGACTTGTCCAAACAACCGACTTTTTTTCACCACCACATTGTGTCTTGTTTTGGCCATTTATTTTACTTCGTTTTTTAAAGTTTTTTTTTTATTTTTTTTTTTTTTTTTTTTTTTTTTATTTTTTTTTTTTTTATAGAAAACATTGATTTGTGGCTTTATTTATGCATGAATTTTACTTTCGTGTATACCACTGGATCGGCCTTCAAGAGCTGCATCTTTTATGTTCTATACCATTTTGTCCTTACGTTTATGGTTACTGTGATATCTGAACATCCGACTATTCCAATTATCCGACCTACCTTCGGTCCCCCCAAGGTCGGATAATTAATACTTAGCTGTACTACCCTTTTCCCCACTCTATTCACTCATTTCCTCAACCTTATACTCCTCCTTCACCTTATACTTTCTCCAAACCCTCAATAATTCCCTCACACACACCAGTCCCTCACCACAAACTCACCTCACCTCACCCATCACTCCCTCCTCAGAACACGCCCCAGGGAGGAGGCCAGCCCGGCAGGAGTCCCCGGCAGACACCTGAGGGGGCTGAGGGGGGTGGCAGGGCGTTGGTGCGTCAAGGAACCTTCAATGTGGATGAGGAAGGCACGGAAGGGGAGGTGGAGGGCCCTGGTGCTCTTAATGCCACACTGGATGCTCACCTCACCAGGACGAAGGGTGTGAGGCAGCTGAAATAGAGAGAGAGTGTGTAAGAGAGAGAGAGAGAGAGAGTGAGAGTGAGAGTGAGTGAGTAGGGGTGGATGTCATTGTTGCTGCTGCTGTTACTGCTACGTCAATATTCTATTTTATTCTGTGACTGGTGATTCTTGTCGTTTTTTTGCTGTTCTAGTTACTACTACTACTACTACTACTACTATTACTTCTACTACTACTACTACTACTACTACTACTACTACTACTACTACTACTACTACTATTACTTCTACTATGACTACTTCTTCTATTACTACTACTACTATACTACAACTCCTCCTCCTACTACTACTTCTACACTACTACTACTACTACTACTACTACTACTACTACTACTACTACTACTACTACTACTACTACTACTACTACTACTACTACTACTACTACTACTACTACTGCTATTGTTGTGGTTGTTACGTACATGCAGCAGCTTTATGGCACAACTGTTCTGTCTGTGATGGTCTTTTTAAAGTTCCTTTCGTCACAACTCGCACAAGGGCGAATCTCGTAATGTCTCGGCGTTGCTGGGAAATCTTGGGTTGATCTGGTTGTTTCCGTGTCGTTTTTTAGGGTCTTTTTGAGTTCAAACGTGGCCTCTTTATGGGTTTTATTGTAGATTGGAGTTTTCATTCCAAATTTTCGTGATAGGTAGCAGTTTTCAGTCAAAAAAGGAAATATTAATACGTTCTTGTGTTTTAGATATGAGTAACAGTTTGAAAGTTAAAAAAGAGTTAGAAAAAGTTAGAAAGTTAAAAAAAATTATTTGAAGGGTTTTGATTTGTTATTGTGTTAATATTCAAGTAAGAAGTAAGTTTCAACATCAAGTGATCTAGGTTTTATGTTCTTGTGTTGGGATGTGAATACGCTTCCTTGAGACTAACTTTTGCTTTTGAGGACATTTTCTTACTACTACTGTTACTATTATTACAATTTTCATTCTACTTTCTATTCTTGCATTGTCTGAGGCCATTGTTTTTAGCACTTGTGTTCGTCTGTTTATACATATCCTGTGATGCACTAAGTATGTCTCATTTTAGAAAAGTACGAACGTTCTGGGTGGTGACGCCTTGAACCATTGTTAGGTTAGCGTTAGTGATGCACCCATGAGTATTATAATGTTTACTGAACTCTTTATTTAGTCATACGATGCACAAACTTGGCTTTGCATGCACACACCCACTATGGATCTCCGTAGTAGTATTATGATTATGTGATATATATTAATGCACACTAAACTATATACTCGTTGTGTTGGTAGCTTAGTTTTGGTTAGAAGCACGTCCTTAACCCCTTAAAGTAATCGTCTAGACCCATTTTTCTTTGCTAAATTATGTCGAATGTTCATTTTAAAACACCTAATCCACAAAAAAAATAATTAATTTCCACACCCTATTTCCGTAAAAACACGACACTTGTAAAATGCGCGGGAAAAAGATCAGCTCCGTTCCAGTCGTGGCGCGAAACTTGTTGATGACGTCACTGAGAGCCGACAAACTGCTTCACACAGCTTGCCTCTCCCCGGCACACACACCTTCTCCACACATTTATCGTGGTCGTATTGGTCGGAAACGGGTGCTAAGCTCTCTGGAAAGGCACAGCGTTCTTGCTGCACCCATAAAGGATGCAAGTATGGCATATTTGGTATATTAAGCTACTTTTCGTATTGGCTAACAGACAATTTTATACAGCAAAGGAAAGATCTGGACGTGAAGGGGTTAAGTATCTCTAAGTCGTTGATGTAATTATGTGATATGTTAATGCACACAAGACTGTCTTTTTACTCTAGTTAAGGTTATGGTTGAAGGTGAATCTTTCCTAGTGTTGTGCAGTGTTGCTTCTCACCCTGCAACACTCACTAAGCCACCCAGTGTTGTGCAGTGTTGCTTCTCACCCTGCAACACTCACATAGCCACCCAGTGTTGTGCAGTGTTGCTTCTCACCCTGCAACACTCACGTAGCCACCCAGTGTTGTGCAGTGTTGCTTCTCACCCTGCAACACTCACGTAGCCACCTAGTGTTGTGCAGTGTTGCTTCTCACCCTGCAACACTCACATAGCCACCCAGTGTTGTGCAGTGTTGCTTCTCACCGCTGCAACACTCACGTAGCCACCCAGTGTTGTGCAGTGTTGCTTCTCACCGCTGCAACACTCACGTAGCCACCCAGTGTTGTGCAGTGTTGCTTCTCACCACTGCAACACTCCCGTAGCCAAACCAATACATCGATTCAGGACCAGAAGTGTCGGCCACTCACCACCTTACCTTCAGCTTGAGGCCTCATTTACATTATCTTAAGATTTGCTGCACAGTTACTGGCTGCTGTGCAACCCTTGTTATATAATCAAGCTTTGCCAGTTCCAAACCAAGGGTTGTCAGTGCGGTAGTTTACTGCCGAACGGGGTTGTTAAATATGAATCACGAATCTCACCTATACTCCAGAGGTTTGCTTGTTTATGAGAAATTTTTGTATCCGAGATTTTTCTTTGTTTCTACCTTGTTTATTTTAGGGCATGTCTTTGTCTTCGAAAACCTGTTTGTGACGTGTCAGGTTAGTGAAGGGAAGAGTATTCCTTAAGGCGGTATTACACAGCCACGATTTAGCTCAGTGAGAATAAGAACATAAGAAAATAAGGAAGCTACATGTAGTTCCTGTCACCTAACACTACCTACATCCACCTTTCATCCCCATCCATGAACCTATCCAGCCTCTCTTTAAAGCTCCCTAATGACTCCGCACTAACTACCTGTCTACTGAGTCCATTCCATTCATTTACCACCCTATTTGTGAACCAGTTTTTCCCTATTTCCTTTCTAAATCTACGCCCTTCCAGCTTGAATCCATTACTTCTTGTTCTACCCTGGTTAAAAGCCGTAAGATCATTTTTTCACGAATATTTCTCACGTAAATTCAGATTTCAGAATATTGCTCACAGAAAGCCTGTTTCCGTGAGCAAGTGGGAACTCCTGTGAAGCTATTTCTGATCATTGAACAAAGGCATTTTCTGTGATGCATGTTATACAAAGAACCAATATTATTGTTTATTGTAAATGGATTTTGTTAAAAAAATCTATAAATACTTAAATCATTATTATCATCATCTTTCTGGTTTAACATCAGATTTTCCCATAATGTCTTATAAGGTTAGACGGCCGATTATATGCTTCCAACTATCGCTATCCTCAACCTCTTCAATGCCCGATGCTGCCAGATCCTTTTTAACACACTGCCTCCATGTCTTCCTTGGCCTGCCCGGTGGACGGCGACCTGGCACTTCCACTCTTAACAGCTCTCCCCAATGCCTCGCTGTGTAATCAGTTCCTTGAGCATCTCGGTGAAAGTTGCTCAAGATAAGTTTGCTCACTGAGAAAAATCGTGCCTTTGTAATAATGCCTTGAGTCTTCTATAGCTTTCCCAGTGTCCCAGTTATTTCCTCTTTTCCAATTTCTTGATAACATTTTCTGTGTCTTTTCTTGTCTGTCTTGATGATTAATTTGAGATTCTCAGGTGTTCGTGGTCTTTATTTTATGGTCTTTATGAACTCTTTATGGTCTTTATGGTCTTTATGAACTCTTTATGGTCTTTATGGTCTTTATGAACTCTTTATGGTCTTTATGAACTCTTTATGGTCTTTATTTTATGGTCTTTATGAACTCTTTATGGTCTTTATTTTATGGTCTTTATGAACTCTTTATGGTCTTTATTTTATGGTCTTTATGAACTCTTTATGGTCTTTATTTTATGGTCTTTATGAACTCTTTATGGTCTTTATTTTTGTGTTAGGAGTCCCAGGTTAGTGAAGGGCAGAATGTTCACCTGCCTCACTATCTATCCTGCAGCTTTCCAATGCCTGGGTTGTGTTGGTACGTCCTTCACTCCATCACAAAGTAGAGGCAGCTTATTACATGTGACTCTTGTTTGAAATCACACTTGTATCATTGCCGTGACAACGAAATGTACATGCAACGAATGGACCTGATCTGCATCGTGATTCCTCCTTAATCACCCTATACAGTTGCTTTTCTATATGTAATTCAGGTTGTTAAGTGCTCAAGTAACCATAGACTTTTGTAAGCTGAGACGAGATATAGCGAGGAAAGAGCTGTGGTGTAAAAAGGTCGTAAATTTGTGAGGCGCGGGCAACGTTACGCAATGGTGATTTGTGACTGCAGTGACATGAAAACAAAAGCCACAGTGTAACCTTGATGACGTGACGGTGATTTTGTTAGCTGTGCGTTGTGGTGGCTCTTCCTTATGTTGAGTTGTTGTGAGATTTCTGTGAGTTGCCTGCTGCTATGTCAAGGCAACGTTATGCAAAGGTGATCTGTGACGGGAGAAGAAAGGCCACAGTGCAGCGTTTCTTACCCTTGATGACATGAGGGTGATTATATTAGCTGTGTTGTGATGGCCCTTCCTTGTGAGTTGCCTGCTGTTGTGTCCTGGGCTGGAGTGTTTCTGTCCCTCCTCACTGCCCCTTTAGAGGTTGTCGTTGTTGTTCTCACGTTGAGGTTGTCATCTCGTTGTTGACATCGAAGCGTAACGAAAGGTAGATTTAAGTCCCTTCCTGTTTTTTACATTTTGAACTAGATATATTTTTGTGCTGGTTAGGGTAGAAGTGCCTACAAGGTATATACTCTCTTAGTCTGTAAACCGAAGTTGTGTTCTTGACGGATAACGTTTATGTGTAATAGTTAAGGGATTTATTGAAGCTGTTGATGTGAAGGCTGTGCAGGAGTGTGAGGATTGTTGTCACTGCCTCAACTGGTCCTCCTGGAAGCCCGGCACACACACAACAAAGTACTAGTCCATAGAACAGCGAACTTGAAGCCTGCCAGAGACGTAAGTGCATAAATCGCTTGTTTGTACGAGTTTTGGGCCAAGATACTTAACAGGCATGAATGGAAGGACTCCTTGTGGGGACTTACCACTTCCATATTTTTATAAGTAGCAGGAGAACTTTGTGCCTTTGATTAGTACACGTAAGGGAATCTGGTAGTCTGTAAACCCTGCTATGAATCACAACTCAATCCCACACACACACACTGTTCTCTCGTTGTGTGGGGACGGCACTTGTAGCTTCTGGTATTCTGTGGTATTTTTGAGCCAAAGTGCAGAGATTTATCCATTTTCTGTGTACTGTATAAGTGTATATATTAAAAAACAAGAAATATAAACTTACCAATATTCCTTAGCATTTCACTGCACAGAAGCCGATGTAGAATGCACAGTAGTTAAGGGTGATATTATCAGAGCTGGGCACTTCCGTACCTCTGTCCGTACCTCCGTACCTCCGTACCTACGGACTTCCAAACTAGGTCCGGAAGTCCGGAGGTACGGAAAGTTTTTCAAAGGTACGGAAGTAACAGGTACGGACCTGCGAAATTTTGGGTCCGTACTTCCGTACCTGATATTTTCTATGATGGAAAAAAAAAAAACGAAGACGAAAAAACAGTCCACAGAATAACTTTCACGCGTTTTGGCGGGCAATTTGCCACTAGCTGTCAGCTGATCATTTCCTAAGGCGAGATCCGTGCATCTGTGGTGCCTGGTAAACACCAAACGTGCGGCATCAAGCTCAAGATCAACAACGTTTTATGTTTACAGTCACATCACCCGGCAACGCGTTTCAAAGTTTCACTGCTATTGCTTACTGTTTAGTGTTTACAACTAAACATGGACAAATACGTGAAAAGAAGTGATAGCGACAGGAGCAGGAGTGTGTCTGGGGATAGTAGCTGTAGTAGTGTGAGCTACAGAACCAGCACGCCTGCACCATCTGCGTCCAGAACCCATACACCACAGGGGACGTCAGATATTTCTTTGTCTGACGTGGAGCTGGACTCCTCCCAGCTGTTCACCCAGGACATAGAGGAGAGTGGGACTGAGCAGGAGGATCAGAGGAAGAGGCAGGAGGGCACCAGACAGCTAAAGGCTATGCTGTGGCACCTTGAGAAGTAAGACAAATCTAACTGTTCTATTGCAGTATTTTACTAATTTAATATTTTTAAGTTGACATCTTATGATCTTAATAAGTTAATGTTCTTATCGCCTATCGCATCGTGTCAATTAAAACTTAAAAAAATTGCTGGTTCTTTGTCTTTGACTCATATGTCAGGACAGAGAATGACACACTGGAGGGGAAGTCTGTATTTTAATTGATTTGATGATTATTTGATGGTAAATATATATTGCTATATATATTTATGAAGCTCTGATGTATTATAGCCTTGTATTTTGTTTTATTTTTGAGGTACTGACTATATTTTTTCAGGCGCGTTTTAATAGTTATAGGGTACAGGTACGGAGGTACGGAGGTACGGGTACGGACAGAACAAAGTAAAATAAGGTACGGAAGTACAGGTACGGACGACCCGCGTCCCGAAGTACGGAAGTACAGGTACGGACTACCCCAAATCCATGAACGTGCCCAGCTCTGGATATTATGTAGTCTGTAGTCCTGTGTTTGGGTTTATAATATGTACTGGTTGTTTGATCCATAGCATTATGTAGCGTAGTGGGATGTAATGTTCCACCACAGTAAGAAGTGGTGGTGGACAGTGGTGAGCCTTTCATTGTGGTGTTAAAACTATTCCTCTTTCATTCAGTGGTGTTAAAACTATTCCTCTTTCATTCAGTGGTGTTAAAACTATTCCTCTTTCATTCAGTGGTGTTAAAACTATTCCTCTTTCATTCAGTGGTGTTAAAACTATTCCTCTTTCATTCAGTGGTGTTAAAACTATTCCTCTTTCATTCAGTGGTGTTAAAACTATTCCTCTTTTATTCAGTGGTGTTAAAACTATTCCTCTTTCATTCAGTGGTGTTAAAACTATTCCTCTTCATTCAGTGGTGTTAAACTATTCCTTTCATAGTGTGTTAATATCCTTTCTTCAGTGTGTAAACTATTCTTTTTTCAGTGGTGTTAAAAGACTACCTTATAGTGGGTAACTATCTCCCATAGGAATACATCCTCCCATTCATGGTGACAGTCCTTTTTTTCCAGTGTGTTTTATAATTTTCTCTTATTGTGGTGTTAATCTTTACATCTATTAGTAGTGGTTTTAATATTCCCCCATTACAGTGGTGGTAGAACAGTGTCCTTTCATTGTGGTGTTAAAACTATTCCTCTTTCATTCAGTGGTGTTAAAACTATTCCTCTTTCATTCAGTGGTGTTAAAACTATTCCTCTTTCATTCAGTGGTGTTAAAACTATTCCTCTTTCATTCAGTGGTGTTAAAACTATTCCTCTTTCATTCAGTGGTGTTAAAACTATTCCTTTCATTCAGTGGTGTTAAAACTATTCCTCTTTCATTCAGTGGTGTTAAAACTATTCCTTTCATTCAGTGGTGTTAAAACTATTCCTTTCATTCAGTGGTGTTAAAACTATTCCTTTCATTCAGTGGTGTTAAAACTATTCCTTTCATTCAGTGGTGTTAAAACTATTCCTTATGTATTGGTTGGTAGGAAATTGATATGACTGATCTCTTATTTGTCTCAGGTGTTAAAACTATTGTCCTTAAAACTTATATGTTGGTTGGTAGGAAATGGGCATGACTGTGATCTCTTATTTGTGTCTCAAGGTTTTCTGTATCAAGTTTATAGGTTTATCTTTATCACGATGACTTAATGACTAGTGAGGGAATCTTGTGACTTATCCTGACAGGGTTTAGTGGTGGTGTGGATTAGAAGGGACTGCCTAGCACCACCCACTGGAAAAAGGTAATTATTCTGCTTTTATATTCAATGCTTCTTTTGTTAGCTTCAAAGTCATTATTCTTTTTGTCAGATTCACACAAAAAAGTAATGATATTTTTTTTTGTAAAGTTTCATAAAAGAGATGTTAATTATTATTTTTCTCAGATTCAAAGTCACATGTTGGAAAAGATGAAACTGAATAGATCAAATTGAAAGGTTTTATTATTGTTAATTAATACAGTACATACAATTACAGCACTATAGGACACTGTAACCCTCAGCACCATTAACTCACTCATCACATTCACCATGCACATCACAGTTTAATTCTTTTGTTTAATTTTTGTGTTTATTTGCTACTCAATTTATGTACTACCTACTTGACTGACGCCGTAGTGCGCAATAAATTAATAAAACATAAAACAACATGCACATCACACTCCAATCAATCAGTCAATCCAAGGGGCATACACCGCGGGGCCCTGACTCACATCCTCATTCCTGTCCCTCCCGCAGCTCCTCCTGGCACGCCTCGCCCTCCGCCGCACCATAACTGAACCACTCGTGAATGATGTGTTGGCGGTAAGACTCCCCCTCCGGATCACACTCCCCGGAGAACCTGTCTTGGGGTCCGGCATCAGGCGCACAGACACCCTCCCCATCACCCTGGACACCCTGGCAGCCATCCTCAACACCCTCCCCATCACCCTGCACACCCTGGCAGCCATCCTCAACACCCTGGCGCTGCAGTATAAAGTTATGAAGGGCAAAACAGCTCAGGATGATGGCACACGACGTCTTGGGAGTCAGGCGGAGTTCCCTGGCGGTGCAACGGAAACACTGACGCAGCATACTTAACGCGCGTTTAGCTATACATTGCGTGGAGGAGTGAGCGCTGTTGTAGGTCCTCTCGGGTGTGGTGGCGGGGCGGGGGACGGGCGTCAGAAGGAACCGCTGGCACTGGTACGCTGCATCCCCCACCAAGTGACCATACTCCCCTTGCTCCAACACTCTCCGTAGACGTGAATTCTCGTATATCGGTCTGGTCGGAAACGCTGCCGCCCCATCGCACTATAGTAGTCAGGATCTGCATGTCCGGCCCCACTACTACCTGGCAGTTTAATGAGTGCCAGCCCTCGGTGTTAAGGCACTTTTCTGCCATGGTGCCGCCCGGGTTGGAGATCCTCATGTGGATGCAGTCAATGGCACCGACGACGTTTGGGAACTGTGCCACCTTGTAGAACCTGTGGAAGTGTGTGGATGAGAGACCTTGTGTGTGTGTGTGTGTGTGTGGATAAGGGACCGTGTGTGTGTGGATAAGGGACCGTGTGTGTGTGTGTGTGGATAAGGGACCGTGTGTGTGTGTGTGTGTGGATAAGGGACCGTGTGTGTGTGTGTGTGTGTGGATAAGGGACCGTGTGTGTGTGTGTGGATAAGGGACCGTGTGTGTGTGTGTGGATAAGGGACCGTGTGTGTGTGTGGATAAGGGACCGTGTGTGTGTGTGTGTGTGTGGATAAGGGACCGTGTGTGTGTGTGTGGATAAGGGACCGTGTGTGTGTGTGTGTGTTGTGTGGATAAGGGACCGTGTGTGTGTGTGTGGATAAGGGACCGTGTGTGTGTGTGTGTGTGTGTGGATAAGGGACCGTGTGTGTGTGTGTGGATAAGGGACCGTGTGTGTGTGTGTGTGGATAAGGGACCGTGTGTGTGTGTGTGTGGATAAGGGACCGTGTGTGTGGTGTGTGTGGATAAGGGACCGTGGTGTGTGTGTGTGTGGATAAGGGACCGTGTGTGTGTGGTGTGTGTGGATAAGGGACCGTGGTGTGTGTGTGTGTGTGTGGATAAGGGACCGTGTGTGTGTGTGTGTGGATAAGGGACCGTGTGTTGTGTGTGTGGATAAGGGACCGTGTGTGTGTGTGTGTGGATAAGGGACCGTGTGTGTGTGTGTGTGGATAAGGGACCGTGTGTGTGTGTGTGTGTGGATAAGGGACCGTGTGTGTGTGTGGATAAGGGACCGTGTGTGTGTGTGTGTGGATAAGGGACCGTGTGTGTGTGTGTGTGGATAAGGGACCGTGTGTGTGTGTGGATAAGGGACCGTGTGTGTGTGTGTGTGGATAAGGGACCGGTGTGTGTGTGTGTGTGTGGATAAGGGACCGTGTGTGTGTGTGTGGATAAGGGACCGTGTGTGTGTGTGTGTGGATAAGGGACCGTGTGTGTGTGTGTGTGGGATAAGGGACCGTGTGTGTGTGTGGATAAGGGACCGTGTGTGTGTGTGTGTGGATAAGGGACCGTGTGTGTGTGTGTGTGTGGATAAGGGACCGTGTGTGTGTGTGTGGATAAGGGACCGTGTGTGTGTGTGTGTGGATAAGGGACCGTGTGTGTGTTGGATAAGGGACCGTGTGTGTGTGTGTGTGGATAAGGGACCGTGTGTGTGTGTGTGGATAAGGGACCGTGTGTGTGTGTGTGGATAAGGGACCGTGTGTGTGTGTGTGGATAAGGGACCGTGTGTGTGTGTGTGGATAAGGGACCGTGTGTGTGTGTGGATAAGGGACCGTGTGTGTGTGTGTTGGATAAGGGACCGTGTGTGTGTGTGTGGATAAGGGACCGTGTGTGTGTGTGTGGATAAGGGACCGTGTGTGTGTGTGTGGATAAGGGACCGTGTGTGTGTGTGTGGATAAGGGACCGTGTGTGTGTGTGTGGATAAGGGACCGTGTGTGTGTGTGTGGATAAGGGACCGTGTGTGTGTGGATAAGGGACCGTGTGTGTGTGGATAAGGGACCGTGTGTGTGGATAAAGATTTTGTGATTTTTATTTAGGTTTGCTCAGTTATATTTTGTCTAGGTGTTTAATTTAGCAGTTTCCAAAGAGGATTTTTTATGTAGGATTTCAAAATGTAATGTTTTGTAATTTAATTTAGTTTCTTATTTTTGTGATGGATATTGCTTGTGTTGTCAAGTATGGGGGGGGGTTCTCTCTCTCTCTTCTCTCTCTTCTCTTCTCGCTCTCTCTTCTCTCAGGATGTATACAGGCACACCACAGTCCCTCCTGTAGTCTCTCTTTCTTATCCTTTCTATACCATTTCTCTCTTATCTATCTATCCCTGCATCCTTCTCTCTACCTTCCATTGTCTCTCCTATCAGTCCCTGCATCCCACAGCCCCCCCTACAGTCTCTCTCTTACCCTTTCTTCTTCATTGTCTCCTATCAATCCCTGCATCCCTAGTCTCTCTCTTACCCCTTTCTTCTTCATTGTCTCTCCTATCAGTCCCTGCATCCCACAGCCCCCCCTACAGTCTCTCTCTTACCCTTTCTTCTTCATTGTCTCCTATCAATCCCTGCATCCCTAGTCTCTCTCTTACCCCTTTCTTCTTCATTGTCTCTCCTATCAGTCCCTGCATCCCACAGCCCCCCCTACAGTCTCTCTCTTACCCTTTCTTCTTCATTGTCTCCTCCCTATCAATCCCTGCATCCCTAGTCTCTCTCTTACCCTTTCTTCTTCATTTTCTCTCCTACCTATCTGTTCGTGCTTCCCTCTCACCTGTCATGTATCTCCGTTGCCTGGGTGGTGGAGGGGAACACCACAAACTGTCCGTAGCGCCGGGCGAGCGCCTCGGACACGCGGTGAATTGTGCGGCACACGGTGGGCTGACTCACCTCCAGGCCGTGCTGCTCGCCCACCTCCTTCTGGCGGGGCAGCAAGACTTGGGTCAGGGTGGGAGAAGGAACACAACTTTGTCTATCTGTATAATGGAAAATAAATATAATAATTTGTCTTTGTATATCTGTACCGCCAGGAAAAATATCTTCTGGCGGGGCAGCAAGACTTGGGTGAGGGTAGGAGAAGGAATGTGTGAGGTAACTTTGTCTATCCGTAACAGGGAAAATAAATGTTATGTATTTTTAACAGGGAGAAAGTGTTATAAGAGTGGGACATGAAGGAGGAATATGTGAGGTAACTGTCTATCTGTAACAGGGGAAATGAATGTTTGATTATTTATCTGTGTATATTTTTAACAGGGACAATATGTGTTATATTCTGAACAGGGAGAATGTGTGTTATAAGAGTAGAATATGATGAAGGAACATGTGAGATACAACTTTGTCCATCTTTAACAGGGAGAATATGTGTTATAAAAGTGATTCAATGCATGGAACGTGAAGTATCTTTGTGATCCATAACAGGAATACTATGTTTAACGATAAATAAATACATGGAAAGTGATACATATCTTAAGAATTTGTGTAAAGATTAAATAGATAAACAGCAAGTGATGTTCATGTAAATTTTATCACATAAACTGGTGAATTAAAATGAAATAAAAACTGCACCTATAGTTCAATATCTTTGTAAACCCATGAGAGGTACAATTTACTGATTCTATATGAACCTGCTAAATGTGATCATAAAGGCACCTATGCTACTCAACTCACGCCTATTTCTTAAGTTTTACATGAGGAGCCACGACAGACAAGGCTACGTTTGCCTCTGTCCAAGCACTCATCTCTTGCACATTGCTGAATGACGGTAACAAAGAGAATGACGTTAAAGGGAGACGCATAAGGTAACTGACTAACTGTTCAATGGGGGATTTAAAATATGGAGAAAACAAAGATGCCGTTCAGAAAGGGACTAAACTGGGGCAGACAGAAGCGATAAAATAAAACTTGACAATAGATAGCAATACTAGTTGGGAAAGAATCTAAGCTAGAAGACAGTGACTGGTTGATAAATTGGGACTTTTAACATAGATAATTGTGATAAGTCAGAAATGGACCTAAACTGAGAAAATAGAAGCAAGGTATTAAAATGGCTCCTTATGATAGATAATAGTCCAGAGATGAAACCTAAACTGGACAAAGAGCACAAAAAGACATTACAAGATTACAGACCATAGATTATATAAAAAAAAACACCTAACCCTATTTCTTCAGCCCTAGATTCCCAGTAACCCTTTGCACAGCCCTTCACAGTTCCTCCATACATACGGTAGCAGGGGAGGGCAGGCGGTAGCAGAGTGGTTAGCGTCACCGGGTGGCGTTCTCAAAGACCTGAGTTCGATCCTGAGTGAGACCCATAAATCCACTTTAAATCTTTCTGCACCGTTGAGTGGCCTAAGAACACCCACACGCTGCCCATTAACTCTACCTTCGATTGCAGTAAAAAAAAAATATATTGAGTCCCCCAGACCTGGTAGGAGCCGGTGCGGTAGAAGTGGAGGGTGAGGAGCAGCTGGTGGGGGGCGGGGAGGGGGCGGCCACGGTTGTCCAGGCGGTCCAGGTCAAGGTGGATGATGGCAAGCAGGGCGCGGAAGGAAGTCTTGGATAACCTGCAGTGTGGAGGATAAAGTTACTGTTTTCCTTCTTCCTCAAAGTCTAATTTTATTTTTTTTTTATTCATTATTATTATTATCTTTTACATGACAAAGGACTCTACTAAGATAAGATACTTTGCTCCTATCTAGACACTTTGCAAGTACCAATTACAAGGTTATTGACTATACAATGCGCCACCACGCCAGGACGAACCTGGTGGGCTCGAACCGCTGATCGAATGCAGGGATACTGCACGTGAGCCCGCAGCTCTACCAACCGAGCCACCCTGACGGGTTCACAAAGGACTAGCCAAGGGAGAAAAATAAAATAAAAAAAAGAAACGGAAAAAAAAAAATGAATTTTTTTGGCACTCAAAATGTTTTGCCACTGAAAATATTTTGGCACTCAAATTTTTTTGGCACTCCAAAAATTGTTGGCACTCTAAATGGTTTTTAGTGCCAACAATTTTCTAGTGCCAAAAATGTAACTTTTTTTTCTTTTGTATAACTAGTACAGTATGTGTACTAACATACACGGAATAGCTATACGTTACTTACAATTATAAAACCACCACCACCACCACCACACCTGTAGGTCTGTTGGAAGTGTTGGTCTGTGTACTTGGTGAGTGGGTCGGTGGGGTCCGTCAGCTTGGCGTTGAGCAGCAGCAGGTTGTGTCTGTGCCGCCGCAGCCGCACCGCCCGACGCAGGCTGGCGGTGGCGGGGCGACGGGAGACTGTCTGGGGGGGGACAGAGAAAAAAATAAGAGAAAGATAAGGAAAGAAAAAAAAGAGAGCGAGGTAAAATAGAGAAAAAAGCAAGAGATACAGTAGAGAATGGGACAAAAATGCGAGATAGAATAAGAGAAAAATAGAAAAAAGGACAAAAAGGTGAGAAAAAAAATTGAGATAAGGAGAAAAAAAGCACCGGCGCACGAGAGAGAGAGAGAGAGAGAGAGAGAGAGAGAGAGAGAGAGAGAGAGAGAGAGAGAGAGAGAGAGAGAGAGAGAGACCATATACTCCAAAGTAACTCAAAAACACACACAGACACATAACTATTATCAATATTCAACTTGGTGAAGACATTTTCTCGTCATTAAATTTAGCAATCAACAATTCTATCAAATTCAATTCAATTCAGCAATTCTAATACTACTAAAAAACTTAACTTACTCCGTACATCATCTTCCTCCTCTTGAGCTGTGTTTATTTTTTTGCTACACGTTAATGTTAACCTTCTTTCTCTAAGTGTGTGTGTGTGTGTGTATTCATCTAGTTGTATTCATCTAGTTGTATTTTACAGGGCCTGAGCAATGCTCGTATGGCCCCGTCTCCATATCAACATTTATTTTATCATTCATCCTTAGTGTTTTAGTGTTGACCGAAGCCACCACCCTGGAGAGCAGGTCACAAACCCCCGGCTAACACCCGGTAACCATTCACTGCTGGGTGGACAGGGGCTCGGGTTTTAAGAAGACCGCCCGGGGATCGAACCCGGGACTTCTCGGTTGTGAGCTAAGCGTGCTAACCCTTACACTACGGAGTCCCCCTAGTGTGTGTGTGTGTGTGTATATGTGTGTGCGCTGGGCCAGGCATCTTTGCAAAGCAGCCACAGTTCAACCTGAAATCATAAAAAAAAGCTGTGTATCATAAATATAAATAATCTGTGTATGGGGGGAGAGAGAGAGAGAGAGAGAGAGAGAGAGAGAGAGAGAGAGAGAGAGAGAGAGAGAGAGAGAGAGAGAGAGAGAGAGAGAGAGAGAGAGAGAGAGAGGAGAGAGAGAGAGAGAGAGAGAAAAAAACACCTTAACAAAACCATTCCATATACTATTAGCACTTAACATCTAACTACATAGGTACTAGCTTTTAGAGGAATCCAATAACTTATACTTATATTTCCCAGCAATAACAAGACTTATGTATACAGACACACACATCAATGACACTTACTTACATCCTGCATCAAAAAACATGAAACCCCACCAAAAAAATGTCGGCAATTTTGTATCTCGTAATCCGGGAACAGTTCAAGATACGGGTTATAATGGACGAGAACTGCGCAGCTGCTACCGCAGTTACCATTTACGTTTTCTATATATTTTGTGGGTCAATATAATGTGCAGTATTAATCCACTTCCGTGTAACCTTCAAAACTTATATACATATTGAAGATATTATATAATAGTGGTCTAATAGCGCATACAGATACACCCTCCCCTTCCGGAAGCTCCCCCACCCTTTACCGTAGATAACACTAAAGACGCCAGTCACTTGCCACTGCACTAATGTCGCCAGGCACAATATATTACAAATTTTAGCATCACTACATAATTTTGTGTGCCACTGAAGACATGTAGTGTGATGTACATAATATAAACTACTGTGCATGTCTCTTCAGTGGCACATAAAAGTCTGTAATGATGCTAAAATTCGTAATACAGGGAAGTCCCGTTATACGAGCATTCGGTATACGAGAATTCGATGATACGAGATGTGTAAATTAGGGTCTATTTTCAATATAAGAGATAAAAAATCCAATGCTACGACATTGAAACTGGGGTGAGTAAAATTACCAAGTTATTTACTAAAATTATAAAGTCATTTACTGACTATATGATTTTACCTAAGGTTGTACGATAATCAATCTGAAAATATGATAATTCTGGTGGCTCGGTACGACAATGTGGCCTACAAAAGTTCACATCCCTGGACGATGTACAGGGATTGTACATTGTACATGTACATTCAGATGTGCAGAGACGAGTTTGTGGGCAGTGGAAGAGGTCTGCGCACCCCTCTCTTGTCTCTTACCTACCCTACCATCTCGAGTCTATTGTATCACGTGGCAGCACCGAGGATCTTTCCTCTTCCCCAAGTGATCAAGGGGAGGAGGAAGAACTCTAACCCAGTCATCCCTGCAAACGCAGTCACCCCTGTTTTCTCTGGAGCCTTGAGGAGAGTAAACAGGAACTCTCAGCTGGCTACGTGCCAGTTTTTTTGCCTCCCCCCCAAAACATTACCACTTGTGAGTGTTATGCATTTTTATTTTTAAATTTAAATGTGCAGTTATGTTATTTTGTGTGCTATTTTCTCTTTCAAATGCTTTTCTACAGAATAGTAGTACAGTGTGGGTAATATAGACGCTGTGTGTTTGTTGTGTTTGCTATGTTTATTTTAGTTTGAAAACATTTTTTTTTTTTTTTTTTTTTAAATTGATGGGTCCTGGAACAAACTTATATTAGTTATTAAAATATATATATATATATTATATTAATATATTATATATATATTATATATTAATATATATAGTTATACATATATATGTTAGTATACATTAGTTATGTGTTTCGTTATACGAGATTTCGCTTTACGAGTATGCCAGGTGGAACCTAACTGCTCGTATCTTCGGGACTTCCCTGTACTGCGGTACTGCGGCACTACCAAACCGGTACCGCATAACGCAGTACCGCAAAGGATTGCTGAAAGTACCGCAGTACCGCATTCAAATTTCCCGCGGTACTTTCTGCTCATCAACCTCATCAATCGGGAAAATTACCCGATTAATTATTTAATTTATTTATTTAACGCTAATTTATGCATGGTTCTAATTCATTTATTAAAAAACGAAATATATCAATGGAAAGCTAATACAATTGCGCTTCTATTGATATGTTTCATGTTAAAAGTTGACTCGCAAAGTTTTAAATGGCGAAGAGTTTAAGTGAATATTAAGTTCATGCATATTTCTTCTGAGTCTCGTAATGGCATTTCTTTAGCGTGTTTTACTGTTTTTTATTTGATAATATTATAGAACAAACATTTACGAAGATTACAGTATATCATATATACTGATAAACCAGTCTATATGATAGTCATATGCAGCAAGTGAATGGGCCAGCAGACTGGCCATGGGGCCAGTACTGCAGCGTCCAGCGCTTCGTTGCCGAGTGTCACATCCATGACTACCACGCATGTACTTCCACCAGCCGCCACTCACCATTGGGCAGCCGTCACAATGCATCATGACTCTTAATCAAAAGTTTAAATGACTTAAATTTACTCTTATATGAAGTGCTTGATAATATGATTATAATGCTAGCTAGGTTACACTGAGGACAGAGATGTATTTCACTGTTAAGTGCAAGATATAAATTTGCTGAGTTTTCTTGGATGGCTAGCAATTATTCCTTAGACTCCAAGACTTTTCCCCTTTGCTTTCTGGAGACATATCACAATTATGCATGGGATTCGAGAGTAAATAGAGGCAGAGGCATATTTTGAGGCAAAACACTCTTGAGGATATACACAAACAATGTTTTTACCAAGCAAACACACATTTATTGAAATTCACACCTGCACTGCCAACCCAACAACTGCTGGGGCCATTACTCCCTCACAGAACACAAGGGTACGGCTGCCACCACACATGTAATACACTGCCCACCACCACCACCCATTGCCACACAGGACACACTCCCACAGGCATGGGTACAGCCACACTTGTCCACACAACACACCACCTCAAAAGTGGATCTTCATGTGCTTGGCAATATCATTCCTTGTCTTGAAACACTTGCTACAAATATCACACTTGAACTCCCGCAAGCCAGTGTGTCTAAAGGTGTGTCTGTTGAGTTTAGAAATGGTACAAAACCTTTTCCCACACTGTAGGCACTCATGATTTTTAACATCACTGTGTGTCAGGGTGTGTTCGGTGAGGTCACTCTTTCTAGCAAATCTTTTACCACACTCTAAACATTCATAATTCTTAACACCACTGTGTGTCAGGGTGTGTTCGGTGAGGCTACACTTTCTAGTAAATCTTTTACCACACTTTAAACATTCATAATTCTTAATACCACTGTGTGTCAGGGTGTGTTTGGTGAGGCTACCCTTTTCAGCAAATCTTTTTCCACACTCGAGACATTCATGATTCTTAACACCACTGTGTGTCAGGGTGTGTGTGGTGAGGGAATCCTTTGTAGCAAATTTTTTTTCGCACTCGAGACATTCATAATTCTTCACACCACTGTGTGTCAAGTAATGTCTCTCAAGGTGACTCTTGTATTTGAATGTTTTGTCACACTGCAGGCACTTCAGCTCACTGTGTGCCTTGTGGCCTGAGCTGCCTGCCTCCAGGTGATTCTTGCCATCACACCTGTGCCTCCCCACCCCTGAGGCAGAATGATCCTGCTGCTCCCGGCCACTCATGCTGCTGCCCGGCCCCACAGCCTCCACTGCAGCAATACTCTGGCCAGCACACGTGATGGCCGGTCCTGCGGGAATCCTCGGGGATGCCGGAGCGAGCCGGGTCAGTGTCGGGCGTAGCAGCCGGCTTGGACTGTGACCTCAGCACCTGCAACAGTGATGACAGTCAGGACACAGAGAGCCATGCGCTGCCCTGACACTCTGCTCCTGCCTGCGGGCCCCACACCCTGCTTCCTGCCTCACTCACACCACACTTGGCAAGGCCTCCTCTCCCTCTAGTCAATCGGCTGAGGGGGTCCCTGTAGAAATTTTTTGTACTTAAGTTTGTCCTCTAATGGGCCCCAGACATAACTACGTCACGGTTTGTTCACATCGGTGCATTGTGGGGATAAGGCGGGGTCGCCGCGGGTGGACCTACGAAGGGAAAACTACGGCGATGGAAGAATTTAGAGTTATTTTGCGCGAAATTGATATTCCAGGTGCTATATTACTGTGCTCTGTTCTCGCTGACAACACTATAGGAAGACCTGAGGTATGGCTGATGTGGGAGAGGCTTCTAAACCAAGAAACAGAGTCATAACAGAGCCTCGTCAAAAGGTAAGCAATGGTAGGTACGTAAAGTGTCCCTACCCTTGCTTACTTCTTAATGAGACTCTGCTGTGACTTTTTCCTGGTTTAGAAGCCTAAGCACATCAACCATCACCTCAGGTCTTCTCATGTTGTCAGCGAGCACGGAAATATAGCACCTGGAATATTCAATTTCGCCCAAAAAAAACTCGAATTTTTTCATCGTCGCAGTCTTCTCTTTGTAGGCTGTACATATTCATGGTTATGATAGTATTAAAATATCTTTTTAATTGAGTTCCTTTTGTTGTCTTTTCCTCATAATAAGTAGTGCTACATCATGGTTTAGTGTTACTTGACGAGCCAATGAATACTCTTGAGTCTATACCAACATCACCAACCTTTGCTTTGATTTTTTCTTATTACTCCATCCATAACAAGTTGCATAACCACGGTGACACTACCCTCCTTGCCTCATGGTACCCGCATGGTACTGTCGTCTACCGATAATTTTGTCCCCACACAAATCGGGAGAACTCGCCGACAGTAATGTTAGGTTGGTATCCGGTCATTTCGCCCACATCCATTTCGCCACAAACCCTAGAGTCATTTCGCCCACAGGTCATTTCGCCCACACTATGGAGTCCCATATAGGAGCTAGGAGGTAGGTTATATTTGTTTAGTGTGTCGAGAACCCCAAAACCCCCCCCTAGGAGGTGGTAGATTGGTTTTTAGGTTAGGTTAGGGTAGGTTAGATTTGGGTAGGTTAGGTTAGATTTGGTTAGGTTAGGTTAGGTTAGATTAGATTAGGTTAGGATAGGTTAGATTTGGTTAGGTTAGGTTAGCTTAGGTTAGATTTGGTTAGGTTAGCATATCGGTGGGTCAAGCCCCCTGCTAGGTTAGGGTTTAATTTGGTTAGTAGGTTTATTTTGGTTAGGCAATTTTCGTCATTTCGCCCCCAAGACATTTCGTCCGCATGTAAGTCAATTCGCCCACATATAAGAGTCAATTCGCCCACACGATCCATGTCACGGAGTCATGTAACCTAACCTAACCTAACTAAATCTAACCTATTAGATTTGTTAGGTTACGTTAGATTAGATTTGGTTAGGTTAGGATAGGGTTTGATTTGGTTAGGTTAGGGTTTGATTTGGGTTTGGTTAGGTTATCGGTGGGTCAAGCCCCTGCTAGGGTAGGTTAAATTTGGTTAGGTTAGGTTTTTTTTGGTTAGGCAATTTCTCTAGATATAAAGGGAAATTACCCTAGATCTAGGGAATTGTAGCCCCCTACACAACTCTTTAATTACGTGTTTCCAAAGCATAATTTTTCCCCACCCGAAAAGCCCGCATTCCACAGGGCCCCCAAAAAAGTTTGGGGGAAGTGGGAGAGTATGGGCAAACACTAGAAATTTACCGTCATTTCGCCCAAGGTACTGGTGGTTCATTCCATTTCTGCCAGAGGAAGATATAGTTACTGACTCCGTGACATGGATCGTGTGGGGGAATTGACTTTAGAGTGGGGGAATTGACTCTTATATGTGGGCGAATTGACTTACATGTGGACGAAATGACGAAAATTGCCTAACCAAAATAAACCTAACCTAACCAAAAATTTAAACCCACCCTAAACAGGGGGTTGAAACCCCCGATATGCTAAAACCCAACCAAATCTAACCTAAGCTAACCCAACTACCAAATCTAACCTAATCTAATCTAACCTAACCAAATCTAACCTAACCACCCCAAATCTAACCTAACAAATCTACCTAACCTCCTAGCGGGGGGTTTGGGGTTCTCGACACTAAACAAATATAACCTAAACCTCCTAGCTCCCATATAGACTCCATAGTGTGGGCGAAATGACCTGTGGGGGAAATGACTCTATGGTGTGGCGAAATGGAAAGTGGGCGAAATGACCGGATACCAACCTAACCATTACTGTCGGCGAGTTCTCCCGATTTGTGTAGGGACAAAATTATCGGTAGACGACAGTACCATGCAGGTACCATGAGGCAAGGATGGGTAGTGTCACCGTGGTTTTGCAACTTGTTTATGGATGGAGTAAAAGATAAATCAAAGCAAAGTTGGTGATGTTGGTATAGACTCAAGAGTATTCATTGGCTCGTCAGTAAAAACTTAAACCATGATGTAGCACTACTTATTATGAGGAAAAGACAACAAAAGGAACTCAATTAAAAAGGTATTTTAATACTATCATAAACCCTGAATATTACAGCCTACAAAGAGAAGACTACACGATGAAAAAAATTCGAGTTGTTTTGGGCAAATTTTTTTGGGTTTAATTTCCTCTTCGCTGAACATAAAAAGACCTATGATGGTTGATGTGCTTAGGCTTTAAACCAAAAACATCAAAGCAAGTCTTTAAAGAAGAAAACTTAAACTTCGCCCACCCTTCTTCCTTTACGGCCTTTACTGTTTTTCTTGGTTAAAAAAAAGTTTTAAAGAAAAAAGGCTTTTTAAAGGGTTTTCACAACAAGACGTAAATGCCCTGGAATATCAATTTCCCAAAAAACCGAAATTCCCATCGCCGTATTTTTCCCTCTTCCCCCCGCCCCGGCTTATCCCCACTCCCCGAGGAAAAACCTGCGTTTTTTGGGAGGCCATTATAAAGAAAACCATTTTTATCAAAAAAAAATTTTTGGGGGGCCATTGCAAAAGTCGGCCGTTTATGAGCTTGTGCCAAAAAGGCCCTTTGGGCTGGATAACCAAACCCATATCCATAAAACCTAAATTTTTAACTAGGGGGGGGGGGCCCTTATAACGCTCCTCCGCTTTTTTTTTTACCAGAAAAAATTTTTTCTTTTCAAAAAAAAAAAAGTAAAAAGAGGTGTTTAAAAAATAAATAAGTAAAAAAAAAAAAAAATTTCCCCCTTTTTTTTATTTGGGAAATTATTTTACTTTTATTAATATAATTTATTTTAAAAATTAAAATTAATAAAATTTTAAATAAAAAATAAAATAAAAAAAAAATAAAAAAAATAAAAAAAAAATAAATTTATCATAATTTAAATTAAAAAATTTATTTATAAAAATTAATACATTATTTTTTTAATTTATTTTAATTTCCCACAGTATGGCGATATCCGGGAAACTTAAATTGGTTTGAGGCCCCTTTTCAATGTTTCTCAAAATTTTCGTTTTTCCAAACGATTGGATCCAATTTGGGCCAAATAAATTTCTTTTGGGGAAACCCTTCACTCACCAAGAACCCCCAAAAAATTTCGGGTAAAACTAACCCCCCCGACTTTTTGGCGGGAAGAATGAGCCTCATAAGCGCCTTAAAAAGCTCACAGGGGAAAACACATACCAAATTTTGAGGTAGTCCACAGAGCAAAAGGTTTTGGTTTTTGTTTGGGAAAATTAAAATTTGTTTTTTTTTTTTGGTTGGTTTTATTTTTGTGTTTTTTTTTTTTTTTGGGGTTTAAAAAAAAAAAAAAAAAAAAAAAACAAAAAAAAAAAAAAAAAAATCGATCCTTTTTAAAATCGGAAAAGTCAATGGTTTATTCTATCCTTTGCTCTCTATATGTTTTAATTGTTTTACCTTTTTTAAATATTAAAATTTACATAGTTTTTTTTTAAAGTTACTATAAGGCAAATTTTGGTGAGAAGCCGCAAAGCCGGGCTTCTGGCAGCTTGCTTTTCTTTAACTATGGCCTTTTAAAAGCTGGCTTCTTGGCTTCCCCCGCTGGGCCAGCTGTAAAAAGCCGAGGAATGAGTCCTGGGCCTCCTTTCCCGTTTCCCCTACGTCCGAAACTGACGTAAGAAAAACAAAAAATGGCTTTTTGCGCAAATCTATCAGTGTAACCCTGTAGACCCCCCCATTCATCTATCTTATTTCACTAATTTTAACAGTTTTAACGGCCCCCGATACACGTTACGGGAAACATCGACACTACTCCCATGAAACCTTAAAATAATATAGTTGATAAAAAAATATGTATATTGTCCCGGGCACTTTCATGCAGGGGCAGTGACGGGCGACTATGTGTTACTACTTTAGGAGGTTGGGTTTAAATATCTTGCAGGGGTCGATTTATTTTAGGGTTCGGTTGGGATAATAATATCATACATTCAGTCACTTCCCCGATTTGAGACCTGCTATTATTTCCTGAAAAGTTTTAGCATTTTTTCTGATGGAGATACTTTTTTTGTCAATGGAAGGCGATCCTATTTTTTGGGGAGGAAAATTACAATAAAAACAAATTTTAACAGGTTTTCCAAAATTAAAAAATCTGCACGAAAAATTCCTTTTTTGCCCCGGAAAAATTTTTTCTCAAATCACCGCGCAGTCCTCGTCCATATTTACCAAATACTGAAAAAATTTAAAACCGGGGCTTTTGTATGCTATGTCCTCTTCCCTTTGTCACCCCTTATTAACACTGTCAAATCTTCCCTTGGCTATTTCCCTGGGAGACATCCTTTCATCCGAGACCATTTCCATCCCCCCCACTCCCCCCTGACCCAAACAAGTCCCTCCGCCCTATTCTTCCAGCCCTGGTCCTCCGGCCCCCATTTTTCCGCCCTGGTCCCTGGCCCCTAGTTTCTCCCGGGCCCCTTTACTCCGGGCCCCCAGTTTTTTTCCGGCCCGGTTTTCCCCAGTTTCTGGTGTTGCCCCCCCGCCCGGTTGGGGCAAAACCCCATTTTGCCCCGGGGTGTACTGGTTCTGCCGTTTTTGTCCTGAAGTGTGTTACATTAACTCATTTTTTTAAATTTTTTTCTGATATTTTAAACAAAATGTTTTGCTTCTACTTTTTTCTACAAATAATAAAAAAATTAAAAAAAAAATATTTTAACCACTGGTTTGATCCTGGATTTATTTTCGTCAATAAGTACAGATTGACCCTTAATAAAACGGGATAATATGGTAAACCCCATCACAGGGTTCGTACCTGGGGTGTTTCTATGAAATGTTTGAACCCTGTTTGTTCGAAGCTCGCAGTTAACAAAACCCCTCACGACATGAGACACACATGCCAAGGTTCCTGATACCCCGCCGATTTTTTTCCCCGCGCCCGGGTGTCTGTGGGACATATTCTCACTCTGCTTCGTCACTTTGCATGCAAACCCTAGCCCATGTTTTTTTCGGGTCTCAAAAAACCCAAAATGCTGGGAAATTTAATATGAACAAATTACTTTTGAGCAAACTGCCATTAATCCCGGTACATACCAAGAACTGACATGACAGTGACTATAGGTGATGGGATAGTGAATGACTAGTGCTGTTATGTGTGGGTGTCACTTTCCACCAAAATACTTAATATTTTATTGGGTTGGGGGGGCCGGGGGGGGGGTGACAGAGGGGCCGGGGAAAATGGGGACGGAGTGACTTGAAATCACCCCACACCTCAGTCAAGCATCACTCCAGCCACCCCTTCACACCATAAAAACTTTTTCCCCCACTCTCCACAGCCTTTTTCTCGCTACCCCACACCAAAAACGCTTGACACCTTAAGTAGCCATACTACCCCCGTCCTCTCCGCGTCAGGGGGGTCTTGATAACGTAAAAAACCCACAAAATTCATCGAGCGTCACCTGCCTGTTTGTTTTGTCGTTTTTAAATTGCCAGGTTTTTATTATCACAATATTTTAAAGGAAAAAGGGTAAAAAGACAAAATTTTCAGGAAAAACAAAAAGAAAAATAGTTTTGGGATAAAATTATGCTAAAAAAGAAATTTTTATCCCCTTTAAAACCGTGTTTACATACAGTTTATGTATCTCAAAAAAACTCTGCATTTGGGGCGCATTCAAAGGCCAAATTTAAATCCGAGTAGTGGTCCCCTTACTTCACAAAAAATAAAAAATCCTACTCCAGAATCTAATTTGCTAAAAATCAGATAGTAAGCCCCTCTCTCCTCTCTCTCTCTCTCTCTCCCCTTCTCCTCTCAAATTTAAACATATTGAATCACATTTTTTATCGTCTATAAAATTTTTTTTTCCCTCTCTCTCTCTCTCTCTCTCCCCCTCTCCTCCTCTCCCCTCTCTCTCTCTTCCCCTCTCCAAATTCAAATATATGAATCCTTTTGTCAGTCTATAAAGAATGTTTTTTTTTCTTGTTTTTTTTTTTTCCCTCTCTCCTCCCCCTCTCTCTCTCTCCTCCTCTCCTCTCTCTCTTCTCTCTCCTCTCTCTCTCTCTCCTCTCTCTCTCTCATCAAATTCTAAACAAATTCTCTTTCATTTTCTTCACTCTAAAAAGGTGAAATCAAAAACTGAAAACCTAAATGCTTTTTTTTTCTTTTAAATTATTTCAATAACATTACACACCGTGTTTTTCAGTGTAGGCGTGACTTAGAATTTAGAACGGGTAGGAAATATACAAAAGTAATTTATCATAGTTATTCCTTTAAATTTTTTTGTTTTAAATTTTTAGATACTTGTTGTTGTGGGGTGTGGGTGTGTGTGTGTGTGTTTTGAACAAGAAACTTGAAAAAACGTAAATTGAACATTTTTATAACGAAGAAAAGGGGAAGAGAGGAGAGAGAGGAGGAAGAGAAGGGGAGAGGAGGGGAAGAGAGAGAGAGGGAGGAGAGAAAGGGGGAGGAGAGGAGGAGAAAAAAAAAAGAATTAAGGGAAGAAGTAAAAAAAGGAGAAAAAGGGGGAAGAGGGGGAAAGGGGATGGGAGGAGAAAACCCCCCGGGGCCTTCATTCATATTCTAAAGCCCCCGCGGGGAGAAAGGGGAAGGGGGAGAGGAGAGGGGAAAAGGAAAGGAGGTCAAAAACTGGGACTGATTAAAAAAAAAAAAAAACGAATTAAAAAAAAAGTAAAACAAGGATGTAACAGGGGGGGCCAAAAAAAATTTTTTTTTTAAAAAGGGATGAAATTTCCCAAAAATAATTTAAGAATTTTATTTTTTTCCCTTTTTGATTTGACAAATTTTCTATCAAAATCCCCTTTTATTTCACCCTTTCGAAAAAATGTTAAATGATCGGGCCCGGTTGGCCCCTGTTTATTGCATCTGCCCCAAATATGATTTCCAAAGATAGGTGGTAAGCCTTTCTATCATTTGGGTTCATCAGGCCTACTCACAGTGTCACAGCCTTCTTGGCCTAGAACGGGTCCTCATGTCCTTCTTAGACTGAAGCAGGGCATGGTCTCCCGGTGGTGGGCTCGACCCCGGATAACCCGTCTCGGGCCTGTTCCCCACCACTGCTGCCGCAGCCTCTGCACCTCTTCACGACTCTTTGGGTGCTCTGAGTGGGATAGAAAACCCCGGAACCTCGAGGGGCTTGACCAGGTTTTCCGGATTGATCCCCGGACAGTGAACAGGTAAATGCCGGCTCGTGACCGGGGCAGGCTGCCACTGATCAGTGTCTGAAACGGTGGCTGACAATCAGTTTGGGTGTGTTTGCGAGGTTTTACACTGTTCCCCCCATACTCCTCGCCACCCCTCAGCTTCAAAATCGGGGCAGGGCGAACCTGTGGTCGCCCTCACCTGACTCGCCATCGGAGAGGGGAAACATTCTGAGTGTGCGAACCATGCTCCTGTCCGCACGTAGAAGGTCACAGCTTTTTGGCCCTTTCTTGGACTGCGCCCTCATCACTCTGGCTGCGTGAGGAGGGCGGGGGGCCGTCCTGCTGGGTAAAACCTTGCTGTCTGTAGTAGATTTTGAAGTACACCTGCGGGCATACTTGACTGGGGATTTCCAGGGTTTTTCATTTTTTGCCATTTAGTCCATGCTTTCTGGTCCCTGTCACGGGGGAGGGGCTGTGGTGAGCCTCTGGAGTGGGACCCCTTGCCACATTGATCCCCTGCACTCGGACGGGAAAAACGCCCCGCTTCACAGCCTGGACCGCGGGTAGGAGACCTGCTGGTCGGGCAGTTGACCAGGATTTTACTCCGGGATCTCCGTGAGATTTCCCACCGCCTGGCCCTCCTCGAACCTGCTTTGTACGATCTCTTTCACGTGGACAGCAACTGCACACTGGACCCGTAAGCCAGTGTCAGAGAGGTAGGCCCGTCGATGCGGGTGATAAGGTGGGCGGGGGCAACCCTTTTGTGTGCAAACGTATACAGTACTCTAAAAGAGTTGCGTCCACCTTCCCAAAATTGGGGGTTTAGTACCCCCCCAGTGTTGGCCCTAGTTGAGTCACCTTGCAGTACGATCAGGAGCCGGTGGAGTGTATGTCACCAGCAGATAAAAGAGGCCTGAGCCACTTGAACGCGGGCTTTTCAGGTGGCACGGGTCCTCTGGTACAAAGTGCAAAAAGGTACCTTCCAATGGTCCTCTGTCACTACACATGCTCCCCCTTCAACCTTTGGGTGCAGTTTCCCCTAGCTGTCGGGCCCACGCCCCCGTTTGTCCTTCCTCCCTCGTAAACCCAAACCAATATTTTGGTACCCCGGTTAGGGTACGCCTATAAAAAAAACTTCTTTTTCTCAAATTTGGCAGCCAATTTTATGTAAAAAGGGAATTTTTAAACGATTTTATCTCCTTCCATTTTTTGCATTTGAGCAAATTTTTACTATGCAAAATCGCACTTTAAGCTATTTTTGCATATAAAAATAAAAGTCCATTTTTCATAGCAAAAAGTGCTAAACCAAAAAAATTGAAGCGGACAAAACCACCTTAAAAACAATTTTACATAAGAAAAACCCTGCCAAAAACAAAAAAACTAATTTCACTTTTCATTGGACCTAGGGTACCCTAAATTGTATATTTGTTGTTTTTGAAAACTATAGTTTCATGTTATTTTTGGCTATGTAATGGGGAAAAATTTATGCAAAAAAAACATATTAATTTTTTCATCCTGTGTGTGTGTGTGGGTGTGGGGTGTATGTTTGGGGTTGTGTGGGTGTGGTGTGGTGTGTTTTGGGGTTTTGTGGGGTGTGTGTGTGTGTGTTGGAAGACGATTGTGGGAGTAGTGATAATAATAATCCACTTTATGATGGAAAAAAACACACAATAGAGCAGGGTAGGTGGTGGTGGGGGGGTGGTTTGGGGGTGGTAGATTTGTAATAGTATATAGTAGGTAGTAGTAGTATTAGTAGTATGTGTAGTAGAGTTGTAGAGTAGTAGTAATGTATAGTAGTGGGGATAGTAGTAGTAGTATAGTGGTGGTGGTGGGTGGTGGTGGAGTAGTAAGTATAAATAGTAGTAAATAGTAGGTAGTAGTAGTAGTAGTAGTAGTGAGTATTTGGTGTAGTAGTAGTAGTAGTAGACTATAGTATATAGTAGTAGTGTAGTAGTATGGGGGTGATAGAGGTGAAGCAGTACTTAAAAACAATAAAATCAGTAGGGGAGTGGTAAAATGACGATAAAAAATTAAACAATTAAAATTTAAAAATAATAATATTTAATAAAAATAATAAATAATTAAAACAATAATTTTTCCATACGTACAACCCCATAAAATTTACTCTAAAACTCCCGTAGATAACATAAAGTCCACCCCAATAATTCGCCAGCCCCCCCTTAAATTTCAAATTTAGCATCACTAATGTTTTATGTGCCCCTGAAGAGTTCAAGAGTTTATCTGACTGTATAATTCCCTGTTTCCGCGTTTTTTTTGCTTTGTAGCTGCAAATATAGGGCGGTTTATATTTTACTACGCTTTTTTTTTTTCGGGCGACGACGGCTGCGGGAGGACACTCAGAACATAAACACTAAATGGCGACTTTACTGTTGGTCGCCACTCTGTTGATATTTTTGTAATTTGTTCATTTATAGCCATACTATGACACAGATGAAGACACAAAATGACACAGACTCTCTAGATAGCCCCTTCTAACTTTCCTGAAATCATGGATGTAGAAATGTAAGTATTAACGCCACCACACGTCTGTAAACATAAAAAAAAGTTGTCCTGGCGACTTTACTGTTATCTACGGTAGAACACATATGAAAAAAATCATTGATATTTCGTCCACATTGAGATTGAAAATAAGAAAACAAAACTTGGCGCGAATGATAACAAGATAGGATAAAGATAATATTGAATACGGGACAAGTTATGGTTATATATTATGGGTTATGAGTTATCTATCTTAATCTAGTGTCTATTATGTGACGCCGGGTCGATGCGATGGAGGGTGAAGGGGGAAGGGGGGGAGGGGGGGAAGAGGGAGGTGGGGGGGGTTGAAGGGTCTCTGAATAATAGCAAAGTCGTCATTATCAATTGTTTTTACACTTTCACTATATAATGCCAAAAGGAACGCACATTTTTTTTCATTTTCATTCACTTGTATTCATTTTTTTTACTTCATTAATATTTGGTTTGAATAAGTTACCTTTATCAGATACCTTTTTTCTCTCTCTCGGGGACCTACCGTAGGCTATTGTGAAATAAGATCAAAGTTAAAAATGTAAAAAAGAATTCGTTAGCGTTGAAATTTGTGAAAAAAGTAAACATTTGCTAATATTGTTGATTATTCGAAACTTGTAACGTATGCATCAGCTTAACACATGAGATATATAAAAACGGAGGAGGAGAACGAGGAGAGCAGAAAAAAACCAAGAAGGAAGGGGAGGAGGGAGAGAAGGAAGAAAAGGAAGAAAAAGGGAAGAAAATAGAAATCAGTAATTTATTTCATTCAAATATAATTTTCCGTCTCCTTAACAATTGCAAAGGAATTAAAACAAAGTATATAATAAAGTAAATAATGCAATTAATACGCTGAAGAACGCAAAGGATGGGGAGGGAATAGATGGGAGGGGGGGGAGATGCTTTCCTTAATAAGTTATTCATCATAATTCATCACATAGTTATAATTAAAGAATGAAAAATGAATGAAAAAACAGTGAATATCGGGTGTCACGAGTAAACTTATGTGTATGTATGTATGTGTGTGTTTCCATATTCATAGTATACATAACAGTACAAATTGGAGTGGGCAGTGCTTTCTCTCTCTCTCTCTCTCTCTCTCTCTCTCTCTCTCTCTCTCTCTCTCTCTCTCTCTCTCTCTCTCCTTCTTCTCTCTCCTCCCCTCTCTCTCACCTGCCCATAAAAAGCCTGGCTAGTGCTGTGATAAAAGGGATATCGAGGCAACGCTAAAGTCTAAGTCTTCGTTGATGGTAACTATGTACATGGAGTGGGCGAGTAAGGAGAGTGGGCGAGGCGGGAAGCTGCAATGAAGAACACAAGAGCAGAAACCAGGAAAAGGAAAACGTAACGAAACACCGAAGTCTACCCTGAAAAGTATGTGTGAGCGCTCCGTTTTCTCCTGACGTAATTTACGGTATGGTAATAACACAGAGATGGAAATTATAAAGTGTGTGGTGTATGTAGTGATATTTAGAGGGTTTTAGTCACTATGCTATTTCGTATTGATGTGTAAATGGTGGATAATGTTTTTAGGAAATTTGTGCGTGCGTTTGTGTGTGGTTAAGGCCGGTTCCCATCAGCCCGCTTGTACGGCCGTCTTACAACAACACCGCTCAACAATGACGTCACCATCATCACCGCTTGAGTGGTATTTGTGGTAACTGGGCACAGTTGGCAACTCCGCTCGAGCGGACACCGCCGAGCGGGAGAGATGACTTGAATTTAACTTTGTACGGCGGCCGTACAGCGGTACGGCGGTGCGGTAGACTTTGTTGAGACGTCATTGTGACGTCTTTGTTGTTGTATGGCGGCCGTACAAGCGGGAAGGTGGGAACCGGACTTTAGAGTAAATACAAGGACAAGAATTCATATTATTAGCTTACTTCATATTCATATTATTATCTTACTTCATATTCAAATTACATTCTTGGACTTTGAATTGATAAGTTTGGAAGAGGAAAACATGCATTACCTCTCGATTTTACGCTGAAAAAAAGATGGATGTTTATATTTCGTGTGGTTTAGTGGCGTTTAAAAATAAATTTACACATATATTGATGTATGATTTACTAATTGTGAGCTGAATTACTGGAAAATTATCAAATGAACCAAGCAGAACATAGAGAATAATAAACATAGCTAGTTGTTGTTTTTCAATTTTGTTATTATGAACGTGTGTGTGTGTGTGTGTGTGTGTGTGTGTGTGTGTGTGTGTGTGTGTGTGTGTGTGTGTGTGTGTGTGTGTGTGTGTGTGTGTGTGTGTGTGTGTGTGTGAGAGAGAACAAGAAGCATTGGTAAGGGTGTGCGTCGGTTTGTACTATAACCCGGGAGTTGACTTTGCACTAAATAACAACTACAATATCCATCCCTCGCTTCCTTTACACTCCATCATCCTGTGAAATAAAACACCTTCACCCTAGCTCTCATCTGTCCTAGGAAAAAAAACCCCTATAAATTAACACACCTTTCGTCTATCCTTCGAAAAAAATTGATTCCTTCGCTCTCAATCTTCTGTCTCTCCTGGGAAAAGAAAATATGATTCTAATAACTGTTATCTGTCCTGGGAAAGAAAATTCACGTTCGCCCCTTCAGTCAACTCTCCTGGGAAAAGAAACATTTGAAGCACACGAGGACGGCAATGCAAATAATAGAGAAAATAAAAACAATGTAAGTATTAAAAAGGATAAAGAGTTAAAAAAATTGGAAAAAGTTGAATAAAATACGAAAAAACGGAAATCTATACGCATAACAGTAATAGATGCAAAGAAATAAACAATACTCGTAACATTGAAATTATGTACTAGGCTCGTATAGCGAAAAGAAACAGAAACGAGTTAATATGAATACAAAGAAGAAACCAAAAAAAAAAAAAAAAAAAAAACCCTTTAAGCCGGCCACACACACACCGGCGCGGCCTGTCCGGCCGACGAAAAGGGCGTGGCTAGAGGCGGCCGGTGTGTGTGTGGGGGTGTTTTTCATCCGGCGGGGCCTGTCGCAGCGGCCGGATGAAAATCAGTCGGCGCTTGAAAATTCCAGCCGGCCACACACACACCGGCGCGGCCTGTCCGGCCGACAAAAAGTGGCGGGGCATCGTTCGCCGGACGAGACCCACACACACACCGGCCGCCTCATGAAAATATACAGTACACGTCGGACCACCGTGGTGACAACATGAATCCGCTGTCCGAAAATGACTTGTTGGTGATGGCTGCATGTGCAGCCATATATAATACCTATATATAATACGTCATACTATATATAATGTCATATATAATACCTATATTATCATAAATACAATTATAACTGGTACAATTAGTCATTATCTGGCCGAGCGAGGGGCGGGCCGCGCCGGAAGGCACCCACACACACGCAGGCGGCAGGCCGCGCCGGACGGAATTTTCAAGCGCCGACTGATTTTCATCCGGCCGCTGCGACAGGCCCCGCCGGATGAAAAACACCCCCACACACACACCGGCCGCCTCTAGCCACGCCCCTTTTCGTCGGCCGGACAGGCTGCGCCGGTGTGTGTGTGGCCGGCTTTAGAGTTAGGAACGTAAAGGCAAAAAAAAAAAATTGATGAAAGAATTAGATTTTGATTATTTTTTTTTAACATCATTCAAACTTTTCCGCTTTCCATTCTCAGCGTTTGAGAATTAGTAAAAAAAAAAAAAAAACCGTGGTCAAATGAGCATCTTTCTCAGTCTTATGTTTTATAATGTCATGATTTTGAGCTGTAAGTCACGCCAAATCACGCCCAAATCACGCCTAGATCCCGCCCAATCACGCCCAAAGCACGCCCAATCTCCTTACCTCTTAGCAATGTGGGCGTAAATCAGCTATAAAAACGTGTGTGTGTGTGTGTGTGTGTGTGTGTGTGTGTGTGTGTGTGTGTGTGTGTGTGTGTGTGTGTGGTGTGTGTGTGTGTGTGTGGTGTGTGTGTGTGTGTGTGTGTGTGTGTGTGTGTGTGTGTGTGTGAGTGCGTGCGCGTGTGTGTGTGCGCGCGGCGTGTGTGTGTGTGTGTGTGTGTGTGTGGTGTGTGTGTGTGTGTGTGTGTGTGGTGTGTGAGTGCGTGCGCGTGTGTGTGTGCGCGCGGCGTGGTGTGTGTGTGTGTGTGTGTGTGTGTGTGTGTGTGTGTGTGTGTGTGTGTGTGGTGTGTGTGTGTGTGTGTGTGTGTGTGTGTTGTGTGTGTGCGGTGAGTTAGTCAAGGAGTGGGTATAGATATGCCTGACATTCGATATACAGCATTAAAACGAACTCAGAAATAAAACAGGAACAAAAAAATACACGTCTTGGAATTAACCTAACAAGCGGGTCTATATATATAATAAAAAAAAAAGATCGCAAAACAAAAAAAAAGAAAAACCTTGAAAGAAAAAAACGAGGCTGGTCACTTCATTCATAAAAACACAAAAACACACAAAATAAAACCTTAACGCAAGAAAAACAAATAAAAATACGTAACAAAATCGCATCAAAGCTTCACAAATACGCCACATTTTTTTTTTATTACTGTATCCTAAAATTGTTTCCCATTAAAACAGGGAAAGAATTAAAGTCCCTAAATCTCTTAACAATCACAAATTACCTCCATTAATAACTATTTTTTCCCCATTAGTCTATCGAATCACAAATCCCATCTATTAATAATTTTTCCACATTAGTCTAAACTCCATTTTTTTTAAGGACTGAAAAAAAAAAATCACTATCATTATCCTAAAAACAAGATAAGCCTATTTATTTTTAGTCATATTGATTGAATTTCTTGAGGCAACTGTCTATGAGCTTATTGTATTATAATATAATATATATATAGACTTTATATCTTATTTATATAACATTTATAGTGATGTATAAAAAACTATTGAGAAAGAGGCATTTAAGGGTGCGTGGGCGTGAGGGTGGGCGTGGTGTGGGCGGGAGGAGAAGGAGGCTAAGACTTCAATCTTCTTCTTCTTCTTCCCCCTTCCTCTTCCTCCCGCCGCCCATGAAATGTCGCAATATGTCGATGGGCAGCGGGAAAATAATGGTGGAGTTCTTCTCGGCGGAAATGGTGTTAAGAGTCTGTTGGAAGGGACGGAAAGGCAAAGGGAAGGGACGGGAAGGGAAGGGGAGGAAGGGAAGGAAGGAGGGAGGGTAGGGAGGAAGGAAGGGAAGGGAAGGGAAGGATGGAAGGGAAGGAAGCAAAGAAGGAAGAAGGACTGGAATGAAAGTAAGAAGAAGGAGAGGAAAAGAAGGAGGAAGATGGACGGAATGGGAAAGTAGGAAAGGACGGAAGGAAGGAAGGAAGGAAGGAAGAAAGGAAGGAAGGAAGGAAGGAAGGAAGGACGGAAGGACAGGGATAGAAAGAAAGGAAAGGGAAGGGAAGGGAAGGGAAGGGAAGAAAAAGAAAGGGAAGGGAAGGTAAGGAAGAAAGGAGGGAAGGGAAGGGAAGGAAAGGAAGAAAGGGAAGGAAGGAAAGGGATAGAAAGGGAAGGGAAGGTAAGGGAAGGGAAGGTAAGGGGAGGGAAGGGAAGGGATAGAAAGAAAGGGAAGGGAAGGTAAGGGAAGGGAAGGAAAGGAAGAAAGGAGGGAAGGGAAGGGAAGGAAGAAAGGAGGGAAGGGAAGGGAAGGGACGGGAGGAAAGTAAGAAAGGAGGGAAGGGAAAGGAAGAAAAGGAAGAAAGGGAAGGGAAGGTAAGGGAAGGGAAGGAAAGGAAGAAAGGAGGGAAGGGAAAGGAAGAAAAGGAAGAAAGGGAAGGGAAGGTAAGGGAAGGGAAGGAAAGGAAGAAAGGAGGGAAGGGAAGGGAAGGAAAGGAAGAAAGAAGGGAAGGGAAGGGAAGGGAAGGGAGGGGAGGATAAAAGACAGAGAAGACATGGTTAGTACAGGGGTGTTACAAGCAGGGAATATTGATAAACAAACTATGATTATTATTCAAAGTAAGAGAGATGTTAGTTAAGAGTTTGTATAAAAAACTTGTAAATTTGACTTACGAGTGACTATACAAATATTTAAATGTAATAAATGACTCAGTTAGGTCTAAAGATTTTACGGTTTAGTGAATGGCTGTAGAAATAAATTAACTTATGAATGAATGATGTATACTAAATGGCCTTACTACTACTACTTTCTGCTACTTCTACTACGACTACGACTTCTTTTACTACTACTACTACTATTACTACTACTACTATTACTACTACTTTTTTTTTTTTTTTTTTACGTTGGAGCCTACTACTACTACTTCTACTTCTACAAGGTCTACTACTACTACTACTATTAATAATACTACTACTACTACTTCTACTACTACTACAGCTACTGCTATAGGAGGAGGACTCGCCTGGAGGTAGCGCAGCTGTAGGGCGGCGGGCGACAGGGAGATGACGTCAGCGGCCTCCTTCAGGGCGCGGGACGCCTTCTGTTCCCCCTCGGCGGCGATCACCTGAAGAAGGCAAGGCAGGTGTTAGAGAGAGAGAGAGAGAGAGAGAGAGAGAGAGAGAGAGAGAGAGAGAGAGAGAGAGAGAGATGGGATACATAGTGAAAAGACATGGGAGAAATAATAATAATAATAATAATAATAATAATAATGATGATGGTAGAAATAATAATAACATAAACAATTATGATGATGTTAATGATAATGATATACTATAATATTGCATAAAAGTCTACTAAGTTAGTTAAACGTGGCAAACCGTTACCGCAGAGTTTCTTCTTTCTCGGGGCTTAAGCCCCGTCCACACTACCACTCACCACCGTCGGCGCTTGCCGTCGGTGCTTGCCGACGGGAAGCGCTGTTGCCAGAGTTGTGTCCACACGAACGGTTTTGTTCGGCGGTCAGTGCGCTTCCTGATTTCAAAGTGAGAGTCATGTTTTCTGCATATCGTGTACTCTCACTCGAGATTATGAAATAACCACAGGAGGTTTAGAAAAACTGACCCAACTATCATCTCATGACACATTTCTGCATATCACAAGCAAGAAAAATATACGAAAACCTTTTTGTGTATTCTAAAAAATATAGCAAAAAAAAGTGTATAAACATTTTTCTCACTTTTTTGTCTTCAACTCGCTGCAATTTCCCGACCATTTCTCCCATTTAATTTTTGATCACATATTCGTAATCAGCTGACTTTCTTGGTTCTGATGGTATACGGTACATAGCAATACAAAAATATCTAGATGGTGAAAACTGCCGATAACTTCTTGAAGCATGTGTTCGGCGCTGACCCGTGAGTGACGGGCATTCCCGCCCAATATTAAACCTGCTGAATGTTGGCGGGCAATGCCGACGGTTAAATTTTGCTCGTCGGCATCGTGTCCACACAGCCACTTTTGAGTGACGAACACTGTTCGACGGGAAGCGCCGACGGTGGTGAGTGGTAGTGTGGACGGGGCTTTTTACACACTGAATGTCCATCTGTCTGGGCATACTTATCTGGCACAGGAGTACATTTCAATTTAGAGCAACAAAAAAAAAGCAACAACAAAAAATCTTAATTACGAATATTGAAAAAAATAAGTAGGCCTGTTAAAAAAAAAAATAAAAAAAATAATACGTTGTAATAGAAATAATAGTAATGATGATAATAGTAATTGGGTCGCTCGCTGCCTACCTTAGCTCGAGCTTCCCTTGCAGCTTCGGCCTCAGCTGCCATCGCGCGCTGCAGCTGTACTGGCAGGCGGACGTCCTTGCTGTGGAGGGAAGGGGGGAAGGGAGGGGAGGGGGAGAAAAGGGGGGGAGGGAGGGAAGAGAGGGAGGGAAGGAAGGAGAAAAGAGAGGGAGGGAAAGTTGGGGAGAAGTGAGAGATTATGAGAAAGGGAGAATGATATAGAGGGAGAGAGGTAAAGAATTTTTTTTATTTATAGAAAGAAAGTTAAGGGAGGAAGGAAGAGAGGGAGGAAGGAAGATAAAGTAGGAGAGAAATGAGTGATTATGAGAAAGAGAGAAATTGAGGAACGGAGGTAAAGAAAGGAGTAAATATAAGGGAAAGAAAGTTAAATAGAGTAGAAGGGAAGGAAAGGCATGACATGGAGGAGAGAAGGGATGGAAAGGGCATGTAATGGGAGAGAGAAGGGATGGAAAGGGCATGTAATAGAAGAAGGAAGGGAAGGAAAGGCATGAAATGGAAGAAGGAATGGAAGGAAAGGGCATGAAATGGGAGAAGGAATGGAATGAAAGGGCATGAAATGGAAGGAAGTAGGGAATGATAGATGAAAGGAAGGGAAGAATATATGAATGAAGTAAAGGAGATAGCAAGGATTAGAAGAGAATATGAGAGAACGAAGAAGGGAGGGAGAATTGTGGTTAATAATAATAATAATAAAGATGATAATAATAACAATGACAATAATGACAATAATAATAACAGCAATAAGCCTACGTATAAAAGTAATATTTCTCTTTATATCAATGACTAGATGACAGATACAGTGATCATAATTTTGATATCTTAGTAACATTAACATGAAGAAGGAAACAATTATTAACAATGCAAAGCAGAAAGAGAGAGAGAGGAGAGAGAGAGGAGAGAGAGAAGAGAGAGAGAGAGAGAGAGAGAGAGAGAGAGAGAGAGAGAGAGAGAGAGAGAGAGAGACGAGAGAGGAGAGAGAGAGAGAGAGAGAGAGGAGAGAGAGAGAGAGAGAGAGAGGGAGAGAGAGAGAGAGAGAGAGAGAGAGAGAGGTAACATGGGATATATAACCATGGCTTCTCATATTGAACATCGCGGGGTTTAAAAAAAAGAAATATTCTCAAAAAAAAAAAAAAAAAAAAAAGGACAGAGATCAGCGCATAAAACTGCATATAATTTTCTTTTTATGAAGTGCAACACATCATAATACGTCAGTTGCGACCTTGTAAGGCAACACTAGTCCATCTTATGTATTCAACACTTTCCTGCAACACATTAGCCAAAACTCTTCTTTTTCTATTGCTTCGTCCACTTCTAGATGACCTGTTAGTCTATCTCGTTTACTAATCAGGATATCCAGGTATTTGCTGGACACACATAGTATTGTCTATTTTTGAGCTGGTCCTTCAATTCTGGCCAAAGTTTGATTCCCTGGAAAATTTAGACGATGAAAGACAGACAAATACACACGCCCTCAACTTTTCCGTATGAATAATAAAGAATAATGGAAAATGGACCTTGTTTTCTTCTATAAGTAAACAAAAGTAACATAGATACATTTCTTGAAGTAGAAAAAAAAGTATCAATTGATGGGTTTTTAGTTTGGAAAAGGGGAAAATTCTTATAATCGAGGCGGATAGACTTCCCCTATGTAAAATAGGTTAAAAACGCGTCGTTGGGCTATTCATAAAAAGGGAAAGGGTAAAAAATTGGACTATGGGGATAAAACAATACACAGGGAAGGAAAACGCAGAGCTCACAGGTTCATTTGAGGGCAGGCTAAAGCAAACTGCTGAGCGCGCGTCATGCAAAAGGAAGAAAACAAGGGCGAGCAAAACAATAACACTGGAGAGCTGGGTAAAAAAATTAAAACACCTTATGCTTTGATAGTGACATCGAGGGAGGGATGGGAGGGTAAGGGCGGGAGGGAGGATTCCTTCATTACGTCATCGCCAGTAAGGGAAGGGAAGGGAGGGTGACAGCGAGCGGGATCTGGTTTTATAGAGCCTTGCAAGCCGTATCGCTGTTTGGCCTCGTGCTGCATTACTCACATTTCCACTCTCTCCACCTTTATGCCCCAGTTCTCTGTGGCATCGTCTAACACGCCCTGAAATGGGTTAATGCCTGTTACGAAGACTGGAAGGAAGACGGAGACACCAAGAGACAGAGAGAGACAGAGAGAGACAGAGAGAGAGAGAGAGAGAGAGAGAGAGAGA
>JACEEZ010023411.1:0-2500 GCA_016584305.1 Chionoecetes opilio | reverse complement strand
CCCCCTAAAAAAACCCAATAAACAAAGAAACAAATAAAACAGTTCAGCAATGAAGCCAAACAAGCTTACCAGACAAAAATAAGCCAAAGAAAATTATAGTAAAGGAAGGAAAGAAAGAGAAAGTAAGAAATTAAGAAAATAAAAAAGTAAAGAAAGTAAGAAAGTAAGAAAGAAAGGAGAGAAACTTGAGAGGCAAAAAAAAAAAAAAAAGTTAACAAAAAGGAAAAAAGAAGATGTAAGAAGGAAAGAAAAAAAGATAAATGAGAGAGAGAGAGAGAGAGAGAGAGAGAGAGAGAGAGAGAGAGAGAGAGAGAGAGAGAGAGAGAAAGAAGGAGAGGAGAGAAAGAAAAAGAGAGAGAGAGAGAAGAGAGGAGAAGAGGGGGAGAGAAGAGAAGAGGAGAAGAGACGAGAAGAGAGGAGAGAAGGAGAGAAAGAGATGAGGAGGAGAGAAGAGAAGAGAAGAGAGAGAGAGAAGGAAAGAGAAAAGAAAAAGAGAGAGAGAGAGAGGAGAGAGAGAGGAAGAGAGAGAGAGGGGAGAGAGAGAGAGATGAGAGAGAGGGAGAGAGGAACGAGAGAGGGGAGAGAGAGAGAAACAACGCATAGACAGTTGATCGGGAGGTATGGACGAGAGGAAGTGAGGGAGGGAAAGATAGAGAAAAAAACCCCCGATAGATAGACAGACAGATAGATAAACAGATAAACAAGAAAAAACAAACATCGACGGATTGAGTGGAAGGACAAAGGGAAGGAAAAAGGGAACCACAAAAATATAGATGGATAGGAAGTGGAGGCAAGGCCAGGGCGGTGGAGTGAGGGGTGGAATACAAGTGGATGGGACATGATTTCACACCAAATCCACCTCTTGCGGCGGCACATCAAAGGTTACCGTCCTGAGATCCACTTTGCGATAAAACTCTATACAGGGAAGCGTGAAAAAGAATCCTGCGGAAATATTGGGAAGGAGGGTAGGACGTGAGACAATGAATCCTTGCCGGGGAGGGAAGGGAAAGAGGGAGGTGAAGGGGGAGGATGGATGGGAGGGAAGGGGGGCAGGTGAGAGGGGAGGGAGGGAAGGGAAAGGGGGGGAGGGAAGGGGGGAGAAGGGAAAGGAAGGGGTAGGAAGGGAAGAGGGGGGGAAGGAAGGGAGGGGAAGGGAAAGGGGGGTGAAGGGAAGGTAGCGAGGGAGAGAGAGAGAGAGAGAGAGGAGGAGAGAGAGAGGGGAAAAGAGAGATGAGGAGAGAGAGAAGCGAGAGGGGGAGAGAGAGAGAGAGAAGAGAGAAGAGAGAGAGAGAGAGAGAGAGGAGAGAGAGAGAGAGAGAGAGAGCAAGAAGAGAAAGAAGGAGAGAGAGAGAGAAAGTTATAGAAAATGAAATAAATAAAAGAGGAAAAAAAATAAAGGATTAAAAGGGGGAAAAAAGGAGAGGAGGAGGAGGAGGAAAGGGGGAAGAGGAGGAAGAAGGAAGAAGAAAGGAAGGATTAGGAAAATGAGGAGGAGAAAAATTGAAGATTAGGGGAAAGAAGAAGAAAATGAGGAAGGGTTTTAGCAAACACACCCCACACACCACACAACACACACCAAAACACACACACACAACACACACACAACCACAACCCAACACACACAACACACACACACACCACACATCACACACACAAGTGCTGATGTGACGATCTTCTGAAACAGCAACTTCAGCGCGACGTAGATTGAGTCTGAAACCTGGAAGCGGCACTAAGGAGGAGGAGGAGGAGGAGAAGGAGGAGGAGGAAGGAGGAGGAGGAGGAGGAGGAGGAGGAGGAGGAGGAGGGAGGAGGAGGAGGAGGGGAGGAGGAGGAGAAATACGAAGGCAAGAAAGAAGAGGATGAAGAGGAAAAAAGATTGTAAAAAAGAAAAAAAAAGTGAAATAAAGAAAAAATATGCGTGTCTATGCTTAAAACAGAAAACGACGTGAAAGAAAACGTGAGATGCGAGACAACAACAAAGAAAATGGGTAAGTAAGTAACTATCACAAAAATAGGGTCAAAAAGGTCACTTGCCTCTTGGGGCGGCACGTCAAAGACACTGGTTCTCAAGTCAACCTTAGAGTAGGATTCAATGCAGGGTAAGATGAAGAAGATTCCTGTTGAGAGAAGCACAATGAGTCACCTTGGTAGGATTGCAGTGAAGGGCGAAGCTTATAGGATACGAGAGGGGGAAGGAAGGAGGACATGGAAATAGGAAGAAAGGAGGTATCATTGCTAGGGGCGCACCCAGGATTTTTTTTCAGGTAGGGCCAGAATTTTTTTTCGCCAGCCAGTCTAGTAACCCCGCCAGATTTGTCGCTAGCCGATGGATGGTAAATTTTCCCGCCTTCAGCTGATTCCCTTTTCAGGCCTTATTTCTTATTTTTGGTAGTGAAACAATAGTATTGATAGTGTTAGATGCTTGTCCAAGGCATTACGGGAAGCATAAGTGCGACCAAAGCAAGTAGGTACCGAATAAAAAACATAAAAAGTTTCCGGG
>JACEEZ010023410.1:252127-259270 GCA_016584305.1 Chionoecetes opilio | reverse complement strand
TTTCAAAAATCTTATAGGTGCCCGAATCGGGGTTTTTGGGGGGGGGGGGGCAGAAAGAGAGAGAGAGGGAGGGAAGGAAGAGAAAGAGGTATAAGCTTGTCTACTCTTTCCATTTTCCCTTCCTTCTCACCTCTTCCATTTCTTCTCTTCCTCCTTGCTCCTTCCTTCCTCACTCATCTTTTTCTCTTTCCCCCTTCTCTGTTTTCTTTCTTTCTTTTTATTTATGTTTTATTTCACGGTCATGTCTTCCTTATATGGCGCTGCTGCGATCATTATTCTATCCTGTACCTATATCTCTTGTAGTATCTATCCTGCATGTTGTGTGTTATCTATCGTTTGGATGGTATAATACTTTCATATATATGCCGTCAGTGTACGTTTATGTGGGGCTGATATGTGTGTGTGTGTGTGTGTGTGTGTGTGTGTGTGTGTGTGTGTGTGTGTGTGTTGTGTGTGTGTGTCGCAACAAAAAAACATAGGGAGAAGAAATATTATGGGTTTCTTCACATATCTTTTATGTTTGTTTGTTTATTGTTTTCATTACTTCATGTCATTTATAATCCAGGCATTGCTTGCTCGTGTTATTTTTTTGGGAAGAGTTGGTAAATTGAAGTGTTTTGTAAGTGTACATAATAATACATATACGTATATGTATACCTATATGGATGCCTATGCGTATGTACCCTGATCCATCTGTGTATACGTATATGCCTGTAAATATTTGTTGGAGGCAAATTTTCTTCCTTGTGAAAAAAAAGTTACTGTCGATCTCTTTCTTTGGGCTCCTCATTAGAATTTGCAAAGCTCCTCTGACTCTCCTACGCTACTGAATTTCCATTACTTCTCCTCTTACACCCCACTAATCCATTAATCTGTTTTTCATACATCTAGAAATCCTCTTGAGACCCCTAGCTTATGACCCCACCAGTCCCCCGTAAGTGGCTCCCCAGTCCTCCTAGAAACTGTGACTGTCGTATGCCCCTTAGAGGACCTTTTTCGCTCCTATCCCCGAAGACCCCTTTGATATCCCGTAGAGACCTCAAGAAGTCCCTATCATCCCGCGTGTCCCTAGATGTACACCTCCTTTACTGTCCCTCGTCCCATAACAGTGCTTTCCTCTCCATATGCTGCCGCTTTCCCCCGCTTTCTCCCTCTCCCTCTTTTCCTACACCAGCAGAAGGCGACGAAGGAGTCTCGATGGCGTCTTCGGGATCCTCTTAATACGACAGTGTGATGTGAGGCTCAAGGGTTCTCTCCTCCTCCTCCTCCTCCTCCTCCTCCTCCTCCTCCTCCTCCTCCTCCTCCTCCTCCTCCTCCTCCTCCTTTTCTCCCTCTCCCTCTTCCACTCTTCCCGTCTCAGGCCTAATCGACCTTTCCCGAATCTCCTCTCTCTCTCTCTCTCTCTCTCTCTCTCTCTCCCCCTTCTCTCTCTCTCTCTCTCTCTCTCTCTCCTCTCTCTCTCCCCTCTCTCTCTCTCTCTCTCTCCTCTCTCCTCCCTCCCTCTCCCTCTCTCTCTCTCTCTCTCTCTCTCTCTCTCTCTCTCTCTCCTCTCTCTCTCTCTCTCTCTCTCTCTCTTTACACCCCGTCACCACAACCCTAAATCTTCCTATCCTTGTGTTCCTCCTTTACGGGGTGTCCTTCGGGATTGTTTGGTTCCTACAGCCCACACACGGTACTCCTCCTCTCCCTCTCCTCCTCCTCCCTCCTCCTCCTCCTCTCCTCCTCCTCTCCTCCTCCTTCCTCCTCCTCCTCCCCTCCTTATTCTTATTCTTCATCCATCTTCCCTGCTGCTCCTCCTCCTCAATTTATGTTCTTAAAATTCTTGACCTATTTCTCATCACTCTTTCCACGTCTCTCTCTCTCTCTCTCTCTCTCTCTCTCTCTCTCTCTCTCTTCTCTCTCTCTCTCTCTCTCTCTCTCTCTCTCTCTCTCTCTCTCTGCACCGTAATTTACCATGTTTACACCTCTCTCTCACTCCAAGCCATTCATCAGCACACTGCAACCACCGTCACACAATAGCCCCTAAATAGCCCAACACGCTAGCCCAATAGTCTCTGAAATTGATAGCCCAATAACCCAAGACTCGTCAAGGTAGAAACCCGAGGTGACTCAGTTTGGGGGCCATTGCGTGCCTCCTCAGGTGTGGCGAGACAGGTAGGCAATCAGTCAAAGAGGAGTTGTGATACAAACTATGTAGTCTGGGCGAAGGAGGAGGAGGAAGAGGAGGAGGAGGAGGAGGAGGAGGAGGAGGAGGAGGAGGAGGAGGAGGAGGAGGAGGAAAGGGGGAGAAAGGAAGGAAAAAAGAGTTGGAAATGTTAGCGTTACATCGTTTAATTGTAAAACCAATACTTTTTTACGCCTTTCTTTTTATGTTCATTGACTTTTTTAATGTTTTGTGTATTATTTTTGCGTTTCATCTTGGTGGAGGAAAGGAGAGAGGACGAATAGGAAAAAAAATTAAGATATTCACGTATATAGTTTTGTAAAGAGAAGCGAAGAGAAGGCTGGGGAGACAAAGAGGAAGGCGAGGAAGTAAAGGAAGGAAGGGAGAATGGAGGGAAGGAGAGGGGAATGAAGGAAGAGGAAGGAAGTCTGGATGGAGGTAGGAAGGGAAGGAAGAAAGGAATGAATGAATGAATGAAGGAAGGAAGGAAGGAAGGAAGGAAGGAAGAAAGGAAGGAAGGAAGGAAGGGAAGGAAGGAAGGAAAGAAAGAAGGAAGGAAAGGAAGGAAGGAAGGAAGGAAGGAAGGGAGGGAGGGAGGGAGGGAGGAAGGAAGGAAGGGAGGAAGGGAGGAAGGAAGGAAGGAAGGAAGGAAGGAAGGGACAGGTGACCTTGAAAAAAAAAAAGTGGCTCATCCAGTGACAAACTAGACTGACACGCCTCATAAATTGGTCATTAGTCTTTTTCTTTACGACCTCCATTACTTCCCTTACCCGAGGAGGGAGGAGGAGGAGGAGGAGGAGGAGGAGGAGGAGGAGGAGGAGGGAGAATCAGGCAGGTAGGAGGAAGAGTAAGGGAGCAACCAGAAAGAATAGTTAAAGGATGGAGGAAGGGAATAGTCGAAGGATGAAAGATAGATAAAAAATATTATGTGTATAGAATATTATTAGGAAAGAAGAGGAGCCTAGAAAATGGAAGAAACGGACAAGGGGAAAGGGAGAAAGAAGGAATGGTGTGTCTTCCTTACTCTTTTTGTTTGCTGAAGAGATACCAAGGATGAGAGGGAGGCAGGAAGGAAAAAGGAAGAAGTAAAGAGAAGGAGAGAGGGGAGGGGAGGCCTTCGGATGGGCAATAGAGATTTTCGTTGGAAATTAGAAAAAAGTATTAAATGGAAAAGAAGTAAATAAGAAGAAAGAAAGGAAGGACGGAAGGATTATGAGAGAGAGAGAGAGAGAGAGAGAGAGAGAGAGGAGAGAGAGAGAGAGAGGAGAGAGGGAGATGGGAGAGAGGAGAGAGAGGAGACGAGAGGAGAGAGAGAGAGAGAACCCGGAAGGAAGGAGAAATGAAAGAACGATGGAGAGGAAAGAAGAGCAGAGGAGGACCCTTCGAAGGTACTCTGACGACATAAACCTTTCTCAAATTACAACTAAAATGATCCATTACCTTGATGAGGCTTCTGTGCCCTCCCCCCTCCTCCCCCCTCAGGTGTCCTCTGCCTTACCGAAGAGAGGAGAAATAACCTTTGCCCTCGCTATACCTTTATATTGCATTGTTAAGATTTTTCATTGATCTTATTATTACTTATGAAATCATTGCCCATTGTGGTGGCATTGTGGTTAATAAAGATGCCTGAACCATGGACTTCAAGCAAACTGTATCTGTATCTAACTGTATCTAACTGTATCTAAACTGTATCTAAGAGTGTACAATAATTATTTATCTTCCTCAGTTTAACTTTATTTCCCATTGCTTGACTAATCCAATAAGAGAAGAGAAACATGTCATTGCGTTATGCTGTCTGTCAAGAGTCTCACACCAAGGTCTGTGGATTCGAAACAGTGAGTGCGGACAATTGCATCAGAGAAAACCTGTACAGTAGTTAAGTATAGGAAAAAGTATGCATAAAAATCAAGTCAACACATGATTTTCTCCCATAAGCTACACATGTTCACAAGCTAATCTTCGAATTATAGGTTCATCCCGCGCCAATGTTTTCAAGTTGTGGGCGCAAGCAAACTCATGGCATTCCACAGCCGCTCCGGGCGATTATCTCTTGTTTAGTGGAGATATTTTAGGAAATAGTTCTCGCCGCAGCGCGTTCCTGCCCCGCCAAGAACTTCAGATAATTGCTTTATTGCTCGTGTTTATGTCGCCACGCTCTATCCTCGCGCTGAACCATCTGATTAGGAGCGTTTTGCTGTCTTTGTAATAGTAACCCGAGTGTATGTTCAGCATCTGTTAACCATGATAAGCCCAGTGTTCGGTTTCCATTTATAGGTATCGCCTCGGATCATCAATTAAAAGTTATGACGCCTGTGAGCCTAATTTTAGCCTGTCGAGTTTTTTAAATCTACATCTTCAAGCACTGGCCATTGCTTATATTTTTTCTCTCTGGTTCTTTATAGTTGAGGAGCCAGGTCTGTTTATGGTAGTGTTTATGACGTCACGGTGCATTCCTCCGGCCCGGTTCTCTTGTCCCACACTGACCACTCACCTGTTTTTAGCCGCTGTTTTCCTCCCTCTAGCTCTATTGACTCAAACACAGCATCATCCGCCGGTCTTCTTGTCTTCGTGGGCGTCCCTGATACCTTTGTTTTCATGTCATAGCTGTCTTGTGAAACCCCACCTCAGGCCTATTAGCTTATCCGTGGGGATTATCCTGAGAGGGAAGCACATCACGGAGACGGGCGAGTGTGAAAGAGATACGAATATGAAGGGAATAAAGAGGGGGAGTGGGAGGGAAAATAGAGAGGGATGGAGACAAGAACATAAGAAAAACATACGAAAAAAAATAGATTAAGGAGAATTGGTGATGGAAAAAACTGACATATAAAGAATGATCATCTACGCTACCAAAGAAAACTGAATCCTTAATGAAACATCCATCTTCACACACTGATGTTATTGTGCTACTGAATGTACTATACTATATTTATGATTTGTTATGAGGCATGGTGATAAGTGTGAGGCTTAATGCGGTGTCTGGTGAGTGTTGACTGGGGAGTGAGAGTTGATAAGTACTAAGTATGCAGTGGAATATATGGAACAACAGAGTAGGTGTGGTAACTGTAGGGTGGCAGGTGTGTGGTAGTGGCTACAGGTGTTTGACAGGTGTGTGGCAGGGGTGACAGGTGTGTGGTAGGGGTGACGGGTGTATTATAGGTGTTACAGGTGTATGACAGGGGTTATAGGTGTATGGCAGGTGTGTGGTAGGGGTTACAGGTGTATGACGGGTTACAGGTGTGTGGTAGGGGTGACAGGTGTGTGGTAGAGGTTACAGGTGTATGACAGGTGTGTGGTTAGTGGTGACAGGTGTGTGGTAGAAGTTACAGATATGTTACAGGTGTATGACAGGGGTTACAGGTGTGTGGTAGTGGTGACAGGTGTGTGGTAGAGGTTACAGGTGTGTGGTAGGTGTTACAGGTGTATGACAGGTGTTACAGGTGTATGACAGGTGTTACAGGTGTCTGTCTCTCTGTTGCAGGTTGTCGTGACTGGAGCGGAGGCGGCGACTGATGACTCGACCCCCCCTGAGGACGACCCCGATGTAAGTACCTGTGGTCGTTTTGGAGCGGTCGTTCCTGTTAGTAGTAGTAGCAGAAGTAGACGTAGTAATAGTTATAGTTGTGGTAGGGGTAGTAGCAGAAATAGTAGTGGTAATAGTTATAGTTGTGGTAGGGCTAGTAGCAGAAATAGTAGTGGTAAAAGTTATAGTTGTGGAAGGGGTAGTGGCAGAAATAGTAGCGGTAATAGTTATAGTTGTGTTAGGGGTAGTGGTAGAAATAGTAGTGGTAATCGTAGTTGTAGGGATCATAGTTATAGTTGTGGTGGTGGTAGTGGCAGAAATAGTAGTGGTAATCGTAGTTGTAGTGGTATTAGTTATAGTTGTGTTAAGGGTAGTAGTAAAAATAGTAGTGGTAATCGTAGTTGTAGTGGTATTAGTTATAGTTGTGTTAAGGGTAGTAGTAAAAATAGTAGTGGTAATCGTAGTTGTAGTGGTAATAGAAGTGAGTCGGATTCATGTATCGAGAAGGCGAGGAACAGTGGAATCATTAAGCATTCTGATGAAAGCATTGACTTGTTTAATTATTTACTTATGTTAATCTTGTAATAGTGGAAAGCACATAGAGCGAGGCATCCGCTTACTACTCACTCCGAAAAGGAACTCATATTTTCTCGTTTTTGATGCAGAGAATGATAAATAATGATGCACTTCTATGCCTTAATATATATCATGTCAGTGCCTGGTAGTGACTTCATTAATAGTCTGTACAAAAGGTATTGGTTAAGTGTCTTCTGCCCTCACTATCTTTATACATTAGAATTAAGGTTCCTAAAAATAAAAAAAAATAAAAATAATGATGTATAGTAGACAAGGAGTAGTAGTATAGTAGTAGTAGTAGTTGTGTATATAGTAGACATATATACACAAAAACTAGCCTTGAGCAGTGAAAATATACAAAAGCTGTCTGTTTTCGGGATTTAGGTGTGAGAATTTCTATCCCAGTCCTGGAGGAAAGACAGAAAAGGCTTGAGGATGTTGGGGGGAGTGGACGAGGTGCTTTCAGGAAAGCCTCAATTAGCAACTTGAAGCCTGAGAACAGTGCGGTGGGAACGAGAAAGAGGGAGAATGATGTATCGGTACAGCAAACACGAGGCTGAGGTGGCTGGAGTGGCTGAAGGAAAAGTCAGCTAACTCTAGTAACTGTAGAGTGATGATTGGTGGGAAGGAGTGACAGGTGGAGCAAAGACTGGTTAAAAGTCAGAACAAAGCTTTAGAAAGTGCATGTTGTAACGACACAAAATCATTATTATTAACACCGCTGGCATATACACAACCACCAACAACGACGACACGGCGACAAAAAAAAACAGTACCGACGCCCTACCCCTCCCCCCCTTCACCCCCCCACCCCCCTCTTCACAGCCACCACCACCCCTACCCCTTCATGATTTACCTAATCGTTGCCATTAAGCCCACC
>JACEEZ010023410.1:244627-249627 GCA_016584305.1 Chionoecetes opilio | reverse complement strand
GATCGCTAGTTTCACCTTCTCATTATGACCGATCTTTAAGTAATGCTGGGACCTCACACAGCATACACACAGACATCATCCCCTTGCTCAAGAGGGATAGTTACCGCCCATATTTTGTAAGTAAAAAATTCCCGGTAGCGGGGATCGTACACGCGACCACTGAATGGCTTGACACGCGCTCTAAGACACTTGACCACGCAGGCGGTATGTGTGTGTTGTGTGTGTGTGTGTGTGTTGTATTGTGTGTGTGTGTGTGTGTGTGTGTGTGTGTGTCCTCTGCTATTTTTTTTATTTTTTTTCCTATTTGCCTTTCTTCTTTTCCCTCTCTACCTTTTCTGGCATCGTCTATTTACACTATTTTCTTCTTTTATCTTCTTCCTCCTCCATCACATTCCCCTCAGACAAATATTTCTACTATCCCACTGCTACATCTGATACGGCTACTTGCTGGTGCTGCTATTACTTCTACTACTACTTCAACCGCTAGAACTACAACTACTACGATTTCCACTACTACTAATACGACTACTACTACCACTATTATTATCACTACCACTAGCTACTACAACTACCATTGCTACCTTACCATGCCATATTTCTTTGCCGATCTTCATCCTTGTCCTTCCCCGTCCTTCTTATCCATCACTCCTTCCCTTCTCCCTCCCTCCCTCCCTCCTTCCCTTCTCCCTCCCTCCCTCCCTCCTTCCCTTCTCCCTCCCTCCCTCCTTCCCTTCTCCCTCCCTCCCTCCTTCCCTTCTTCCTCCCTCCCTCCTTCCCTTCTCCCTCCCTCCCTCCCTCCTTCCCTTCTCCCTCCCTCCCTCCTTCCCTCTCCCTCCCTCCCTCCTTCCCATCTCCCTCCCTCCCTCCTTCCCTTCTCCTTCCTCCTCCCTTCTCTGCTCCCTCCCTCTCTTCGTCCCCTTGGCGTAAGCAGAGCTATCAACAGCCCTCCCCGTCCCTCCGTCCCTTAACCTCCATTAGGTAAGATGTTGCAGAATGACGTACGATGTGTGTAATCTTGACTTGTGTGAGGCTGGGGCAGGGAGGCAGGCAGGGAGGCAGGGAGGGTGGCAGGGAGGCAGGGGAGAAGTGCAGTGGAGTAGGGATGGAAGGGTGGGGATGAGGGGGAGTCAAGGATGGGTCCAGGTTGGGAGGGGTGGAGGGAGAAGTGCAGTAAGGGAGTTATTTATGGAATGGGATACGGTAGGGGTTGGAGGGATACGGTAGGGGTTGGAGGGATACGGTAGGGGTTGGAGGGAAAACGACGGGAAAAAGGGATAAGTAAAAAGGTATGGGATAGGTATGTTTTCTACTTTAGTTTTTTGTTCTGGACATGTTTTTTTTTGTTGAGTAGGAGGGATTTTTTTTTTTTTTACTGATGGTTGGTACGGTTTTTTTTTTTTTTGTTTTGGAGGGGTTTTCTTGGTTGTCTTCATTCACGTATGGCAAGGATGATGAGGCTTGAGTCACTGGATGTCCGTAAAATTTGGGGGTAAGATAGGGGTTGGAGGTACTTCGAGTTTGCAGTTTTGTTTGGTTGTTATGTTACCGTATCCATTTGTTTATGCTCGTTTTGTAGGTTCGTGTGATTCATTTTGTTTTTCCTTTTATTGATTACATTATTCAGTTTTGAATTCGATTACGGTCGTTATTGAGGGTACTAGGTTGACGGCTACGGTTAGGGGTTGGAGGGTCTCCTAGGGGTTCTTCGGGATACGTAGTGTTTCAGTTCACGGTACGGCTCTTTTCTACGTCGGGTTGGGTTACGTTGCTCTCTGTGTCACTCTGCCTTGTCTCTGGCGGTCTCTATGGTTATGGGATATCCCGTTCCTTTGGCGGCAGCAAGGGTACGGTGGGTTGGATGGTCGACACAGCACACTACAAGCAACACGGACGCACGCAGCACAACGAAGCTGCACAGGACACGCGGCCGACGAGCGGTACGCACGGCGACGACGCACGTAGGCGAGCACACACACCACACACGCAGGATGAGACAACGACGGATGCATGGATAGTAAAGCTTGACAAGATTAACTCTAATTGGATGATTCGTAGGTGGCTGGACGATACGGTAGGACTGTAGAAGATAGTACGGCGGATTAGTGAAACTCAACGGTAGGGGTTGGAGGATACCAGGAGTGGTCGTTTTGGGTCGGTTTGGTGGTGGGATACGATAAGCGTTGGAGGGATACGGTAGGGTTGGAGATACCGTAGGGGCTGCGAGATACGGTAGGGGTTGTGAGGGATACGGTAGGGGTTGGAGGGATACGGTAGGGGTTGGAGGGATACGGTAGGGGTTGGAGGGATACGGTAGGGGTTGGAGGGATACGGTAGGGGTTGGAGGGGTACGGTAGGGGTTGGAGGGATACGGTAGGGGTTGGAGGGATACGGTAGGGGTTGGAGGGATACGGTAGGGGTTGGAGGGATACGGTAGGGGTTGGAGGGGTACGGTAGGGGTTGGAGGGGTACGGTAGGGGTTGGAGGGATACGGTAGGGGTTGGAGGGAAAGAACACACAAGAAAGAATTGGTTTATTTTTCTACTTTTCTATTTTTTTTTTCTTTGCATGGTTTTTTTTTTTTACAAGATTTTTTATTTTTTTTATTTATTTAATTATTCTATTCCTTTTTTTGCTTTTCTTTTTAATTTAGATGTTTTTCTTTCTGTCTTCATTCACTCCTTCCAAGGCATGATGAGGCTTGAGTCACCGTGAGATGTCCTTAACAAATTTGGTGTAAGATCTACGCATTTTACTCTCCATTTTCAGTTTTTTTTTTTCCTTCATTTTTTGTCCTTCCATTTGTTTACTGTCTCTGTTTTTAGTCGTTTATTCATTGTTGTCATTTTCCTTTTATTATTTTACATTATTCATTTTTTAATTCATTCAGCGATGTCGTTTATCTTTCATTTCTCTCTCTCTCTCTCTCTCTCTCTCTCTCTCTCTCTCTCTCTCTCTCTCTCTCTCTCTCTCTCTCTCTCTCTCTCTCTCTCTCTCTCTCTCTCTCTCTCTCTCTCTTGTTATGCATCGTCCTGTTCCTTTGGCGAGCAAGCAAAGAAGTGACGGTGATTGATGGTGCTGACACACACACACACACACACACACACACACACACACACACAACACGCACGCACGCACGCACGCACGCACGCACGCACGCACGCACGCACGCACACACACACACACACACACACACACACACACACACACACACACATGAATAGTAAACTAACTCACCAAATTAACTCCTAAATTAGGTAATTATATCTTACGATGCACTAAGACAACACTGTAAATAGTAATACCACCAAGACGAATTAGTAGAAACTCAAAGGCGGTAGGAATCCAGGAGTAGGTCGTTTTGGGTCAGTTTCGGGCGTGGGATGAACATAACACGACCGTCGGGATGAGTGAGGTAGTGATAAGTGACCTATTAATCCCTTGAGGCCCAGAACGTAATTTCCATAGTAATGTGGGTACCATTAGACATTTTTAGTGAATATAAGCAATATTTTATAGATATGACCTGTTTAGTATCCTTGCCTACTAGCTAATTTGGCATATTAAGTTACTTTTCGTAATGTTATGGCTCAACAACAGACGATTTTTATAGCGAAGGAAAGATCTGGGCGTGAAGGGGTTAAATCGTTCCTGATAGGCGACTGCTCACACTATCAAGAAAGATCAATTAACATGGATAACACAAACCGCTTTCCTGTATAGAATTTCCCCTCGGCAGTACCATCAGGAGGGTTGACGCGGCAGTACCATCAGGAGGGTTGACGCGGCAGTACCATCAGGAGGGTTAACGCGGCAGGACCATCGGGAGGGTTGACGCGGCAGTACCATCAGGAGGGTTAACGCGGCAGTACCATCAGGAGGGTTAACGCGGCAGTACCATCAGGAGGGTTGACGCGGCAGTACCATCAGGAGGGTTGACGCGGCAGTACCATCGGGAGGGTTAACGCGGCAGTACCATCAGGAGGGTTAACGCGGCAGTACCATCAGGAGGGTTAACGCGGCAGTACCATCAGGAGGGTTAACGCGGCAGTACCATCAGGAGGGTTAACGCGGCAGTACCATCAGGAGGGTTAACGCGGCAGTACCATCGGAGGTTAACGCGGCGTACCATCAGGAGGGTTAACGCGGCAGTACCATCAGGAGGGTTGACGCGGCAGTACCATCGGGAGGGGTTAACGCGGCAGTACCATCAGGAGGGTTAACGCGGCAGTACCATCAGGAGGGTTGACGCGGCAGTACCATCAGGAGGGTTAACGCGGCAGTACCATCAGGAGGGTTAACGCGGCAGTACCATCAGGAGGGTTAACGCGGCAGTACCATCAGGAGGGTTAGACGCGGCAGTACCATCAGGAGGGTTGACGCGGCAGTACCATCAGGAGGGTTGACGCGGCAGTACCATCAGGAGGGTTGACGCGGCAGTACCATCAGGAGGGTTAACGCGGCAGTACCATCAGGAGGGTTGACGCGGCAGTACCATCAGGAGGGTTAACGCGGCAGTACCATCAGGAGGGTTGACGCGGCAGTACCTGGGTGACGCGGCAGTACCATCAGGAGGGTTGACGCGGCAGTACCATCAGGAGGGTTGACGCGGCTGTACCATCAGGAGGGTTGACGCGGCAGTACCATCAGGAGGGTTAACGCGGCAGTACCATCAGGAGGGTTGACGCGGCAGTACCATCAGGAGGGTTAACGCGGCAGTACCATCGGGAGGGTTGACGCGGCAGTACCATCAGGAGGGTTGACGCGGCAGTACCATCGGGAGGGTTGACGCGGCAGTACCATCAGGAGGGTTACGCGGCAGTACCATCAGGAGGGTTGACGCGGCAGTACCATCAGGAGGGTTACGCGGCAGTACCATCGGGAGGGTTGACGCGGCAGTACCATCAGGAGGGTTAACGCGGCAGTACCATCAGGAGGGTTGACGCGGCAGTACCATCGGAGGGTTGACGCGGCAGTACCATCAGGAGGGTTGACGCGGCAGT
>JACEEZ010023410.1:224627-239627 GCA_016584305.1 Chionoecetes opilio | reverse complement strand
TAAATCAGCGAGGGCCTGGATGTCCCCAGTAATAGATGGCTGCCGTCCCTCATCAGTGGTCGGACGTATTCCCGCCATCTATCCAAGACGGCCGTGTATCGTCTCGTTACCCTATAGTCAATTTTTTTTAAACCAGGTGAAAATTCCATGCTATCTTAAGGTCTCATGCTTAAAATGATGCCTATGATTACCTGATAATATGGTTAACTATGATAAAATACAGCTGAAATTTAGAAGAAGCGCAGTATTCCCTTCTCCTGGCATCAAATATCAGTCAGTAAGCAGCAAGGGTCACCACTGCCTACAGGCGCTATAGGCACAGATGTAAAAAAAAAAAAAAAAAAAAAAAAGGCAGGATTTTTGCCTCATTAAAAAAAACTGACTATAGGTGTTTGCGTTGATGCTCTCGTTGTTGCGTGCCGAAATAGTTTGCGTTTGCGTGTCAACTACTCGTGCTTACTCGTTTTTCCCCCTTATATATTGACATCATTATTGTGATTATTTTCTTCATTACTATAAGAATTAGTAGTAGTTGAGGAATAACAGTAGTAGTAGTTGTGGAATAACAGTAGTAGTAGTAATGTTAATAGTAGTAGTAGCTGTAGAAGTAGTGGTAGAAGTAATAGTGTTAATAGTAGTAGTAGCTGTAGAAGTAGTGGTAGAAGTAATAGTGTTAATAGTAGTAGTAGTTGTAGAAGTAGTGGTAGAAGTAATAGTGTTAATAGTAGTAGTAGTAGCTGTAGCAGTAGTGGTAGAAGTAATAGTGTTAATAGTAGTAGTAGTTGTAGAAGTAGTGGTAGAAGTAATAGTGTTAATAGTAGTAGTAGTTGTAGAAGTAGTGGTAGAAGTAATAGTGTTAATAGTAGTAGTAGCTGTAGCAGTAGTGGTAGAAGTAATAGTGTTAATAGTAGTAGTAGCTGTAGAAGTAGTGGTAGAAGCAATAGTGTTAATAGGCAGTCAATGTAGCATTATGAGGGGCAGAGACATTGATCTAGTTGTCTATAATATTGTACTTTCTTTTGTACGATGTTCTCGTTTTGACTAGTTCTATTATATATTTCGTATTTCTCGTTTCTATGAGTTGTGTTTATAATTCTGCCTTCTTTTGTCATATTTTCACCTTCCTCTCTCTCTCTCTCTCTCTCTCTCTCTCTCTCTCTCTCTTCTCTCTCTCTCTCTCTCTCTCTCCATGGTGTATAGATTCATAAGACATCAGAAATCAAGGGAAGCCTGAAGGGAGTGAGTTATTAGAGTTAGATAGTCGGGATTCACGTATTTTTCCTGGATTTATTATGTATTTATTAATTCTCTTCATCTAATGTTTTATAATTCTATTCTGTGTAGTTTCTTCTCTCTTCTCCTCTTTCTTCCCTCTCTCTCTCTCTCTCTCTCTCTCTCTCCTCTCTCTCTCTCTCTCTCTCTCTCTCTCTCTCTGCGTGTGTGTGCGCACGCGCGCATGTTTTGCTTCCTTCCATCTTCCTTGTTATCGTAAATGAAATCCAATTTATTTATCATTGCCTAACTTTTCTCCCTCAGAAACCTTTGTGTCTTCTTCAATCTCCTTCTCTTTTATCAGAACCTCTTTTCTCCCATCCTCTCTATCGCTTTACTTCCCTTCTTTTTCCCATTCGTCAAAATTTTCCTTCCTTACCCTTCCTCCACAATGCATATTAAGCACAAAATGAGTGGACAGAAGTTGGTTGATGGAATGTATCAACAGCAAGTTAAATATACTTCATTTTGGGAATACTATCCCCGCAATAACTATTTCAAATTGTACCATTTGAGACAGACTGCAGATTTTGAAAGAGATTTTAAAGGTTCAGATCCCCTAGCCAGGAACTAGTGCCTTGACTCAAGCAAAGAGTTATAAATATATTAGGTAATCAACTGAGGACGATACTATAATAGAAGTGCTGAGCTTATCCTAAAACAGTTACCGCATTAGTCGCCAGTATAGAGTATTGGTCTCCGTATTATGGAATGATACAGTCGCAAGAAGCATTTAAAAGCGAGAAGATGATAAATGGTTCCGGGGTTCAAAATTAAACCGTCAAGGATGGATTAACCTTTTTACTGCTGGTAATGGCATACTGATCACGCTAATTAGTTCTTACATGTAGGGGCGAGGTGACTCATCGCAATTTAGATGGTTGAAAGGTTTACAAAGGAGATGTACGGAAGGTTCTAAGAATGATCAAACAGGGCAGGATACGCAGCAATGGGCAAGTTTGTTTCATTCAGATTCAAGAAAGAAATAGGCTAGGCAAGAGCTGGTTCAGTAACAGAGTAGTGGATGAAAGTAGTGGAACAAGCTTAGCAGTCTGATAATGAGCGATACGTTCAGAGCTTTAGAAAGGACGGTAATAGTATAATATACATGATGTGGGTGACTTTAAGTAGTGACTGGTCATGTTAGATGATCATTTTCAGTTTGTGTAACTGACCGACCTTTTGCAGACTTATGTTCTTATGTCCTTATGTTACCTGCTTGTACTCCCTTACCCTACCCCTTACCCCTTACCTTACCCTTCACGCCCTCTCCTCCTCCCACCTTTGAAAGCCATTAACACCTGCGTCGACCCCCATTTGTCTGCGGCAGTGAATTATGAGAGTTTCAGGCGAAGCAGTGGGGAAAAAAATTATATATCAATGAGGATAGATATCTGGTAAAGGCCGCTTGATGAAGGAGATGAAAAAAAGTGATGAAAAAATTAATTGAAAAAATGAGATGAAAAGAAGGTTATGAGATAGGTTAGGAAATAGTTTGTTAGATAGAAATTAGATAGATTAGATTGGATCGACCGGCTGCTTAGGTTATTTTTCTTATCGAAGTCTAAATATAGCTAATGATATTGAAAGGCAGTGCAAGGACGCCATCTATCGGCCGTCATTTCTATAATAACTTTGAGATTTTTCCTTCTGTATGCCTTTTAGTAGTAGACGAAGGGAAGATAAAAATGATTAAACCGCAGTTATTTTGTAGATGCATAAAGCAGATTCATAATTATTGTGTATACTTGTTTGAAAGTTGTCATGTATGCTTTATAATTCTCTCTCTCCCTCTCTCTCTCTCCTCTTCTCTTCCCTCTCTCTCTTCTCTCTCTCTCTCTCTCTCCTTTCCTCTCTCTCCTCCTCTCTCTCTCTTCTTCCTCTCCTCTCTCTCTCTCTCTCTCTTCTCTCTCTCTCTCTCTCTCTCTCTCTCTCTCTCTCTCTCTTCTCTCTCTCTCTCTTCTCTCTCTTTGATGTGATTTATCAAAACATTTTATTTTTCAACTCAATTGAACTCTACTTTCTCTCTCTCTCTCTCTCTCTCTCTCTCTCCTCTCTCTCTCTCCTCCTCTCTCTCTCTCTCCTTCTCTCTCTCCTCTCTTCCTCTCTCTCTCTCTCTCTCTTCTCTCCTCTCTTCTCTCCTCTCTCTCTCTCTCTCTCTCTCTCTCTCTTCTCGATGTGATTTATCCAAGCATTTTATTTTTCACTCATTGACTCGACTTCTCTCTCTCTCTCTCTCTCTCTCTCTCTCTCTCTCTCTCTCTCTCTCTCTCTCTCTCTCTCTCTCTCTCTCTCTCTCTCTCTCTCTCTCTCTCTCTCTCTCTCTCTCTCTCTCTCTCTCTCTCTCTCTCTCTCTCTCTCACTTCGATATTTTCTTTAACCTGGTTTTGATTTTTTGTCTTTCATTTTGACCTTATGGAAGTTACATGTTGTTTTCCCTGTGTGTGTGTGTGTGTGTGTGTGTGTGTGTGTGTGTGTGTGTGTGTGTGTGTGTGTGTGTGTGTGTGTGTGTATGAGTTGAACTAATGTCTTCTACCACCCTGCTCCTCTTTCTGTTTCTCCTCCTTCTCCTCCGGTACTTCCTCCTCCTCCTTATCCTCATCCTCCGGCTCTTCCTCCTTATCCTCATCCTCTGGCTCTTCCTCCTCCTCATACATTTCATCCTCCTGACCCTCCTTCAACTCCTCGTATTCATCCCTCGTCCTGATTTGTTTTCTGTATATTGTTATCCTCGCGACAATCTAGTACCAGCATAAGGAACAGAACTCCCTACAGAGGCACTACTACGACCATAGAGGCGAAGGAGACGCTGCCGAAGGAGATGAAAGAGGAGGGCGACAAGATAGAGAGTGAGGGAGAGAAAATGACATGTTTTATTGGAGCCTCTGAAGGAAATGGACCTCTTGAGCAGGCTTTTTACCCCTCCTGTCACGGGTGTAAACGGTGATGGGGAGGAAACAGATGGACTGACGGAGGCGAGGGCGGAGGGACGAAGGGGAGTGATGGTAGAGGGAGTGGTAGTGGTGGGGCTGGAGTTGGAGTGATAGTAGTGGTGGTTTTAGCTTCTGGGGATGATAACTCTGCGTCCTCCTCCTCCTCCTCCTCCTCCTCCTCCTCCTCCTCCTCCTCCTCCTCCTCTTCAACACCACAACCATTTTTCCTGCCCCTCTCTTGTTGCGTGATGCAATTTCCCGCCCAGGAGTAGATGTGACTCTGAGGGGCTGCGTATGGGCGCCGCGAAGACCTCTAAACGGGACCGGGAAGTAGTCTCGAGGGGATGGGAATGTCGCCCATTTGACTCATCGCCAGATTATTATTATTATCGAGTTATTTTTTCTGTATCATTTTTTTCACTGAGATGATTGAATGATGTCCCTTGTCTTGTTTTTTCCATTTTTTTTTTCTCTCTCTCTCTCTCTCTCTCTCTCTCTCTCTCTCTCTCTCTCTTCTCTCTCTTCTCTCTCTCTCTCTCTCTCTCTCCTCTCTCTCTCTCTCTCTCTCTCTCTCTCTCTCTCTCTCTCTCTCTCTCTCTCCTCTCTCTCTCTCTCTCTCTCTCTCTCTCTCTCTCTCTCTCTCTCTCTCACACACATCATGACTACCCCATTCCCTCGTTGTATCAGAAAGGACTCACACGCTCACTGAACCTAAAATATTGATGTATCGATTCATGTAAATTGATCAGGGAAAGAACGGATGCTGGAGGAGGAGAGGGAAAAGATAAACAAAAAAATGGTGCAGAATATGAAGTGAAATACCGAACGAGAAGAGTCTAGAAAAATTAAACGAAATATTAAGAGTAAGGCAAGAGGAGCGGGAAATATGATGTAGAGGGAGAAAGATGGAAAGAAGATCGACAAAAGGAAAGAAAGTGAATGGAGAGAAAAAGATGTGAATAGAAGGAGAGTACAGAAAGGGTGGGGAAGAAGAGGAGGAATACAAAGGAATACAAAGGAAACACAAACAGCAACAGACCGATAGGTCCTTACAAGACTGTTTGCTTTAACTATACTACACTAACTAGATAATAAGAGAGAAAGGATAGGAAGTAGAAGGCTCCTACTCACCCACCCATCCCTCCAGCCGAAGCTGGCCGGAAAAGAAGTGATACCATGCAATATAGAAAAACTGCATGGAATTTGTGAGGAAAGTTGAAAGCTGTAATCTATGGCTAACTACTACTAACTAGTTTGTGGGGGTAGGTTTAGTGCTTGATAGATAGGTCATGTTATGTGTGTTTTGTAATGGTGTGAACACAGTGTGGAGGTTCAAGGGTGGTGCGGCAGCCTTGCCTGGCGCTTTCTTGGGAGGCAGCAGTCAATCAGGCCCCAGCTCCGTTCAATCCACTGCGGATTGTGTACTTTCCATGTAGGACGCCGTACACTTCAATGCCTCCTGCAGCAGTGACCCCTGGTACCTTAAATCCCGATGGTGGTCACTAACTGTCTGAGGAGGAAGAGGAAGAGGAAGAGGGAATCAATTAAAGCATTCTTACTTTTATTACATTTCTCCTCCTCATTCACTCATGAATTCTCTCTCTCTCTCTCTCTCTCTCTCTCTCTCTCTCTCTCTCTCTCTCTCTCTCTCTCTCTCTCTCTCTCTCTCTCTCTCTCGTTTCCGTGGCTTTTCCTCATATAACCTCATTTTTGTTCCTGTTTTTGTTATATATTTTTGGTATTCGTATTTTAAGCAGGTTTTCTCATTTCACGTGAGTTCACCATGAAGTGAGATTCCGCCTGGTAATAAAACACATACGAGGCCTTGTGGGGGAGCCGAGACCCTGAGGGATGTTAGAGAGAGAGAGAGAGAGAGAGAGAGAGAGAGAGAGAGAGAGAGAGAGAGAGAGAGAGAGAGAGTCCTATTTTCCCATCTTTCATAAACTTGTACTTTCGCATCTTATTTCCCCCCTCTCTCTCTCTCTCTCTCTCTCTCTCTCTCTCTCTCTCTCTCTCTCTCTCTCTCTCTCTCTCTCTCTCTCTCTCTCTCTCTCTCTCTCTCTCATACATCCACCCAAAAACACTTGCCTCCCCCTCCCTTCAGCTTTCTATTCCTTTAACCCCGGAGGAAGAGGAAAGCTGGAAGAATAAATTTTAGAAGAGGGGAAAGTGGAGGGGGGAAAGGTAAGGAAGGGGGGGAGAGGAGGTTACTAAGAGACAAAATTGTTACTGGGGATGCCGAAGGGTGGGAGGGGAGCAGCGGGTGAAGGAGACACTGGAGTTCGCCTGACTGGTCCTTCTTTGTCCATTTGACCTTGGGCGGGAAGAGCAGTGTATCGTACCCGTGACCCAAGGTGTTTTACATAGCCTCATAGTGGCATTCATTTATTCTCTCTCTCTCTCTCTCTCTCTCTCTCTCTCTCTCTCTCTCTCTCTCTCTCTCTCTCTCTCTCTCTCTCTCTCTCTCTCTCTCTCTCTCTCTCCGCAGCACATCTATGACTAACTGAGCTGAGTCAGATCTTTTTTTCTTTTTCGGCCGTGTATGTCTGTTTTATGACTACGGGCAGAGAGGGAGGGAGGAAACGAGAAGGAGGGAGTGATGGAGAGGTCATTGGTGTGGGAGGCATTTGTCTCCTGTGTATAGTAAGAGGAGGAGCAGAGTTACTGATAGAGATGAGAGCCTTCAAAACTATATGCAAAAGGATATAGCCTACGAGAGAGAGAGAGAGAGAGAGAGAGAGAGAGAGAGAGAGAGAGAAGAGAGAGAGAGAGAGAGAGAGAGAGAGAGAGAGAGAGAGAATTTATTACTACAGGAAAAGACAAAAAATAGAAGAAAATTGGAAATTCTATTGTTATCAAGCGGAGAGAGAGAGAGAGAGAGAGAGAGAGAGAGAGAGAGAGAAGAGAGAGAGAGAGAGAGAGAGAGAGAGAGGTTTAGTGCATGTAATACCGACAGATTAAAATGTATAAAAGGAAGAAAAGAGTCTGGTAGATGGACAGAATGAGGGAGAGATATTGAAGGAAGGGAGGAAGGGAAGGAAAAGGGAAGAAGATATATGAAGCAAAGCATAGCAAAGAGAATTTAATAGTTGGTCCTAAATAATGAAAGAGTGAACAGAGAGGAAGAGAAGGAGGAAGAGGTAGAGGAGAACATATAACAGAAAGGTAGATATTTCATGAAGAACAGCAACAAAGGTGGCCATTAAAGGAACATTTGGTGCGCAGGAAAACTAATGGGGACAAATGGGCAATCTTAATAGAAATCTGGCCCAGCAGGAAAGAGAACTCGTAAAGATAAACGAAAAAAAAAAAAAAAAAGGCGAATACAGGGGAATGCATGATACAGGGAGAGGAACAGCCAATAACGTAATGCTGAAGCAGGATTCGAAGGCCGGTCATGAATTGCGTCTTACTGTTACTGGATCAAGGCAGGCAATGGTAAGACGGCGCCAAGAATAATGTCAGGATGGGAGCCAATAGGATCGTGAGATTTATGTCGATTTTAAAACTGGGTAGTTCAATGCAATGATATTTTGTAATATTTATTGCACGCCCAAGTTAATGCAACGGGAGGAGATACGTGGGAGTCTTGGCAGGAATAATGGTAATTGTAGCAGCAGATGATGGGAGATAGTAGTCGTAAATGTAGTGGTAGTGATAGTGGCAGTTTTGGTGGTATAGTAGCAGTGGCATCAGCAGTAGTACCTATTCTCTGCTAGGTGAACACGGGCCACAGCGTGAAAGAGACAAAACCAGACTGTTTTCGCCCAGCCAGGGATTCGAACCCGTGTCTTCTCGGTTATGAGCCGTCTTACAATTTTAATGTAATTCTGAATAACTTCTACAGCTGTGCCATGCATGTTATTTCATTGAAGCTGTATATATTCTCTCCTTGTATTCCGTGCGTGTGTAATATCTGCGTGGGTCACTGTAGCTCAGTGTGTGTGTCTCGCCCCAACAGAGTGGCTGGTCCCCCTGGTCTGACTGGTCCCTGTGCTCCAGGACCTGTGACGGAGGCGCCGCCGTGCAGACCCGTCGCTGCCTCCACTACGCCGGCTGCCGCGGGGACTCCGTCAGGTGTGTGTGTGTGTGTGTGTTTGTATGTGTGTGAGTGTGTGTGTGTGTGCGAGGGAGAGAGAGAGAGAGAGTCCCCTCCTCCTCATCTTCTTCCTCCTCCTCCTCCACCCCTCCTCCTCCTCCTCCTCCTCATCATCATCATCAAGTTATCCTAAAAAGCTACTCATTCACCTTTCAATCTCCTTTAGGTACAAGTTATGCAACGTTGAGCCGTGCCCTGAGGCCAGCCGGGACTTCAGGGGCGTGCAGTGCTCTGAGTACGACGGGCTGCCCCACAACGGCGCCTCCTACGAGTGGGAGCCTGCGGAGGGGAGCGACCCGTGTGCCCTGACCTGCCGGGCTAAGGGAGGCGGACCTGTCGTGACCTTGAACCCCCGAGTGCAGGATGGAACCCGCTGTGCTCCGGGATCCCTTGACCTGTGCATCAACGGCAGGTGCCAGGTGAGAGAGAGAGAGAGAGAGAGAGAGAGAGAGAGAGAGAGAGAGAGAGAGAGAGAGAGAGAGAGAGAGAGAGAGATCATCAGATAAAAACGTTTATTGTGAATAATGTACACATTATACATAATACATATATAATTAAGGGTACAAAATAGACAAAGGGCGCACCCCCCATGCAGGTTGCATGGGAAGGATTGCCATGATTAATGAAGTTAGATAGTAACATTGTTAATTACATTTAGATATGCATATACAAAAGACTATGTTATGTTACATAGAGAGAGAGAGAGTTAGAGAAGAAATTTAAGAAGGAACACGTGTACTTGGGTTGTTCTGCACACACACACACACACACACACACACACACACACACACACACACACACACACACACACACACACACACACACACACACACACACACACACACACACACACACACACACACACACACACACACACACACACTTTCTTTTTGGCTATTCCATGCCTTCAGTGTATCTTTTTCATGCCTCTCCTCTTTCCCTTTTTCCTTCCTTCTCTCCTCTTCCATCTCCTCTCCTGTCTTTGCATATTAATTTTCCATTCGCCTTTTACTCAACTCAACCCCGTTTGCTCATCATTTACCTGTCTCCCTTCCTCCTCCTGCCACTAGTAAAAGCAGAGAGAAATCCGTCCTCTGTCAGGAGTAAAATCTTTAATCCTCCAGTGGAACCGACGCTGTGCAACTGGAGAAAACACTCGCACACAGTAGTACCACATAATTATTCACACACACACACGCACACACGCACCCCCCCCCCCCCCCACACACACACCTCACCCCCCCCCCCCCCCCCCCCCCACCCACCCACCCACACACACACACACAGAGAGAGAGAGAGAGAGAGAGAGAGAGAGAGAGAGAGAGAGGGTGATGCTTAATTGCCTAGATTCATTACTGTCCTAAGATAAAGTATGTTCGATGGCCCTACATATGTACTGTATTTCTCTCTCTCCATCTTTCTCGTATTCCCTCCCTCCTCTACCACCGCCCCTCCTTCCCTCCCTCCTTCCCTACCATTCTTCCTCAACCTTCGTATGCATATTACCATTTGTATTTTACACATTATTTTTTTACATGCTACTTTTTCAATTGACGACAGAAGGTAAACAATGAACACTTTATTAGAGGAGGAGGAGAAAGCGGAACAAAAAGAGGCGTCAAGACACAGGAATAATATAGAAATTAGAATAGAGTAAAGATGTCGTCAGAAAGAGAGAGGGAAATAAATATAGCTTGGTAAAGATAAAGAAGTAACGCTGGAAATTGAACTACTAAAAGAAAAAATAATAAAAAGAAGAAAAAGTGTAAGGGGTACGAAAGGATGGGAAACAAAGATAAGAAAGAAATAAGACACATAGGAGAAGATGAAGACGTAGGGAGAAACGTGAGGAACAGAGATCTATTGAGAAATGGCTGAGGAGGTTGAGGAAGGTTACGTATATGTTGATAAGGGGCTGGGAAAGACTGTTCCTGAAGGATATCCGTTTGTATACAAGAAGACGTTACAGTGACGCAGCCTCTTCACGTGTATGTAACTGTGGCACAATAATGAAGGAAGAGGAGAAAGAGAACGAAGAAAAGGAGGAGGATGGGAGGACTGAGTCGTAGGAGGAACTGAAAGACACAAATGTGCAAAAAGTAAAGGAAGATGGATGTGGGGATCAAAATCGATGAGAAGATGGAATGTGAGGAGATGGAAGATAATAACTAACAAACAAGTAAATCCTTCAATCCTTTATAGCTCTCCTCCTTTTCCTCCTTTCCTCCTCCTCCTTCCTCTTTTCATTCTCCGCTTCAGTGCCAAAGATCCACTCTTGATGACCAGTTTCCAGCAGCTGACGAATCACCTGCTTTGTTTACATCAGCATCGACCAATCACACACGTCCAAATGAAGAAGACCGCCGCCATTCCCGCCTTTTCCCTCCCTCCTTGGCGCTGCTACGATCTATTTACTGTGTTAAATTCGAGAGGTTCCTGCTTTGGACGGAGGCTCGTATGTGCGTCAGGATAAGGGGGAGAGTGATTTTTCTCTCCCTCTCACGCGAGGAGGGGAAGAAAGAGGGCTAAGGCAATGATAGATTGGGCGGACGAGATAAATCGAGGGGGAAATTGTGATTGGTTTACAATAAAACACAAATCCATACCCTTTTCCCAATCCCTAATCAGATAAAGTCCCGTGCTAAGACTTGTGTGAGTGGCAGATAGTCTTGAATACTTCTCAAGTCTTAAGACATTGACAAAGATGGATCTTAGTGTTGTGGTTTTCCAGGTTCCATGCACGTTATATCTCCTTCAAGACAACGGAGAAAACACAAGTATTTATCAACATACAGTATCAAGCATTTCAGTGATTTATTTTCGGTTCCTTTTTGTTTGATTCAAGATATAATAAATTTCATCTTCCGTTGTAAGTTTTTCTACTGTGTCAATTTATCAAAGACGCTTCAAAATCTTAAAACAGAGATTGCACAGTGAAAGCGAGCAATTGCATCACGAAGAGTTGAGAATGATCGAAGGTGATTCATACAACGAAGAACGTGTAGTACGGGATCTACATTTCTTCTCATAAACCACGGACATGCATGGGCATGTTGTATAGATGTATTGAGAGAAAAGGAAGTATAGGGGCGGGGGGGAAAGACAATAACAATGCATCAACACACTTACAAGCACACTATTCTGTACACCAATTCTCACTTCCCTATCCCTGTTCTCTCTTTGTAGAAGGTTGGCTGTGACCTCGTTTTGGGCTCGAAACGTGAGGTGGACAAGTGCGGCGTGTGTGGGGGCGACGGGAGCTCCTGCAGCAAGCCCTCCTACGGCTGGAACAAGCGTGCCAGCGGCCCCTGCTCGGCGTCCTGTGGAGGAGGTGAGTGCCAGGGAAATGAACCAGTAGTGAGGCATTAAGTCCAAGGATCTGGAGGTAAATAGTTCAGTGAGAAAGTCGACTTGAAGATGAATGATGATGTAGATGTATGAATAAGAGCGTATGAATTAGAAAAATGGTCGTTAGTAGGCTGAGTAGCGAATAAATAAATATGATGCATTAACTAAGACTTTGTGGTATAAAGACAGAAAAAAATATTTGTTATGACCTCTCCCACCCCCCTCCTAGGTTACCAAATGCTGTCTGCGGTGTGTGAGGAGCAAAGCAGAGGTCGGCGGGTATCCGAGGATCTGTGTGACCCATCCTCAAGACCCGTCCCCGCCATCCTCACATGTAACCCACACGCCTGTCCCACAACGTAAGTACAGAGGAGGAAACAAGGAGAAAGCCAAACTGTCTCTTGGTAAAAGGGAGGAAAAAATGGTGCTTGATGAAGGGGAAACGTAAAGTAAACAAAAAACTCATTAGGTTTGTTTAGTTGAATGATTATAATTATTAGAGGTACAGCTAAAGTTCAGGGAAACTTTCACTTTGCTGAGGAAATATTAAATGAACTAAAGTAAATCAGCTGGTATGGTAGGTAGTCAAGAAAAAAAACATGGTAATTTGAGGAGGAAAACAAGAAAATTGATAAATGGAAATAGGCAAAGTAGGAAAAACAAGTTCTCATGAAAAAGTAATGAAACTTGGAAAGGAAAAACAAGACCATGACAGGAGGGAAGAAGAAAAAAACAGGGTACAGAGTAGGGTACACACATATATACACACACACGCATCATTTTACCCAACAACCCTGGCACGTCTTTACTAAGGCGTGGTGGGGGCGGGGGAGGGGCAGGAGGGGGCAAGGCATCCCCGCAACACAATGCGACGTGAGTCAGGAAGTCTGGGTGTTGTTTGTGGCGATAAACACTCGCGACATTCACAGAAAACGAAATGGTGGAGGACGACTGAAGGAAATTCTCGGTTTCCCTCCGCTTCCAAATACATTGCCTTTACATATTCTCTCTCTCTCTCTCTCTCTCTCTCTCTCTCTCTCTCTCTCTCTCTCTCTCTCTCTCTCTCTCTCTCTCTCTCTCTCTCTCTCATCTTTCCTCTAAATGATATTAATATTGGTTACATTTTGTTATCATAGACGTTTACGGGAATTTGATAGATTAGTTCTTTTTTTTTTTTACTTTTTGCATTGTGTTGATCATGAATCATTGGTTTTTGGTATGTGTATGTGTAGCTGTAGCGAGATCTATTTAGTGAGAGAGAGAGAGAGAGAGAGAGAGAGAGAGAGAGAGAGATATTATTAATTGAAATTTGTGGAAAAGTAGATCATGACGTGATCCTAATGTTTAGCTGATGCACGGACTTCCTATAGATTTTGCTTCGAGACGCTTCACTCGTAAAAGAGAGAGAATTCGAGACAAAATGTCTATGTGAAATTTTTATCATATTTCATTTTATTTCTTTGAGTGTATGTCTGTGCGATGGCGCCTTCTGGAATAAACAAACAAACACACACATTCTTATGTGTCGTGATTTATGGCCGGACAAGCGGTGGGTTTTTTTTTTCTCTCTCTCTCTCTCTCTCTCTCTCTCTCTCTCTCTCTCTCTCTCTCTCTCTCTCTCTCTCTCTCTCTCTCTCTGTGCCATTAGATGATTAATCTAAGGAAGAACAAAACAAAAAAAAAAAAAAATGTGAAGCTTACTAAAACAACAATATTGTCCATCGTATTAATGTACTAGTACTATCATCAGCTAATATTATGTATCCTGAGATAAGACTGTTATCTCGAAACAGTCTTTTTCACAAATGTTAATTCAATTGTGAATAAAAGTATTGAATCTGAATCTGAATCTCTCTCTCTCTCTCTCTCTCTCTCTCTCTCTCTCTCTCTCTCTCTCTCTCTCTCTTAGAATGCCTCAAAATATATAAAAGATGCCCATGCCTTGAGCTCTCTGACTTTTTGCGTTCTCTCTATCCGGATTCACTCAGATGTTGTTCCTTAAAGAATTGTTTGGAAGCGGATGGAAATGAGGGATCCAGGCATTCCATTTATCAAGTTTAGAGAGGCACGAGTTAACTTTAAAAGTGATATTTATTCCTACCCCAGGTTCATGCGTAACCTGCATTATAAGCGTATGTACTGTATATATGATTTTAAATATGCATGAGCTAATTCTATCATTTTCACGTATCACTAATCTCATTCTTGTTTTTTCCCCTTTTTTCCCCTTTGAACAATCGTAGATGGAAGACGGGGGAGTGGGGTTCCTGCTCCGTGTCCTGCGGCCCCGGCGGGTACCAGCTGCGGGAGGTGTACTGCGCCGAGCCGAGGAACACATCCATAGTGCGAGTCACCGACCACAACTGTGACCAGCCGCGCCCCCGCCACCGCCGCTCCTGCAACCCCCACAAGTGCCCGCGGTGGTACGACGGTATCTGGTCCGAGGTGAGGAAGATGAAGGACGAAATTAATGAAGGGGTGAAAGATGGGGTGCTGGGGTGGGAGAGGATGGTGAAGAGGGTGAAAGAAGGGCTAAAGGCTCTGGTTGTTGTGGATAGAGGATGATGAAAGGGTGAAGGAAGGGTTTGTTGGGTTCCTTGTGACTAGAGGATAGTGAAGCTGTGAAGGAAGGGAATAATAATAATAATAATTTTATTCTCGCCCGGAGGCATACAGACAAAACAAAGCAACAAGAACAGGACAAGGAGGTCACTTAGGTACTAGAGCAAAAACAAACAAAAGAACATAGTACAGGCACATTAGGGGACATAGTATCAAAGTACACAGAATAAACATACATGGACACCTGTGCTACCCCACATTCTGCACAAACAGCAGACCCAGCCACCGCTGCTTGTATAGGTCCACTACATAGGCCGAGCTCTGCCTGACAGAGGTGATGATGGAGTTCGTAGAGAGCTCCACCCTACTCCTTAAGCTGAACACGGAGTGTCGACGGATCACATCCAGATTGTTCACCCCGTTCCTAGCGAAAGCCAGGGACGAGCTGCACCACCTGGGCAGCCCCAGAAGCCTCTTAAGGATGTCATTGTGACAGACCTTAAGGCGGTTCATAGTGGCCACCTTGTACCGCGACCACAGCGAGTTGTAGTATATAGAGTAGCAGTGACTCCTGAATAACTCCATCTTCACCTCTCTGCTATAGTAGGAGAATTTCCTCTGTAGAGTATTTCCCACGACAAGAAGCTTGTGTAATAATGCTGAGGCTCTTTTTGGATGGAGAGGTAGAGAATAGTGAAGGGAAAGAAAGGACAGTGTTAGCGGGAGGACAGAGTGGCGTCTAACTGTGTGTCACGTCGTGGTGTTTGCAGTGCTCGGCCACGTGCG
>JACEEZ010023410.1:182127-219627 GCA_016584305.1 Chionoecetes opilio | reverse complement strand
CTCTCTCTCTCTCTCTCTCTCTCTCTCTCTCTCTCTCTCTCTCTCTCTCTCTCTCTCTCTCTCTCTCTCTCTCTCTCTCTCTCTCTCTCTCTCTCTCTCTCAATGTCACTATCTTCTTTTGTTATTCCCTCCTTCCTTTCCTTTCTTTAATAATCTTCCGTCATCGTAGCCATACCCCCTCTTCCCCCCATTCGCCATCTATTCGCCTTCTTCCCTTCCCATTTTTCATTTTCCATCAATAGTTTGAGATTGGCACGAGGCCGTCTTACTCCCCCCCCCACCCCCCCTGCTGCCCCCTCGCCTAGGAGTGGGCTCTCCCGATAAACACGCGGCGCCACAAATCCCTACACGGGCCTAAGCCTCTTAGGCAACAAGGAAAAAGATTTTAATAAAACATCATACATCCAGAGTTCTTCGAGTCCACAGAGAAACATAAATGGAGTGACAAACAGACAGACAGACAAGTAGATATAAAGGAAGACTAACACACACACACACACACACACACACACACACAACGCACAGTACAAACACACACTTACACAATCAGCGACACAAACTAATAAAACAAGCCGTCGTAGGCCTAGAGTCGCCTCGCCACATCATTGAGAAACATTCGATTCCTTCACTTTTTTGGGTTTGATTGCTTGTGTGACGGGTAAGGGAGGAGGGAGAGGGAGAGAGAGCTTATGCGGAGAAGCGGAAAGAGGGGAGGGCCAAGGGAGGAGGGGATGTCAGGACGCCGGTTGGAAGTGAGTCACTAGGAAACAACGATTTTTCATTTTTCTTTTGGTGGCCTTGGTTGGTGTGTACAGGTCAGGTCGACATCAAGCACCTAACATAGTATCGTAGCCAATAGAAAAATGCTGCCAAATATAAACACGTCTTCTTATCTCTCTCCTCCTTGCATCACCGCTGTTGTCGTCCTTGCTGCTCCTCTTATGCCAACGCCAGCTGTGCCTTTGATGCGTGTGTAATGCCGAGATGAGGCTTGGCAACGACGTGCAGTTTTGGTCAGGCAAACATGTTATTATCCAGAGCGTTGCACAAACATCTGATGGAATCCTCTTTAAGGATGCCCTGCGCAGGCTGCTCTTCCGTGTTGGAGGCGGATTACTTTGTTCGAGCAGTGCACCTTTTTCCGAGAAATTAGGTCGTGAAAGGACTGTGGAAAGGGAGAGAGAATGGAAGCGACAGCCGCCCGGCCATCCTTTGCGTGACCTTGGAAAGTGTGTCAGCCTGAGTCACATTCGTCCAAAACTTAAAGAAGTGTTTTGTCGTCAGACGATTTTACATACATGTGATATCTCCCAACGCCCAGACAGAGAGAGAAAAAAAGAGAGAGAGAGAGAGAGAGAGAGAGAGAGAGAGAGAGAGAGAGAGAGAGAGAGAGAGAGAGAGAGAGAGAGAGAGAGAGAGGGGGGAAGTAATGAAGGATGTTTATGTCTTTCATAGTCCGTCTTCTTTCGCGTCTCATGACCTATCCGGAAAAATGGACGGAAAGAATTCGCAAACACGCGTCAAGAATAAAGTTTACGAAGAGGCAGCGAGTCTCATTTTACTTCCGTTTTCATTATGATCCTCGGAAGAAACTTTGGAAAGTGATGGGAGGAATTAGAAGGGAGGATGAAGACATCAGCAAGGAGGGTGAATAAGAGTCATGGAAGCAGCCTAGTTTCGAAAAAGACAAAGTTGAAGAGAGAGGAAACGAAGTACGATGAGTAGAAGAAGATAGTGGAATAAGTAGCAGCGATATTTTTCTTTTACTATTCTTGGGTAATGAGAGAAGAGGAGAAGAGGCATTGGATATAAAGATAAGAAAAAATACCTTAGGGGGTTGTGTTTTCGCTGACGAGCCAAGTGTTCAGGAAGTGTGAGGGAGACTGGAAGTGGAGGTGGGTGGGGGGGGGCAGGCAATGGCGACGAAGGGGGAGGAGGGAGGAGGAGGAGGCCTGGTTCCCATAGCGACGCAGAGGCTGGGATGCACCATTTCTGACGGCCTCCTGGCGCCAAGACCTCCCCTGCTGCCCCCCTCCCGGCCTCCGTTCCTCCCTCTGTGTCCCCCTTCTCCACTTGGTCATCCCTTCCCATCATTCCTCCCCTTTCCCCTCCAGTGCCTCCCCCTCATCCAAGACCCCACCCTTCCTTCTCTTCACCCTCCTCCTACTCCGCGGCATTCATCTCCTTCGCTAAACTCGCCTCATCTCAACTTTATACCTCGGACGCCCACATCGTCCGGGCGTCTTGGTGTGCACTTGACCCAAGAGTACACCTTCCTCATATCCTTCCTCTTTATTTTCCTCGCAAGTCTTCCTTCACTCACTCTCGTATTTTCTCGATCTCCTGTTTAGATGTCTCCTCTTCATTTATCTCCTGAAAGTCCCTCAACTCCGTCTTACAATGTCTCCAACTACTCATATTTTTATTTTCTTCCTCTTCCTCATATTCCTCATCCGCTACCTTATTCCTTTAAACCCTTACCTTCCTTTTCTGCTCCAGGAAATTCCATTATATCCTCATCCCTCCATGCACATCTTCCTCCTGTCTCCTCCTCCTTCAGGTTTCATCTCCCGTCCCTTGCAGCTTTTCCACTCGAGCGGGTGCGGGGACGAGGCCGGAGCCAAGGTGGTTCGAAGAAGGCGGTTCACAGCCTCATGTGGGACTGGATGCCAATAATACGGTAGTCCTTTGGCCCTCCTGGGGGTAGATAAAGATAGTCGAGGCGAGACAGAGTTCAGGAGCTTTAGAGTTGGACGATACTAGGGAAGGAGTGAGGAAGGGAGGCCAAGCCGACAGGGACAAACTCATGGAGGTATTATGTGGCCTTGATACCTCCATGGACAAGCTACTGAGGGAGGCGAAGGGAGGTTGAAGGGAAATGAAGGGTGTGTGTAGCCTTCTTAACAGCCCCCTTCTTCTCACGCTCTCCGTGAAAAATCTACTAATTAATGAATAAAGGAGCGAAGTGAATACATTAAGGTTCCTCAAAATTAATGAACGCGTGAAAGGACCAGAAAAGGGATGGAAGTAGTTAGCCTGCCGTAGTGGTCCACATTCAGGAAGTTTGATAGTAATAACAACGAAGTAGTTATTATCACTAGAGTAATAGTAATAGTTAGCACAACCAATATACTTAATTCTAATGACTTAAATGAGGCGCCGTCACTTTAAAAGTAAAGAAGAAATAGACCAGGCACGACGTTACAAAGCAATGAAACAGTAAGGTTAGAGGAAGGTGGAATTCATGCCTCATTTAAGGATCATGCTCGAGACACCGAAGTGGGTCAGACAGGACACCGCCCATCGCCTCTCCTGCCGGCAGTCCCCCGTCCCTGCAGACAATCCCTCGTGCAGGAATAGGAGGAGGAGGTGGTGGGATGTCGATTAAACTTTCTCTCTCTCTCTCTCTCTCTCTCTCTCTCTCTCTCTCTCTCTCTCTCTCTCCTCTCTCTCTCTCTCTCTCTCTCTCTCTCTCTCTCTCTCTCTCTCTCTCTCTCTCTCTCTCTCTCTCTCTCTCCTCTCTCTCTCTCTCTCTCTCTCTCTCTCTCTCTCTCTCTCTCTCTCTCTCTCCTCTCTCTCTCTCTCTCTCTCTCTCTCTCTCTTCTCTCTCTCCTCTCTCTCTCCTCTCTCTCTCTCTCTCTCTCTCTCTCTCTCTACCTCTGCTCTGCTCCCTGCCAATCCCCTTAGCTTCTGTCGTGTGTCTCCTCCATATTACCTTCTCTGCCTCTGTGTATTTCCCTCCAACTCCAACACATTCCTCTCGACAGTGCCCTTACTTAGCCTTTACTCCGCCTCTTACTCCTCAGTCCTAAGCTTTCTTCTCCTCCTCCTCCACCTAATTCTTCTCCTCGGCCTAAATCGGCCTTCCCTTGAGGTCTAAATCATTCTTCCTTGGATTCCATGCCCAAGAAAAATCAAAGATGATAAAGAAAAAGATGTCTATTGTCGTGTAAAAAAAGTTGGGATATAATTTTAGTGGCAGCCGACAGAAGTCTCCTTTATATATTTTTTTCTATCCCTCTCTGTGGATATTTCATTATTTATGGACTATATGTTTCTGAGTGTAACTACTTTCCTCCCTACACACGAAAATAAGAAATGGTATAAAAAAAAGAGAAATAACTCTTAATATTTGTTTTAGTCTGACCACGTACTGTAAACTTGGCTTGGCTATGAATACTAAGGGCGGAAAGTAGAATGAGGGTCGTAGAATGTAGTCCACTGTTGTGCCATTCATCTTCCTCTTCAACCCATCTACTATGACGTCACTCGAAGTAGAAAGAGGTGGAGGAGAAAAATGAGGAGCAAGGGAGGAGGAGGAGGTGGTGATGCAGACCAGATATTAAGTTAGCAGGATAGGGCTGAACAGGGGTAGGAAAAGAAGGAGGAAGGAAGAGGGAAGGTAGAAGGAAGTAGGAGCTGGTTGTAAAATCATTATGGAATCAGAGTTTTCTTGGCGCCAGACGAAAATCCACAAAGTTGAGCAGCTGTCGAGGTGGAAGTGCACCTGGCGGTCCCTTGGGTGGATAGCTCGCCGCATCACTTCTTTTCTTTTTCGATTTCCTAAGTTAGGGAGATTGTTGCCATGATATCCATAGTCTGCACGTCTTATGAGTCTCCGCCATTAAAGAAACCCAGCAACTTTGTAATCCACCATAAAGCCACCAATTATATTCACAAATGATCCTCAAAACACTGCTGTTGTGTACCTCAAACATTCACGTAGTAGCGTGTCTCTCTCTGTGGCTTCTGGTGTAGCTTTTATGAACTGGTCTGTATAAATCCAGGTCAAGGATGATATAACTGTCCGGGTGGTGATGAGTGGCGGGCGGCAGGCAGTAATATGACAAGACTATGAACACGGCATGAAGGAAAGTCATGACGCGAGTCTCGGTCACCAAGAATAACAAATTAACAATCATTGATGTTTCGGAGAGCGTAAAGACGCCACAAGCAGCGACGGGAGGACGAGCCTGAGAAGAAGATAGAAGGAAGGAGGAGGGAGAAGCCGAGGGAAGAGGAGGAAGGTGAATAGTTAAGACACGGTGCCAGCAAAAGGAGAAGGTGGAACCGGCGGCCGGCGCGGGAGCTCTGCCAAGACCCTCGCCACACCTCCACCTTCTCGCCACCAGACTTCATCTTGATCCTACTTTCGCAATCGTGAAAGTTATTCTTCCGAAGGGAATACCCGGAGTTCTGGGGACGATCCCTGCATCTAACTTAAACTTAAGTGTTGGAAAAAATGAATATATATATATATATATATATATATATATATATATATAATATATATATATATATATATATTATATATATATATATATATATATTATATATATATTATATATGACCAGCTACGGCGAAGTCATAAAATTGATCACCAAAGAGAATAAGACACTCTTAAGACAGAAAATATCTTGAAAAAGATAATAAATGCTGAACTAGCTATCACTTTTAACGAGATCTGTCTCAGAGAAAATCTCCTGCCAGTATATACTTTATATATATATATATATATATATATATATATATATATATATATATATATATATATATATATAATATATATATATATATAATATATATATATATACAGATAAATAGATAGATAGGTAGATAGATAGATAAAGCTAGAAAAATGTCATTATACGTTAAGAAAAAAGAATATAGATAGATAGGTAGATACAGATATATAGATGAGAGAGAGAGAGAGAGAGAGAGAGAGAGAGAGAGAGAGAGAGAGAGAGAGAGAGAGAGAGAGAGAGAGAGAGAGAGAGAGAGAGAGAGAGAGAGAGAGAGAGAGAATTTGTCCCTGTTATGCGTTAAGGAAATTGGGACGAGTGATCAATATTTCTTCAGGCCGTGGACCTCCTCGGACAGCCTCTCACTACCTTGTGTCTGGAGGGAAGGCGGGATCCGGGTCGCTGCCATCCGGCTCCATCAGTCTCAGTGATCCGCTGCGTGCACGGTGGCAGCCGAAACAAATGAGAAATTGAATCTGCCACGTTGAAATCTATGGTAGAATTGATGATGTGTAAGGAGTTGAAGCACAAATAAGTTAAACATCGTTTCACTCAGTTTCGTAATCGTGTTATTCGTTTTATGAATGTGGATGCAATGACTACATTCTTATAATTTGCGTTAGCCTTCGAGTACAGTACGCTTATATGGAGCCTCAACTCTAATATAGACGATGTGATGTAGAAATTAATGTATATTCGAAGTTATGGCCTCTGTAGCGACATTGAGTTGACGTCCTTACTGAATAGTTTCTTAATCTTTCAGCTACTTCTTGTTTTTATGATGGTAACAAAAACCTTTACTCCCCAAGGCTCTTGCTCCTCATCGTGCGTGGCCGTTTGATCTGAGCTCTGCAGACGATGTTTGGAGTCAGTATTTATGCCCTGAATCCCATCAAGACCCGCTGAGGACATGTGTAGAATGTCCTTAGCCGATGGAGCCGTAAAGTTGCGGGTTTTGTCGAAAATCCCGACAATCTTGTGTTTCCCCCATAGTAATACTTGTTCGTGATCATATCAGAAGTTGTTCATGGTGTCCTTTTGTTCGACGGCGAGAAAGATAACGACGGGCGAGTCTGCCTCTCCAGGGTATCGACTGGAAATAAGTAGCGTCATTCATCAGGCCGACAAAGTCTTCCGAAGGGTGCTTATCAACCCCGAAAGATGTCTTTTTATCTGCCCTCGAGACGACCAAAGGAAGTGTGGTACCGAATTTCTGATTACGACAATAGTGACACCAGTAGCTTATCAATGTGGTTTTTTTTTTCTTTTGAGTTGAGTAAAGAGGCAAGAAGCACGAGAGGAATGTGTAGGAGTAGGAAAAAGGAGGATGAAGAAAAAGGTGAACTAGAAGGATGGGGAAGGATAACGATAGAGCAGAGTGGGAAGACGCTATAGAGAGGATGACGATGGAGAAGAGGAGGAGGGCAGTGTAGTGGAGGAGGACGAAAAGGTCAGCACAAAGGCGGACAAGGACGATACAATGGAAAAGGAGGATGACCTAAGCATCGAAAAGGAGGCGTGAAAGGAAGCAGAGAGATGAGGAGATGAGGAGCAAACTTGTCCTCGGTGCGGGTTTTTTTTTCAAGAACGAGTATGAAAATTTATTGCATTTAAGTTTAGTTTTCTGATGGCATATGTTTTCGTATTGAAGTACAAACCATTTAATGAACAAGACCGTTTTTTTCTTCAGAAAACACACACAAGCACACAATCACACACACACACATCTTCGTATAGAGCAGTGGCGTAGCTAGTTACTATCTATCAATGGGGGGGGGGGGGGGCATTATGGCAAGCGGAGCTCAGGGGCATTCTGATGCCACACAGAAGGGTGTTAGGGCATATCGTCAGTCACAGGTCCAAGCAGATTACGGCAGCCATGGCCAGGGGGGGCACCTGGGGGGTTTCGGATTCTCATGACGGGGCATGCACCCCCCCCCGTAGCTACGCCACTGGTTATAGCCGATCTGGTGTTATATAATTCTAAGGTAGAAAGATAACGAGGCAACAGCCATTACTTTGCAGGGAGGACTAAACAACCTCAAATCACACGTAAGTTCTCCCTCCCTCCCTCATCCACTCACAGTAGCACCGCCAGGAATTTTGACGGGTGGCCAAGGTTGGACACAAATCTAGTGTGGGGCGGCCATGGCATAGCCATTAAAAAGAAATGGTTACATTTTCATTAGACCTTTGACTGGGATCTGGGTGGCCAATGAGATTTCAGGGGAGGCCGTGGCCACCCACTAGATCCGCCACTGCCCACTTATTTCTCTCCCTCCCTGCCTTTCTCTCTCTACTTACCTTACGTTGCTGAAATATAAGAAAAACAACAAAATAAAGCGTTTTTTGGCCAAAAATCATCCTCTGCCTCTTCCCAGCTGCCTGCACACTCCCTGCCTCCTAGCCGGCTCGCTCTCGACTGTCGCTCCTACCGGATTACTCAAGGAGCTCAACACTGCTTCGAAACACTAAACCTTTCCCTTATTTCCTTCCCACGCCCTTACCTGTTGACCTTTGACCAATAATTCTTGACCTGTAACGTTATCTAAATCTTAAATGTTAGTAAATGTGAGTTAGTAATAGTGTTGGTATAGTATGTAGTATTCTTTTTACAGCTTATATTTATAGGGTTTGTTAGTACTTCGAACTCATTAACAACGTCGCAGAGGATTGTGGGTAAGAATTTTTTTTTTTTTTTTTTTTTTGTTACACTACGTAGTTTGTGGGTTGTTTAAGGACTGGATTGCTTTGTTAGCAGTGGCGTAGCTAGGTATCTATCAATTGGGGGCACCTGGGGGAGCAGTAGGCAAGCAGAGCTCAGGGGCCACTCTGATGCCACATAGAAGGGTATTCTCTAAGATCAGATCAGTGGTGGGTATTAGATCATTATACAGAATACGGCAGCCATAGACAGTGGGGGGTCACAGGATTCTCATGGGGGGGGCACGTGCCCCCCCCCATACCCCCGTAGCTATGCCACTGCGTAAGGGCAAACATAAAGGCTATGAGAATAAAAGACTGCACTTCAATCAACAAATCCTGTTCAAACTTATCACAGTATTTAATTGGAGACCTCAGGGCTCAGGGCAGGCAATAGGAAGCTACATAGATTTCCCTACATCAAATTTTTTTTAATCCATCCATGTTTAAAAAAAACCTCATCATTTATTGTTTCATGATTTCCTTTTCATGTGTTTTGCAATCAGTCCATTCCTCATGCTCTTGTACCCTGTCACCATTTTGCTCTTCGTTATTAAGTGTAGCCTACCTTTGCCTAGATGAGAGAAGAGAACAGCCTGGAATGTTCTCTCTTATGGCAGTAATGGGGTGTTCATTTCCATTAATATGTATATTTTGCTTTAGTGTAAATAATACCTGAACTTCACCTGCCTAATTCTATCACCGTCTTTTCTTTGACAACGCAGATTTATGAAGGGAAACTGGAGCACCTGCAGCGTCACTTGCGGAGAGGGCGTCAGAACACGCTCTGTCACATGTAAGATTTTCTTAGAATTTTCCCGCACGGTCGCTGAGCTCCCGAAGAAGCAGTGTCCCGGCGTACGGCCGCCAGACTCCCAGCGCTGCGTCATGCCGCCCTGCGCAGATGCCATGACCAGGTGACGTGAAAAGATACGGTTGTGTATTTTCTATTGTTCATTAGCTTCACGTTTTATTTATTACTCGCAAGTTTGCTCATCACTATGCTAGCGCCATTGTTTTGCTTAACTGAAAGCGGGCAGTGGTCTTTCTTCCCGTCCTAACTGAGTTTCAGAGTACAAATAAATAGGTCAATCATGCAGTGGGTTGTGGGTGGTACACAAACCCATGAATAATGATGTTGATGTCTTTCTTCATCTCTATTTTTTCTCTACTTATTCAGTCACAACACCCACAGTTCCTTCATTGGTAAAACAATTGACCAATAAAGCCGCATGTGCGTGACCCTTCACTCTTGCTATAGTCACATTATTACAAGCATCGCTACAACCTACTTGTCATTTAACTTATGTACATATGAATTTTTATGGTCATCCAAATCAGTCTTCATCTTAAACCCTTATAGCTCTACGGACACACATTCCTTGCCCTCCCGATTACAGACTTGTGCAAATACACAGATTGACCGCAACACTAGTTGGCAAATTTCCAAAGAGCTTTAATTAAATCCACATACCCGGGGCAGGACATCAGTTCCATATCTTGGCACTCTTTGATTTCCTGTATACTACTTTTTTTCAAATTTTGAATATGATGACACATGAATTACTGGGAGAGAAATAGGAAGAAAAAGATCGTAACTTTATTCCACAAAACAAACTGCAGACATGAATCTCATGACGGGGAGGTGAGCGACGCAGCGCAGCATCATCCTATCCTCGAGGATGCAGACGAGGACAGCATCGAGGGATCTAGCAGAGACAGAAGGATCCATGAGACACCCTTCCTCCCTCGCCTAGTCAACGAGGACGAGGAAGATATGGACGAGGTGCTGAAAACTCCCAAGTCTAAGTCGTCGGTTACAGATACCCAGGTGCCGCAAGCCCAGGCCTACAACGACCCTCACCCGGGGCTACACACCTACCAGGCCCCCAGCGACCCCAAGCCCCGCGGGGATCCTGTGCTGCTATACCCCGGGGAGTACACTTCCATCGACTTGTTCAATTCTTACGAAGTCTCCCATGGCGGCAGACCCTACTCAGCTACGCCACAACACAAGGATAGGAATTCTGTAGAGATCGATGTGGGAAGGAGAAACGAAGAGTACCCGGGATATTACCACATAACAGAAGATGAGCACAAAGGACCGCACACCTACAAGTGGACGACCCTCGGGTTTGGCCTTTGCAGCGCCTCTTGTCTGGGTAAGTTTTGGTCTGATATCCCCATCGTCCACTGAACAAAATATTGACTCATGTGTTGCTAAAGAAATTGAAATATAGTTTGTTGCTTACATACTATGTTTATTGTTCAATGGGCGTGGTAATTCTTTGACAGCATTCACTTAATGTATAAGATTGACAAAAATAATTATGCAATGTATCCTTAATTACATTATTAATCTACCCCTCCCCATTTTAAATACATTGTTTACGCCTGGAATATCTTTTCTTGGAAACGTATGTTTTGCCGTGTGCTGAAACCCCTGACCTGCCCCCTGCCTCGCCCTGCCTCGCCCTGCCTCGCCCTGCCTCGCCCTGCCTCGCCCCGCTCTGCTCGTTTACGTGACGGTGGGCGACAGGTGGCGTACAGGAGTCAGTGGTGAAGTGCATTAGATCCTCGGACAAAAAGATCGTGAAGCCCCAACTCTGTGACTCCCAGGAGCGACCAGACGTTATCACGCGCACGTGCAACGACCAGCCGTGTCCTCCGCGCTGGAATATCTCTGAGTTTGGGCTGTGCAACAAGCCCTGCGGTGGGGGTATACAGGTGAGTCCCTCCCACGCCACCTATCTTTGAACATTCTTACCTCTGATATAATTTTATGTGCAGCATCGCATTTGCCATAATCAACACACTTTGTACTTTTACGTTAAAGCTCACAATTGTAAAAATCTTTGTCCTCTTCAGTGCAAGGAGGTGTGTGTATAATCCTCTCACTCTATTTCGCTTTAATAATCATCATTATCACCTGTCATGATTTCTATTGTAGTTACTTAAACTGAAGGATTGCTTTGCTAAATATTATGAGTCTTGCTATAAAGATACGCAAAGAAATATAGCAAAATAACGTAAAGTTTTCTGATCCAATGCTGAATGGCATCTCCTCAGTTCTGGCCAGCATCGGCTGGAGGGATGATTGGATGGGGATGAAGGGTTTCCAAAAGTTCATGGAAAAATCAAACTGAAGAATAATAAAAGTGTAAGATGTTGACTTTATTTCTCAACATAAGCTTCACCAAGCTTAAGACACTTGGCAAGCGATGATACCAGACATTTAGTCCATCCCTAGATATCTGCATGAGGGTCCTGGGACATTAACCATATCGATGCAGCTTTTTTACATCATCAACCTGAAGAAAAATGGGTCCCTCTGAAAGACTTTGAAAACTAGGGGAAAAAAAGTCAGAGTGAACCGAGTCAGCACTGAAAGACGGATGCCTGAGGGTTTCCCATCGAAGCACTCAATACTGCCCTTCATTGATGAGAGGAATGAGCAGGAGCATTGTCGTGGCGAATAAGGTTTCTCTGATGATGCTTTCCTGGACGTTTTTCTGCTAAATCTTTGGCTAACTTTCTCAATACACTCTAGAAATAGGCAGATGCTAGTAGTTCATGGGCCCACCAGAGAGTCAACAAGCAAAATGCCTTGACCATCAAATGTAACTGTTGCCATAACCTTTGCCCTTGACCGGTCCACTTTTGCTGTGGCTGGACCAGTCCCACCTCTCGGTAGCTATTGCCATGGATGTGCTTTGTCTTAAGGATTGTAGGCTACAGGTAAAGCCATTTTTCATCCCCTATTATTATTCCTTGAAGTGCTTCAGGATTTGTATTGCTCTTGTTCGATATATCCACTGAAAGATCTGGTCTTGTCTGCAGCTGATAGGGGCGCAGTAGTTTTGGGACCCATTGACCAAAAAGTTTACTCAACTGCAATTTTTCAATCAAAATTGTATAAGTTAAACCAGCTGAGATGTCTCTATAGAGTGTTGCCGTTGCCTATTGTTTTTTGATGGGTTTTTTTCCCTTTACAAACTGAAGCGGATGGTCAGCCACTGCGAGGGTCATCTTCAATTTCGTTGCATCCATTCTTAAAAAGAGTTATCCATTTGTACTCTGCCGATTTCTTTGAGGCAAAGTTCCCATAATCCTTTCCTAAAAGATCAATGTTTCACCATTCTTTCGCCCAAGCTTCACCATGAATTTGATGTTTGTTATTACTTCAATTTTACCAGAAATCAAGCTGCTCTGACGGGAGCTCTTCAAACTGATGTCTTCTTTTTAATGCCCCTAGTCGGCTCCTGTTTAGACATGTTACAACACGTTAGTAAGAGTATATGTTGGTGTGAAGAAATCGAAATCCATGCATGTAATTTATTTTCTTAATACATATTTTTGACGAGCTTTTTGAAGCACTCTATTCTATGTCACCTACTGGGACAAGTTAGAGCTATAGTTATTAGATAATCTCGCCGTAGGCCAACATACCTCCTGTTACCTGTGCTTCCTATGTAAACATACATAATGCCGTATTATTTAGTGATGTAATGTTCCACAGAGGAGGGATGTGAAGTGTATTCATGAAGTGACTCGAGGAGGAACCAACACCGTGGAGGTGCCGGACAACCTGTGTCCCCAGCCACCTCACCGCGCCATCCAGCACTGCAATTATGTGGACTGCTCACCAGAGTGGGTTCCCACCAACTGGTCAAATGTAAGACACATGGCCTACACTTATTGTTATAGAAGTATTGGTGGTGGTGGTGATAGTTGTAGTAGTCATAGTAATAGTAATAGTAGTGGTAGTTGTACGTAGTAGTCATAGTAATAGTAATAGTAGTGGTATTTGTACGTAGTAGTCGTAGTAATAGTAATAGTAGTGGTAGTTGTACGTAGTAGTCGTAGTAATAGTAATAGTAGTGGTAGTTGTACGTAGTAGCCGTAGTAATAGTAATAGTAGTGGTAGTAGGTGGAGTGGCTGTATAGTAGTAATTGCTGATGATCACTTAGTGTCTTCTTTATTTTCATACATCTTGATAAACACAAAGCACATAATAGGGTTCTCAAATACTATTTTGTTTCCCTCAGTGTTCTGCCATGTGTGGTGGTGGCATGAAGACCCGAGTCCTCCACTGTCAGCAGATGCGGGCGCAGGGCCAATCGGAGCAGCGGCCTTCCGAGGAGTGTCCCAGCACAAGGCCGCGCACCAACAGGAAATGCAATCAGAAAGCATGTCGCATCGTGCATGGAAATAGAAAAAGGCCCGTCATAAGTCTCAGAATGATCAAGACTTCATCCAAAATAACCTTTCGAACAAGCTCACTCTAAAGGTAAAAAATATTTTGTGTGATTGAGGTGTTTGGGTGGAAGGGTTAGAGGTGACGACGTCATGTTAAGGCCCGTCCACACTGGGACTCTCGTTGCGCAACCTGAGTCCCAGTGTGGACGGGCCTCACTGTAGTGAAACGAGAAACGAGTGAGATGATCATTAGTTCACCGAAGTCTCTTTTTATTGACCTACGCAAGGGGATTGGTGTAGGTGGCGCTGCTTGATGGGAAGGAATGGAAGCGGCTCACAAGAAACTGCGACCCAATATGAAGGTGGAAAAAGCAAGCAGAAGAAGCTGTAATGGCAAGCAGTCAAGATATAGTACAGTCAGGCACTTCATAATGTACAGCGAGTTTCTCGTCCTTTACAGGTTGGCGGCAAGGCGAGTGTGTTCAGAGGCGTGAAGCTGAAGGTGAAGTGTCCCGTCAGGAACTTCAATAGGTCTCTTATCACCTGGTGGCATCGCGGTCACCGATTGGGTAAAAAAGGTCCAATCAGAACCTCGCCCCGCGGGGTCCTCAAGATCCGAGAAGTACGCTTCCCCAACGCAGGAGTGTACGTGTGCAAAGGTGAGTCTGGGCTGTATTTACCAAGTATAATGTACAGCCTTGTGTTGTATCAAGGCAGCTGTAAATATAGCTAGATTAGAGTGAGGAGAGACTATATAGCTATATTAGGGTGAGGAGACTATAGATGTGTTAGGGTGAGGAGATACTATGTAAAGGTTTTAGGGTGAGGAGAGATTATTTAGCTGTGTTAGGGCGAGGAGAAAGCCCTGCCTCCATCACTGAGCTAACTAGTCATCATGGAAACTAAAATGCAGTTAGAGAAAACTAAAATGACGTAAGTAGAAAAGAATGGCATTAGATAGTCAGTCCTCAATCTTATCTTGCAAACAATTTCCTGTGTGTTTGTATGTATGTAGACGAAAATATCTGTGGGAGAAGAGTATGAAAAAAAATAGTGCACCTCCATTTATTAAGTAGTATTAGCACTGCTTTTTTTGTGAGTAATATGACAATAGTAAAAACAAATCCCATCTTGTGTGTGTGTGTGTGTGCGTGTACACACTTGTTCTATACATGGGGTTGAGAGCTCCTTCCCATAGAAGAGCTCCATCCCAGCGCCGGGCCTCATGCCGGTTGCCGCACTGTGCTCACCCTGTACAAGAGTGACGGTGAGCCATGTGGCGTGGGTGAGTGTCTTCAGGGCAGCTCCACGTGCCCGGGTGTGTCATGAGTGGTCTTGAAGTAATGAATCATACCCAACATGAGCAAGCTTTGTGATTCATGCAGTATAGTAGTGATAGTCACACACTAGCATGTTCCTCTAACTAGTCACTCCTCATTTGACCGCTATTGAACTTACACTTTTTGTGTGCAGTTACTTGTTTATCATTATGATAATAATGTACGACCTCCAATACTACAGCCATTCACCACACGACTGTGTTATAGAAGCTGAAAATATTACATTTGGCATATTTATTCCTTATGTGTATAACAAAATTGATGTTTTCAGTTTATTGGCCATAGATTTGATTGCTTACCATATTTCTGATTAGTTTGACAACATGTAGTGCATTTCAGATCCAAAAGTACGAGATGAAACTTCATGCCTGTTCATCAGATATCCAGACACTCTCAATCTTGACCTTTTAGTATTGGAATTCCCCTTCATACTCATTACCATGACCAACATTTCCCCTCTGCAACAGTGTTGATTGTACATTTCTCTTTTTTATACTAAACTTTACAACCTTTACATCCTATGCAGTCCCTTATAAGGGAATGCACATATGCAAGCCTGCCTTGTCTGTGTACTTCTCTAATACTGTTCCTGTATTGATGGGCTGCAGCCTGACATCTGTGTGAGTCATGGCTGTAGCTTCGTGTGGTTGTTATGCATTAATGAATATCTAGTAATAACATGAGTCCAGCACAGCAAAGACATTACAGTGATATCTAACCATAGTTTCCTGTCACAGCTTGCATGAGATATCTTCTTTTTTGCGTGTGTTAACTTATCAGTAAATTACAGATTCAATTTTGTTAATATATTTGACACACATTAACTTCTTAGACTGATTTCAAGATGTAATTTCGCCCTTGACGTGAAATAACAATAGAGATGTCAGTATTTCCAAATGCATCAGTTAGTCTGTAAACAAGAACAGTACAGACTTTGTAGATTTTTTTCCAGTAAGCCTTCACATAGGACATTATTGATAGAATTACTGATTCATATATTATTTACATAGCAGTGAAAGAAGAAAATGCATAGTATTCAACTGGAAATAAGAAAGTGAGCAGTGCCTTTCACAACAAGTGCAATGATTATCCAAAGCTTCCCCTCCCTCATACCTTTAATTCCAGCCGGGGACTTGGAGGCCAACATCACTTTAGCCGTCAAGCCACCATCCTCAGCCAATGAGTCTTCAGATGGCGAGTTCCTCCCCCATGGCAGGTCCCCCAACGAGGTGAGCCCTGGTGGGGACCATGGCAGGGGCTCAGTACTAGGCCCTGGTAAGTGAATCTATCTGTTTTCCAGTAGATTTATAAGATGTCTAGTGTAGAAACTGGTAAAGATGACCAATCCACTGGCCGTCTGCTAAATTGCATTACCGAGCAGGACATTTGTTGATAAGCCTGAGGAGAATGCCAACTCACCACTATGGTTATTGTCCCTCTGGCATACAGCCATGTCTTGCATAATTACATTAGGAGAACTAGTCTTTGCAGTGATATGTGACTTAATGTAAGTAGCAAAAATATACACGAGAAGTTACGTTATTAAGTTTAATCTATATCTATCTATCTCTGACGCCTGTTCCCAAGAATTGCCCCAAAGGGATGGCCGCAACAGAGGAGTCTCCTTTTATTCCTGTCCGTACATTCCCTCCTTGCATGCTCTAACCCTCATGTTCTTCTCTCGCCCCTTTTTCTCACCTACTGCAGCACTTTGTCCTGCCACTTTGCTGTTTACTGGGGGTCGTCCTCTAGTACCCACCACATCTACTACACTCATACATATTCTCTTAGTCATTTCACTTTCTGCCATTCTTTCCAAATGATCAAACCACCTCAAGAGTGCTGTGCCTCACCCCTGCAACCCACCCACATTTCATCTCCTCACCTTTACTTGACATATCAAACCTGTTATACACACTTTCAATACTTGTTCTATCAATTCTCCCCATACCAGAGGCACCTCGAAGATAACTCATTTCAACAGCCTATAGTGTTGACCTCTGTCTTCCATACCACATTCAAATCTCACTTGCATATATGATTTTTGGTATACAGTACATTAATTGTTGCCTCGGTGCTTGTTGTACCTTCCTGCTCACAGTCCTTCCTTTCATCACACATTCTAGGGATTCAATCACTCCTCCCTTGCAGCCCTGTTCTCTCATAAGAACATAAGAACATAAGGAAGCTACAAGAGGCTGCGAGGCCTACACGTGGTAGTTCCTGTCGCCTAATACTACCTACATCCACCTTTCATCCCCATCCATGAACCTATCCAGCTCCTCTTTAAAGCTCCCTAATGACTCCGCACTAACTACCTGTCTACTGAGACCATTCCACTCATTCACCACCCTATTTGTGAACCAGTTTTTCCCCATTTCCTTTCTAAATCTACGCTTTTCCAGCTTAAATCCGTTACTTCTTGTTCTACCCTGGTTAAAAGCCGTAAGAACTTTTCCTACCTCTCCTTTATTAAATCCCTTTATCCACTTAAAAACTTCTATCAGATCGCCCCTTACTCTGCGTCTCTCGAGTGAGTGTAATTTTAATAACTTCAATCTCCTCTCATAACTAAAGTTACACATCCCTTGTATAATTTTGGTCATCCTTCTCTGCACTGTTTCTAACAAGGCTATATATATCCTTCCTGTAATATGGAGACCAAAACTGAACCGCATAGTCTAGGTGAGGCCTGACTAGAGCCAGATAAAGCTTTAGAATAACTTCTGCACTTCTACTACTCTTAACACTTCTGGTAATGAATTCTAACACTCTATTAGCTCTATTTCTGGCCGCAATACATTATTTCCTAGGTCGGAGGTCTGGGCTCACCCTCACTCCAAGATCTTTTTCACCTTCTGATCTTTTCAGCGATACATTGCTTATGGTGTATCTATTACCAGGGGTTTTTCTACCAACATTCATAACGCTGCATTTATCAATATTAAATTCCATCTGCCATCTGACTGCCCACTCGTTAAGTTTATCTAAGTCTTCCTGCAATATGTTTACATCAGACTGTGATCCAATAATTATAATCCTACCTAACTTAGTATCATCAGCAAACTTGCTGATATCACTGCTAATCCCACTATCCAAGTCGTTGATGTAAATCAAAAATAGTAATGGACCCAAAACAGACCCTTGTGGAACTCCACTTGTCACCAGTCCCCATTCAGATTTAGAACCATTAATTGTAACCCTTTGTTGCCTATTACTTAGCCAAGCTCTGATCCAATGAAGAACCTTCCCATCTATTCCATGAGCCCTAACCTTATTTAAGAGTCGCTCGTGTGGTACTTTGTCAAATGCCTTACTAAAGTCCAGATATATTATATCATAATCCTTATCATTATCTGCCGTCTCATAAACTTTCCTATAAAAACTCAATAAATTGGTGAGACATGACCTACCCTTGGTGAATCCATGTTGTGAATCATTGATCAAACTATGTTTATCTAAGTGCTCTCTAATGTTTTTTTCAATAATAGATTCCAATAATTTACCCACCACTGATGTTAGACTTACGGGTCGATAATTTGACCTTAGTCCTCTGTCTCCCTTCTTAAATATGGGAACATTTCCTTTCCTCCACAATAATGGCACATCGCCTATCTCAACCGATTTCCTGAAAATGTGCACTAACGACTCACTAACAACCTCCTTGCATTCCTTTAATACCCTGGGATACACTTCATCTGGTCCTGGTGATTTAAATGTTTTCATTTTATCTTTTTTCATTATCTCATCTCATCTTCCATGCTTGCACATGATCAAACAAAGATACTTACCTAAATTCCTGTTTGATCCGGTTACCTAATTTCCTTACTCTCTGTTTGTTCCACCTTGCAAGGTGTATTAAGTCCTTCATGCCCAGATCTGTCCTTTGGTATAGAAAAAAAATTCTGTTGTTAGCCATAAAATCACGAAAAGTAACTGAATATACCCAATTAATTAGTCGACAAGGATACTAAACGGGTCATATCTATAAAATATTGATTATAGTCACTAAACATCATCTAATGGTACCCAAATTACAAAGGAAATTACGTTGTAGGTCTCAAGGGGTTAACAGTGGGCACCATGTGAAGGTGGGCATGGGCTAGAATACCTCTTGGAGGGTGCCCCGAGGGCCGAGTTGCTGGCCCTTTTTTTCCCCAAATACCATAACTGGGTAGCTTTGCACAGACATTGTAACCTCACACCTTGATTAAACCTCAACAATTACAACACTGCCACTGCGCAAAGTTTTGTTTTAGGTAAGAAAATTCCCGTGTGAGAAAAAAGGGACCAAAAATGATCTTTTAGGCTTCTCACAACTAACGTCATAAATCTGGTGATCAACTACTACACTCATTACTTTACTTGTCAATGATTTCCTAAATAAACTCAGATGATAGCCTGCAATACGTACTCAATTTACATGCTTAATAAAATGTCATGACATAATGCATCAAAAGTCATACAAAGCAAAATTGGAATAGGATCAACTTTGTGGCCATGACTTAATGCTCGGTAACACTCATCATTTATTGATATTATTTGATCCATCATGCAAACCAACCTTTTTCTTTTTCCCCAATAAGGCCTTCTCTCCCTAACGTGTGAGAAGGCACAAAACCCAGAGCTGTTCCTTCACATAAATACTTCATACAAACTGCATTTTATGCATCCTGGATATACAAAAATTATTTTATGAAAGTTGGTCATTTATTTTACAGATAGTAAATTCTATAAGAATTAAAATGAAAAAGGTTTTAATTTCAATTTCTAGGGAATATCTTTTGTAGACAGTAGGACATATTCCAAAAATGCTGGTTGCCTTCTCCACTATTGCCCTATTAAATAATAAAGAAACATGGAGCTAAAATCATTATACTATAACAGGTCCTTCAGTATCTTGACTCCAGTTTCATCCCATAATGTAATATAACAAATACATAATTGTAACCTTATATGGAACTGTCATATGATTAGCTTGCACAAGTTTGTCATCTTTGAGCATTGTGATAAATTTTACATACATTGCTTACGTATGCTCGATAGTGTGGACACAGCAGGAATAAGATAGGAGTAAGGAATTCTTCAGTCGCATGAAAAACTTTGTTCAGTGATGACCTCTGCCAACCCTTTCAGCACGGGATTGGCAAGTTAGGAGGACCAAATCCAACAAGGGTCCCAGGGGCAGGAGACGCAAGGGGCGACGCCGGAACAAACTCGCTAAGGGCACAAGACGCAGGGACTGGGAGGGACAGGGTGCCACAGAGACTGAGACAGCCCACAGGGATGCAATACCTCCCTCATATTCTGACAACCATCCTACGGAGCCACGCAGAGCAGGCCCATTCAAGGTAGTGATTGTGTGTATTTGAATGTGAAACGTGGAACAAAAGTCACAAATTTATTTATTCTACAAGTCAAATACTGAAGATCATCTTTGGGCAGATTACTGTACTGTTTGAGTACCAGTTGATTTAGAAAATATGTATTTTTTTTCCTTCTGTTTATAAGGTTTTGGGACTTGTTTTGGCTTATGCCTTTTGTGTCCACTGTTTTCATGTATTCATGGCTGATGATGTAGAACAATTTATTCCTACATCATCAGTGTACATGATTTATGTTTTACACTCTATATGTTTGTTAGTTTTTGTTTATCTGTATACGTACAGTCATAGACCACTGTATACCTGGACTGCGCACGGAATATCGGCCTGTCGCGCAAGGGGCTGAAGTCGGAGGGCCCCTCGGATTCATATATATACATATATACGGATCATATAGACTGGTTTATCAGTATATATGATATACTGTAATCTTCGTAAATGTTTGTTCTATAATATTATGAAATAAAAAACAGCAAAACACGCTAAAGAAATGCCATTGCGAGACTCTGAAGAAATATGCATGAACTTAATATTCACTTAAACTCTTCGCCATTTAAAACTTTGCGAGTCAACTTTTATCATGAAGGATATCAATAGAAGCGCAATTTTATTAGCTTTCCATTGCTATATTTCGTTATCTAATAAATTAATTAGAACCATGCATAAATTAGCGTTAAATAAATAAATAAAATCATCAATCGGGTAATTTTCCCGATTGATGATGTTATTTATTTACTTATATATTTCGTTTTCTGATAAATTAATTAGTACCGTGTATAAATTAGCGTTGACTAAATAAATAACATCATCAATCGGGAAAATTACCTGATTGATGATTTTATTTATTTAGTTAACGCTAATTTATGCATGGTTCTAATTAATTTATTAGATAACGAAATATAGCAATGGAAAGCTAATAAAATTGCGCTTCTATTGATACTCTTCATTATAAAAGTTGACTCGCAAAGTTTTAAATGGCGAAGAGTTAAGTGAATATTAAGTTCATGCATATTTCTTCATAGTCTCGTAATGGCATTTCTTTAGCGTGTTTTACTATTTTTTATTTGATAATATTATAGAACAAACATTTACGAAGATTACAGTATACCATATGTACTGATAAACCAGTCTATATGATAGTCCATAGACCACTATATCTCTTTGTCGGGCGCCCCGCAGGCCCCTATGCAGCCCCGCAATTCAAAACATTGTCGCGTGAACAGTCCAGGTATACAGTGGTCTATGGTACAGTATATTCAATTAGACAGCTCATGGACTGGATTACAGAGTTCTTAAAGCACAGTTCTAGTCATCCTGTTAGTCATACACTTGGGCATGTAGTGGGAAGGAAAACAAAAGTTATTTCACCTTATGACTCCTGCAAGCAGTCTTCTCAGCCCCATTCTATGGCGTACAGGCCTACCAGATCCTTTTAACCCTACAAGTACATATACTTTTAATGGAATATTACTAAATCTTTTAATCCCACCTATATTTTTTAACATAATACCACAGAATTTCAATATTATGCACTTGCATTGCTTACAATGGCTGTAAAAACAATTCAGTGCACATACATCGTTGGTTTTCTTTATTAGTCTATTGTGACATTGATTTCCTGGAACTCTTGTCAAGGTTATGGCCACGGCAGATCTTTCACTTGCTCCCGTCTAGCACTTCTTTTCCTACATGTTCATTTTGATAACCCTCCTTTCAAAAATATATAACACTGCTACAGCTTTATGAGCCTTCATCTTCAACCTATAACATCTACCTTATATCTATCTATCGATCTATCTATATATCTTGTCATGTCATCCTCTCCAGATCAAACTATCTCAGGATGCTCAGTTTGACCAGTATGACCACAATTACATCTATCCTTCTATAATAATCCACACCTAATAGTATGCTAAAACCCTAGTATATACACATTAATTAATCTAACCATCCATCATATTAACTTCTTGGGTCTTAGCTCAGGCATTTTGTGTTCCTGTCATACTAACATTTCCTAGCTCTCTAACAAAATGAAAACTAACAACTACTAACCATTCGTCCCTTCCCCGTTTTTCTCCCTCCCTTCCTCTTTTTTTCTTCTTCCGTGCCACCCTTATAGGCGTCCAGCAGAAACATGCACACAGTAGAGGTGAGCAGCAGTGAAGCAACTGACACATATGATGCCTCTATTTGGCCTTCCACTCCCAAGCAGGACTTTGTGTTTGCCACCATCAACCACAGTGGCTGGCCTCCCACAGGCCGGCCACAACATGGATTCAGTCCCAAGGCTACCAAAGAAGAAAGGACTCATGTTTATGGAACTATTAACCGTCACAGGTGAGTGTATTAATACCTCGGGTTTTTGCATCCCGCCCCCTTGTTTAATATTGTTTGTCAAGGCAAAAATGACAAATTTGTCAACGTTTAGAAACTTGAGATCAGATCATCACCCTTGAGAGGATATTGATCAGTAATACTGAAATTGTACTGAGGAGTTGGACATGTACGGTTAGCTTTTAGGATGTACAATTAGCTGCATTATTGCCTTTCTTTCTCAGTGATAATAAACGGATTACCAGTGAGGAGAACCCTGTGTATGGCACTATTCGGCACAACCCTCTGCCAGGGAAGGAGAACTCCAGAAGAGGAAAATGGTCAGAGAGGACCCCTGCCTTTGAGGTAAGGCTTTGAAGTAGCTGCAATATTAGCTCACAACTACTTACAAATAATTGCAAACCAGTGTACTTACCTACACAATGGTCAAGAACATCGTACATGTTCAGCGTAGTTATTCTCGGTGACGCACAACCACTGTGAACGACCATAACAAGTGTACAACCCAAAACAGAACTTCCCAAACATTGCATTAGATAGCAACATGGATAAATAATACTAGTGAAGCCCAAATAGAATATAAAACCCAATAGCTGAGTACTATATATACTATAGTACATAAGACAAACCAACCGGCATATCAACCTGACCGCACGAGTGCTACGAAGCGACCTTAACTATGTGACGGCAGGGCAGCGACTGGCCGCTCTTCACTGTACATATACCCAATACCTTGATCCTTGCTGCGCAGGACTCTGAACGCTAGACTGCGCAGTACGTGCCAACTAGTAATGACTTTACTAAAGGTTTAGTTCTCAAGTGCTTTGATTACCATATTTTTTAGTAATTTTATGAAGACATACTGAACATGAATACTGTCCAACCAGGTTTGCAAGTATTTAGATATAAAATCCTGACATTTTTGACAGGGAAACAGTAACTCTATTGAAAAAGAAACTGGAGAGGGATCAGAAACTGATCTTTACCCTGACTACACAAGCCCTGATGAATCTGAGGTAAGTACAGGTGGAAGCACTGCATGTAGTGTGAGACACTAATCTTTGTAGGACTGAAAGTGTTCTCCAACAAAGCTCCATGGTCAAAGTCGACCATCCATTTTTATGCTGACCACACAAATATTGAGTTCTGATTGTTTTTCTCTAGAGGATGTATCCATAGTGCGAGTTGCATTAGGATTGCTTCCTTACGTTTCTTTACTTGACTGAAATTTATGAACTATGTAGGTTATAATCCTTTTTGGTAGAGGTGTAATCATTACGTAGGTACTCGTGGATTCTTGTACGTGAACAGCTGGCCATTGCCACTATTTTCATAGTACTATTTTGATTGTTTTCTGTATTCTGTTTGTAAACAAAAATTTTAGTTCTCAGAGTTCGATATTGATGGTGAAACACTTTTTTAAAGGTTTGACACAAGGGCCTCCTCAAAATATATGCTTGCTTTGCCAATTTTTTATGGGACATACTTTGCCTCTGCTTTGATAGGGCAATCTTTCTCTATTGAGTAATATCTAAACAATACAATGATGATATCGTAAGCAGCTGTAATTATATCTATAACTCCTAAAGCCCCGTTCACATCTAAACGACTGGCGTCGGCGACCAGTGAAGACTTGCCGAGTCATCCAGTCGCTGCCGACTGCAGCCGATTTTGGGGGGACAGAAGCTCCAAAATTGGCGTGGTTGGCTCGGGTTGCCGTAGTTAGGCGACTAGTCGGCAACAAATCCGCGATTGTCGGCGATAGTCGCGGACTAAAACAAATTTAACCGCCAATATTGGGTTGCCGTCATGCGGCTACTGAACACCGGACCACACTTGCCCATCTTGACGAGGCCACAAATACTTATGTGCCTCCAAATATTATTAATTGATTAGTGCCAAATATTATTAGTGCCAAGACACCAAAGATACTGCGGAAGCAGTATAGCGTTAAAGATACTGCACTAAAGATACTGCTCTATTTATAGTGGATAATGATAACGATAATAATATCAATATCAATGAATATCTCAAATTTCCTCTCTCTCTCTCTCTCTCTCTCTCTCCCCTATCGAAAGAGGGAAAGCGTGGGAAAGATCGATCTTTCCCACGCTAAAATAACACGTGCTCCTGTCGCAGCACAGCCCCGACTGGTCGGCGCCAGGCTTGGACCCTTCGGCGACGAGTCCCAGCCCGGAGCCGACTTTTTCCATTCAATTTTTGAGGCGCAAACCCGGCCCGAGTGTACAGAGCATGCACCACACAGTCGGGACCCCCCGCGCGCCGCTTCACGACTCCCACGACCCGACGGCAACGGTCTGGGCCTGACGCCGACCCACATGACGACCGGCACCGACACAGCATGACTCAGCAAGTCGTGACTGGTCGTCGTCGAGTCGTGAAGATGTGAACTTAAAGCTTTATTTTATTTACGTCTTCCAGTTTTCATTTCTTCCCATCTTCCTGGATCCCTAAGAACTGTTGCCACTGATATCCTTACCTCTTGAAGTATTAGACCAATTGTCATTAATGTTACCCCACCCTTGCAGTATGATGTTTGTATTGCCCTGCTTCTACTTTGTGGATTAGTGTTTTTCAGTATTTCATCTAGTGATATTTTTGTACAGCTTTCTTTTAGAGTTGTGGTTCCAATGTGACCCCCACTTTACTTGCTTCTCTTTCTTATTGTTCCCTTCTCTCACTGCATGGTATTCCCTTCCCTTTTCCTTCCCCCTCCAGCGCCATCCCCCTTCCTCCTTCTGGTCAGGTCAACAACTGGGGTCTCTGTCCAGCAATGGCCCTGGTGAGACCCAGAGCCTTGGTCACAATACAGGCCGAAGACCTAATCCTACCTCAGATAGTTCCCCCACCTGGCATTCTACCTCTACCACTTCCACCACCACCACCACCCTGGACCAACACAGTTATCAGCAGCATCACCGTACCCCTTCTGGCACCCCTCACCGGCACCCTGGAGCCTCCCCTTCCCCGACCCCTGCACCCCCCAACACCAGCTCTGGAGCTTCCCGTTCCATTCCTTACTTCCAGAAGATTCTCTCCAACCTGGAGGTGAGGCCTAGGAAGATTTGAGGAGCCTGCTCATGCTTGCTTCTTAAGATCGACTCGCCCATCCCCCAAAAGAAAAGAATAGTAGCTGTCAGTCAATCGTTAAATTAAATTACAACAGTTACCTTCTGCATAATGAAACTTGAAAAGACTGACGGTCTCTTGTATACCAGCTTGTTGAGTTATACACACTGCAACCCCCCGCCCATGAGATAGAAAACTGAAGTGAGCAAGTGTGAGATGTATGGAAAGAAGCATGTAGAGACTTGAGCTCCCACTGAGGGAGGTAAGAGGAACAGGCATCAGAATAGAATGACAGAATAGATTTGACTTACTCTTAATCCCTTGTTGAGGTGGAACGTGAAGTTGAAGCTTGGAATAGGGCATTTTTACGCTCTTGGCAGACCTATGATGAATGATTCCAACAATAACTTCATGGTGCTGCCTTCGTGTGTATTTGTATTGCCATTGTTCTCATGTGGTTTATTCCTAACAGACTTCTTATGTTAACAGTCCTGTCTAGTGTATACTAATTTCTCTGTGGTGGAAGGCTGGCTGTTCCTGTTCTCGCTTGCCTGTATTGCATGTTACAAGTATGTTGTCTGTGCCTCGGAATTGATCAAGTTCTACTTTGCAGCATGACCATGAAAAAGCACAAGCCCTGTTGTGCTTTGTGCTCTCACCTGCTGACTATCAGATAGTTTCTGGAGTATTTACTGCACCAGTTTTAACTTATTACAGGACTGAATTATATATTTGAAATTAATTTGATTTTCAGATATAAAACTGTACATGTAGTGTTGTTAATATTCATAATTTATAATTATCAATTTGAAGGTTTTGGATGTTCGTTTCATTACTTTATATCATCGATTGAGTCTGGTAAGCTGATGAATATTATTGTAGTTCTCAGAAGACAGGAGGTGATAAGACTCGTGTTTAGATGACAGGTGTTTATTGAAAGCTACATACCATTTTACTTCTCGGTATACAAAACTTCACAGGTAGTACATTTATCACCTAATATTCTAAATCAGGGTAAATTTTTTCAGGCTTTATAATATACAACACATATACAATGAAAAAATAAAATATTATAAAAGTAAATTACTTTTAAGCAGATTCTTGATAGTTATAGAATATGTGTACGTGGCTGAAAGTCCTCAACCAGGTAATGAAATAGTCTCCGACAGAGACCTGTGCTTAGAGGCGCACGGTCAAAAAGTACACGGGCAAATACAAATCTGTACCAAAACAACGCCTACTTTACTTACTGGGCGGCTAGTACGTTATTAGGTAACCTTTACTCTTTAAGATACTTACCGAGTTGTGTATGGAGTGATGAAGACAATTCAGAGCCATTCAGAGTCCAGCTCGTACCAGACGTCATTGATGGCGGCAGAAAGCTTAGGCACGGTAGAGGTTCATGAAGTTTGAAACAACATGTTCGGGCCGGCCGAAGGTGTACTCGCAGGTCGGTCGGTGGCTGTTAAAACAAAGCCGAGCGGGCGGTGCACAGCTGCGCGCTGATCAGTCTAGCTTTGTCCCCACGAGTGTAAACACCTCCTCTCACGTCCTCCCGTGCCTCACCACATTGCCTGAAACGGAAATGGTCAGAAATAGTGAACTTTCACCGCATATAAACAGTTTGTTATATGCGAAAAGTTCAGGATCCTCGGATATAACTTCACCCCCTTCCCCCCAATAGATTCGTTAAAGTGAGTGTTTACTGTACCTATGACCACTATATACTAAATAGTGACCCATGTCATTATCAGCTCAGCAAGGAATCAAAATGCTAAGTTTGATTCTGGGCAGTGTTCATACCATGAACGAAAAATTACACATCTAATTCTTGGAACAGTGCACATCAGTTGGCTACTGATTGAGCATTAACCACTACTAGACCACTCATAGTTTTTAATGTTACTATTTCATAAATCAACAATATTCTCTATTCTCAGCTTATTTTCTTAGCAGCAGGGATCTGTAATCCCAAATTTCTGCTGAGGACCTCAAGTGTATTGACATCCACTTTTAGTATGCATTTTTAGGCTAAGCATGTTAGTTATTATCTGTGGGTCTGTAGCTCAAGTAGCCCAGCGGCAAAGTGTCTGGTGATGTGTGTCCATTACCTTGACCTGTACTGTGCCCGCTGATCCGTTATGTGTGAAGTGAGTAGTAGTATACAAAAAGTGCAAAATGCTGCAGGATAAGAATATATAATAAACTAATCCTTGTTAGTATTAGCAGCATTACACACAGCATGACGGTTAATTTTCATTTTGTGCAGTAGAGCACTGTGCAGTTATTGTTCAGATGAATGCTCATTAATATTCTGTGAAATGTGAATATTTATGTAAGAGGAATGAAAGGATTGCAGGCATCTAGAATTGCTAGCATGGCAAGGATTAGTTGCATTTTTTACTGGCATTACCACATCCTTGAGAATGTTAAGGGAAGAGAAAAGGCATTAGTGAAATAGGTATGGCAATGAGCATGAACATAATGTTCTAATAGTTGTGTAAGATAATGCACACGTATCACTACACAACAGGTCATTTAAAAAAAAAAATTCATGAGTTAGTTAACTGTCAGTATTTTTAAGATTTCAGTCTTTGCTTTATGTTTGATTTCACTAATGGGGACACAGAGCTTCCTTCCGGCCTCCCTCCAGGGCACCATCAGCTCCCGAGGCGCCCGGCACATGTACTCTCCGATGGACGAGTTCAGCCAGAGGACATCTCACGGGTATGTGCAGGACGATAACACAACAAGGGACCCACATGGCAAAGGAGACATTCTAGGAAAAGGTAAGACCATATGTGCTGATTTAATCTGTCTCTTGGTTATCATCAGAAGTTTATTTTTTCCCACATTTGATCCTATAGCACCTGTACTGTAGGCAGTATGACCTCTCGGGCTGTAATGGTTGGCCCTCGCCCGTGGTGGCGCAGGCATGATTTTTATAGTGGCGCCTGTGATTAGAAGCTCAGCTGCCCCCCTGTGTCTTCCAATGCACTCGCCGTTGAAGGTAGAGTTAATGACCAGCATGTGGGTATTATTTGGGTACTCACAATTGCAGAAAGATTTTGGCACTCCTCGGGAATCAAACTCTCCACTTGCAGGCGCTAACCACTCTGCCACTGCCTCCTTAGAAGTGACTTAGCACATGGTAACAGTCATTTAGATCACGGTAGAGCAAACCATAAGGGGCACTCTGATACAGTTGAACTTACAAGCCCTCACTGTGTTTCATACTCCAAAGAGTTGCAGAAAGAGTGGATATTCGCCCTCATCGGGGATCGAACTCGGGTCACTGAGCACGCCACTCGGAGATGGTATAGAGCCAAAATATACTTTGGTAATATTTCATAAGAAATAAACTATTCTCAAAAGTGGGACTAATTTGAAAATTTTCATGATTCTAGGACAGTTCTTAATTTAGGAGAGTTTGGTGAAAGTAAGTTTGTAATTTGATGATGAGAACACTACTTTCCTGTGGTGAGAGAGATTGCACATTTATAATCTCCTTGTTCCCAGGGACAAGAGACTCACTTGAGTTTGAGTGGCAGATGACCAATTGGTCTGAGTGTTCCCAGACCTGTGGCTTCACCAGCACAACCAGCGGCTACCAGGTGAGTGAGCATGTCATGGCAACATTGCACTTTCTGTTGACACAAACATTGTTCCCTTGGGCATCACATAAAGCCTTTTTATCCTTAGAGATCGGTAGGGAATTTAGCATAACTTAACATGCCCTGGGATAATGCATAAACCAATTCCTGCTAATACCATCTCACTTTGCCAAAATGAAATAACGTTAGAGTTGGAAAATCTGCTTAAAGCTTGTGTTGATAATTTTGAACATGAGTAAGCATGACTTGGCAGTCATAGCTGTTCTGACATTGCTTCACTAAACACATTATTCTTTGTAAATTGTTATGCAAATACTAAAAGGTAACATTTTAATATATTCTCGACAAAAACACTTCAGGTTAGATCCATACAGTGCCTTGCCCGAGTGAAGAATGTGACGTCGCCTGTGGACGGCGCCCTGTGTGTGGACGCCGGCCTGGAGGCGCCCGTCACCATCCAGCGCTGCGGCTTCACAGAGTGTCCTCAGTGGCACTTTGGGGAGTGGTCAGAATGTGAATCCTCACGCTGCTTCACCCTCCACTATGGTGAGCTTCAGGGTGAACTAAGTAAGAATATTAATACCTGAATCTGACACACTTAGGCCTTTACTCATCACTAAAATGTTCCACCTCAGCTTACCAGCGGCGGGAAGTGGTGTGCAAGCTGCACAATGACACCATAGTCAGCAACCTGCAGTGTGACAACCGAACACGGCCTCGGCACCGCCAGGAGTGCTACAACTACCAGTGCTCCGGAGTGTGGCGCGTGGGGGATTGGTCGGAGGTGAGCATCCTAAAACTGAGATGACAGTATGATAAGGCTATATGAGCATTCGTCATATAAGAATCTAATTATACTACTTTTAATTAATTTGCACACTAATTTGCTATATGAGCAATTCTTGCTTAATATTAGCATGATTTCTGCCTGTCTTGCCTTGTGCACTTGTATACAAAAGTGCAAAGACTGGTTTGATTTTGTTGTAATAGACTATGTCAAGTACTGACCACGTAATTCACCTGATTTAAACCTCATTGAAAACCATGTAGTAGTCTAAGCGGCTTAGAATTGTGCCTGGTGCATTTTCAATATCCTATGCGCGTCCTCTACTTTCTCATTTTGTATATTTCATGAATATTCTCTGATATACCAGAGAAGAGGCTAGTAAAATAATTTGGTTATTCATCTTTGGTGTCTTAAAATGAAGCTTTCAGGAGAAAAAATTCCAGTAAAAATCTCACTCTCCATAAATAATGACCTGTTACCTTTTCATTCTCATTCTCATTACTCATACCATTACAATGACATGCTTCATTGCATATGTCCACAACTTCAAATGCCTACTGTACTCCACTAACAAGGGCATTGCATAGGAATGTTTGGTATTAAAAATGTATGAACAGGATTATATGACTTCTGCTTGCAGTGCACGGCTCCCTGTGGTGGCCAGGGATATCGCACACGTCTTCTTCAGTGTGTGTGGAATGGAACCAAGAAAGCTGCTGGGAATGCCTGTCGGGAGCTGCCACGTCCTGAGGTTGTCCGCTGGTGCAATGGTGACCCCTGTCCAGACCTCAGTATGTAAAGCGAAGTGCTGGTCACCAAGTCAGGAACTCGGGCCAAGAGAGGTCGCCAGGTAGAGTGGTGCTGCCGGAGATGTGCATGGTTCAATTCACGCCGCATTCACAGCCATTTGCGATTTTCTAAGGGGAACTTAAATTGCTTATAATCTTCAACAAAGAATGACTAACAGTCCCAAAAACTGTCTAACCAATAATAGTCTATGTATCATAAATGAGGATGTTGCATTGATTGGCTTTTCAATATTGCAAATTAACGCTTTCATCTGTACATATTGCCACAATTACTGAAATAGTTTTGGGAAAACTACTGTAAGGGTAGTGGAAAGGGCATTATGATTTTTCTCCGGGCTAAATAGTGATTTGAAACATGGCTTACGAATCCCCCAACAATAAGCCTTACCATCTCACAATACTAACTGCCAAAACATATATATACCTGTAATAAATGGCATATATATATGACACCATAATGTCCTCCCTCTCTATATAATAACTAATGAAGAGAGCGTAGAATATCCTTGTAAGCTATTTGATGGGCTGTCTTCTCCCTGAGTGTAGCATCCTTCTTCGTCACGCACAGCAGCGACTTGAAGGGGAACTTGGACATCCTCTAAAGTCATGAAGCTGTTGCTACATCACTGCCTGGGGACTGTGATGTGGCTGGATGTTACAACTTTGTGAGATGCCTAAACGTTCATAACATTTCGATATTAAAAATACCAAATTCTTGTTGAAAGTTGAAAGTTTTATAAAAAACATTACACACCAATATAAATTTGATTGCAGTATTTCAGGAGTCAAGCTCCAAATGAGAAGACAGTGCTTTTAAGGGACTGATAATTCAGAAATTTTCTTAATAATTCTTAACCAGCATTTGAAATGCTATTTCTTAATTAGGAAAAGCATCATTTTCTTTGAGGATTTCCTAGCTTTTCACAGCTTGACGAACCCTAACAAAGGTTCAGAGATCTTAGCAGCACATAACAATGCACCAAATGTATATAACTTTCAGACCTTGTACATACATGTCAATATATGCACCATCTAGACATAGTGACATCATAGAATGATAATATAAATGCTATAGTTTTTTTGTTTCGACTGATTTCAACTTAGATAAATGCTTGACAGATAGAGGTATATAAAGAGAAGGGGTGACCTCTTTTTTTGAACTCAAGTCCTTTGGTTCCATCCAGTGGTCCATAGCTAGACTAGTAACCATGCCCGCTCCATGGTGGTAGCATGTGCTTGCCTGGATGACCCACTCACTCAACGCAATCAGCTCACATTTTCTCATGTCAAAAAACATTCCAAGAGATGTTTGGTAATAGAGCTGATTGTGTTTTGTTCCCTTGTGCCTGCTTAACAACCATAGAATAAGTTATTATTAAGTTTGGTTATAGTTTAAGTACTGTTCGAGGGGCTTCAAGAAGTTTGTGGAAAAATGGCATCTAAAAATAATAGTGAAAGACATAGACTTAATTCACAACATAAGCTGCATCAAGCTCAAGAAAATACTTTTGAAAGTGATGATACCGGCCATTTAGTTCATCCCTAAAGAACAAAGGGTTGTGGGACTACAACATGTTAAGGCAGTCTTTTTTTACATCAACTAGAGGAAAATGGATGCTCTTTAAAGATTTATTTAGAATGAAAAATAAAAAGAAGTCAAAAGGAGCTAAATCAGCTATATATATATTTATACATACATACATACATACATACATACATACATACATACATACATACATACATACATACATACATACATACATACATACATATATATATATATATATATATATATATATATATATATATATATATACATACATATATATATATATATATATTATATATATATATATATATATATATATATATATATATATATATATATATATATATATATATATATATATATATATATATATATAGTTAATCCTCTCATATTGGGACTAATTGGGCCAAGGACTGGTTCGGGTAATGCAAGGATCCGAATAATGGGGGGATAAAAAAAAAAAAAAAAAAAAGGTTTAAACATAATTCTAGGTGAATACAATAGATTTCTAAGTCATGCAAATATCAATAAACATACTATAAATCATGTAAATAAATAAATCTACAGTAAAAATACACAATACAGTACTGTACATGTGTAGTGTACAGCACTGTCAGTCCTACGACTGGCAGCCGGCAGCAGTATCATGATGGCGGAGATTTCTTCCTCCTTCTTGGTGTTGTTTGTAGGGCTGTGAGGACCCCTTGAGGAGCCCTATGATCCCTGGTGATATCCTATGATGCTATTATTATATATTTTTATAATACGGCTGCATGGTTTTATGAATGGCTTGAGATTTGAGGGTAAAACAACGACTCTGTATACCTTCCATTACACTTGGCAACGTAGCTCGTACAACGATGCCGCCCAAGTGTCCTTAAAGTAATCGTCCAGACCCATTTTTTCTTTGCATAATTATGTTAAATGTTCATTCATAATACCTAATCCACAAAAAATCATTCATTTCCACACCTTATTTCCCTAAAAACATGACTTTTGTAAAAAGCGCGGGAAAAACAACAGCCCCATTCCAGCCGTGGCGCAAAACTTGCTGATGACGGCCGGTGAGGCGGACAAACTGGATCACACAGCCCGCCTCTCCCCCGGCGCACACAGCTTCTCTACACATTTATCGTGGCCGTATAGGTCGGGAACGGGTGATAAGCTCTCTGGAAAGGCACAGCTTTCCTGCTGCACCCATAAAGGATGCAAGTATATGCCATATCGCAAAAAAATAATATTAGAAACACCCAAAATTCTTCAAGTACACTAGGGTCCCGCGTAGAACGTGTTCGCATAGAACGATTCTCTTATAGAACGAATTACCTAAAATATTATTCTAAAATTTTCGTTAGGAACGAAAGTGATCAGATAGAACGATTCCGCCATCAAAGTAGGGCAAATCCGAGGAGTTCTCATATAGAGCGCCGAAATATTGTACAGAACGAAGGTTGTGTCCCTGGCATGGAGTGAGTTGGGGCACGGCGGTGGCGTGTCGCCACGGAGGTGGGGTGAGGGTGGCATGAAGTGCGGAACGGCGGTAGCGACCGTGCAGTTCTCGTCCATTATTACCAAAAAAAAACATTCATGTGAAGGATATATATTATGATCCATTCACAATATCGTCAGTTATCAAAATTTATTGATGGCTTTCATTCGACGGTAAACTTTCATTGTTGTGGTTTTGTTTACAACTTATCAGCTGTGAGCGGGCGAGCCCCGACCGATGTATCAGCAGTAGCGACAGCGCAGTTCTCGTCCATTATTACCAAACAAAAACATTCATGTGAAGCATACATGTTGTTCCATTCACAATATCGCCAGTTATCGTAATTTATTTATGGTTTTCATTCGACGGTACACTTTCGTTGTATACACCACAACCACAGGTTGTGGTTTTGTTTACAAGTTATCAGTTGTGAGCGGGCTAGCCCCGACCAGCCGGGAGGCGTTCTGGCGAGGCAAGCAAGCGAGAGTCAAGCCAGGCTTATGGCACGGAACCCCTCGCCCCCTGTACATAATCCCTATTAGATTTAAGGTAAACAACAATATGCCTATTTCATGTGAATGAGTATAAAGGAGGACCGATCGACCACTTTAAATTTTTCCCATAGGTTATGTGTTTCACATAGAGCGAATTCACATAGAACAACCTCGTTTATCGACCAATTTCTCGTTCTATGTGGGACTAGTGTACTATATTTATTTCTAATTTTACGTGTATTTGGATTACCGCAGGGTTGGGAGGCCTTCTCATGTGACGTCACCGAGCCGTGGTATGTCATCTGCTTGTCGTGATGAGCGTTTTGGAAGCTCGGGGAATTTGCAGATTTTGATTGCGTATTATTTAAAAACGGGTGACTGGATTAAAAAAGTGACAACATATTGTTGATATACTCGATAATGGCTATATTTTGACTGCATTAAATCAAGAATGATGAATGGTCTGGACAATTACTTCAACACGGGGCGCCCACCCAGTCATTCATAATTAATTCTTTTCATGGTCATTCGCCCGCCATGGAAGGTTCCCCCGTATTTACCAAATAAATTCAGTAAATGCGGGGTTTGGTCCAGTGGTGGGTCGGCCAAACATGTACCGGCAGGTCAGATGGTGGCAGTGAAAACAAAGCCGACCCGGCGGTGCGTGGCTGCACACCGATTAGTCTGGCTTTGTCAGCCCGAGTGTAAACACGTACTCCCGTGCTTCATAACGTTGCCTGCCTCCCGTGCCTCACCACGTATTGTTTTAATTTTCCTGTATGTGTGTAGTATTTGTGATGGCTGCATGTACATAAGTATACAAACTTTCATCTAATGTAACAAAAATAGTTCATTATACACGGAAATGGTTGGAAATAGCGAACTTTCACCTCATAACAAACAAAGTTTGTTATTTTGTTTGTTATATGCGAAAAGCTCGGATCCCTCGGATAAAACAAATTTTCAGATATAGCGTTACCTCTTCCCCCCAATTGGTTCGTTATAGTGAGGGTTTACTGTATATATACACACAGTAAGCCCTCACTTTAGCGAACCAATTGGGGAGAAGGGGTTGGCGTTATATCCGAAAGTCCATTATATCCGAGGGATCCGAACTTATCGCATACAACAAACTTTATTAGCTATATGAGGTGAAAGTTCGCTATTTCCGGCCATTTCTGTGTATAACAAACTTTTTTTGTTACATTAGATGAAAGTTTGTATACTTATGTACATGCAGCCACCATAAATACTACACACATACAGGAAAATTAAAACAATACGTGGTGAGGCACGGGAGGCAGGCAACGTTATGAAGCACGGGAGGACGTGATTGGAGGTGTTTACAATTGGACGGACAAAGCTAGACTGACAGCCGCGCATCACCCGGTTAGCTTTGTTTTCACTGCCACCATTCAACCTGCGTGTACATGTTCGGGCGACCCACCACCGAACCAAATCCCGCATTTACCAAACTTATTTGGTAAATCCCCACATATATCGGACTCGCAGAATAAGTTTGTAAAAGCGATGGTTTGCTGTATACAGTGGTACCTTGGCTTACGAGTTTAATTCGTTCATTGATCGAGCTCGTAACTCAATTTGCTCGTATATCAAATCAATTTTCCCCATTGAAATTAATTGAAATACCATTAATCCGTTCCAGCCCAAAAAAAACCACCCCAATTTTTTTACTGTACCTATATGACTGGACTGCACTCACCCTCTGCCATTTGCATTCGCCAGTGTTTATACTCTGTGTATCAGCTGTTGGAAACAGCTGTGGGTGGAACTGCCGCTAAACGTACTGCACTCACCCTCCGCCATTTGCATTCGCCTGTGTGAGCACAACACAACAGAGATGCTTCCACGGCGAGGTAACCACGTGAAGTGAACGAGTGAGACGCGGGATGCTGGGCGGATGTTGTGGCGTTTGCAGCGCCAACTAGCAGCGGCGTATCTGAAGTTCGCTCGTAAAAAAAAAAAAATCGCTCGTCTCGGATTTTGGCTCGCAACTCAAAGCAAAAAATCGACCGAGCGACTGCTCGTAACTCGGAAAACTCTTAAGTTGGGGCACTCGTAAGTCAAGGTACCAGTGTATGTATATATATATACAGTGGTACCTTGACTTACGAGTTTAATTCGTTCATTGATCGAGCTCGTAACTAAATTTGCTCGTATATAAATCAATTTTCCCCATTGAAATTAATTGAAATACCATTAATCCGTTCCAGCCCCCAAAAAAACACCCCAATTTTTTTACTGTACCTACAGTACAGGGAGGTCCCGAAGATACGAGCAGTTAGGTTCCACCTGGCATACTCGTAAAGCGAAATCTCGTATAACGAAACACATAACTAATGGTAAAATATAGGTTTGGTTCCAGGACCCCATCAATTAAAAAAAAAAAAAAAAACCATGTTTTTCAAGCTAAAATAAACTAAAGCAAACACAACAAACACACAGCGTCTATATTACCCACACTGTACTACCTATTCTGTAAAAAAAGCATTCTGAAAGAGAAAATAGCACACAAAATAACATAACAGCACATTAATTAAACATAAAACATGCATAACAAGCATAAAAGACGTTGTACTGTATGGGACGCCACGTGATACAAGAGAATGTAGTGTAGCGGTCCCAAGATTGGGGCCGCACACCTGGCTAATTACCCCTAAGGGTCAGGCCGCGTCATATGCTTAATTACCCTTCAGATCACGCCTTGCTAGGGGTGACCTGACTGCGGTCCCAAGGTTGGAGCCGCACACCTGGCTAATTACCCCTAAATGTCAGGCCGCGCCATATGCTTAATTACCCTTCAGGTCACGGCTTGCTAGGGGTGACCTCACTGGGGTCAACCAAATCCCCCTTTGTCCAGCCCGGGAGTGGTATGGCGCACATTTTGAACTTGATAAATTTAATCACCCCAGTTTGAATGTTGTATCATTGGATTTTCGATCTCGTATATTGAAAATAGACCCTAATTTACACATCTCGTATCATCGGATTCTCGTATACCGAATGCTCGTATAACGGGACCTCCCTGTATATGACTGAACTGCACTCACCCTCCGCCATTTGCATTCTCCAGTGTTTACAGTCTGTATATTAGCTGTTGGAAATAGCTTTGGGTGGAACTACCGCTAAATGTACTGCACTTACCCTCCGCCATTTGCATTCGC
>JACEEZ010023410.1:107127-177127 GCA_016584305.1 Chionoecetes opilio | reverse complement strand
ACATTTTAAGCCCACTTATGAGATGATCCGATCACTTTTTTTTTCTTCTTTTTTTTAGTAGCCTATTAGCGAGAATTGTGAAAAAAAAATGTGGGTTGCGAGAATTGAGGAAACCTTGATGTAGGGTGATGGGTAATGGGTGAGTGAATGGGTGGGGTGATGGGTAATGGGTGTGGGGTGATGGGTGGGTGAATGAGTGGGGGGTGATGGGTGATGGAATGAGTGGGGGGTGATGGGTAATGGGTGAGTGAATGGGTGTGTGGTGATGGGTAATGGGTGAGTGAATGGGTGGGGGGTGATTGGAAATGGGTGAATGAATGGGTGGGGGGTGATGGGTAATGGGTGAGTGAATGGGTTGGGGGTGATGTAAATGGGTTGGCGTTAATACATGCATTTCTACATCTATGATTTCAGGAAAGTTAGAAGGGGCTATCTGGAGAGTCTGTGTTTGAGGCCCACCAATAGCCCTCCGCAGGAGCTAGCTAAAAAGTCCGCCCGGAGGGCGGCTTTGCGGCTAGTGTAACATATTTTGTCTTGTGCTTAATTTTTCTCGATTAACACTTAGTTAACCAGAAAATAAAATGTAATCAGCACCTCAAATGTTTCCTGGGTGCCGGTTACTGGAAGTTTTACTGTATTTTCACACAGGCACCGCGGACAAGGACTCGTGTACAGTTGGTCGAGAATACATGAAACAATTTTAGCTCATTATTCCAAAGTATAGAGAAAGAGCAAATCTTACATGGAAACTTTAACAATAATATGAATTGGGAAGAGGAAGAACCAACTTTGTGTTAAGTACCTCCCAGTGTGTTTGTTAACATTCCTTGCAAGGAGAGAGAGAGAGAGAGAGAGAGAGAGAGAGAGAACCGTCTGAAGTTCTAAACAATGATAAAGTCTCTGAATTACAAGAATCAAATAAAAGAATAATCTATAAAAAATTCTAAAATAATAAGGAATTCCATATTGTGGTTGGCGCCAAGATCTGATTAGTGTTAAAGTGTTGAGACTTGGAAAAAGTTTGACTGATGAAACATTTAATGAATCTAGAACTTTTAACCTGAGGAAGGAGTTGTCTTTCTCCCCAGGTGAAGGCGACACTCAGGATGTGAAGGGGTGTCGCGACCGCAGCAAATACTGTAACATTGTGAAGCGGATGAACATGTGTCGCATCCAAAGTTACCAGCGGCAGTGTTGTCGGTCCTGCCCCTAGCACGCCTCACCTGCTCTCCAGGCCCCACGCGCCAGTACTGGGGAGACGACTCTTACCTCTGAGGCAGCCGTAAGTCGGAGCTTCTTGGGCACCACGCTGCAGCCCTGCACCCAACAGCCAACGCCAACACGGGGTCAATTCATCCACTTCCCTCTGGGGAAAAGTGAATGTTAGAGTTTGAAGCCACAAATAGTGGGAATATGATACAAAAAAGAAGCAATGTTTATTGAAAAGCAGTGTTGAATGGTTATTATTTAGCTTTAATGATGTGTTAATTTCCTTATAAAGGACTATGAAACAGTGATTAATGTGACCTTAGCTTTAATGATATAAACTCTTTGTCATAGTGTACATAATTGTGAAAGTTATTTGAGTTTACGGTACCACTGGCTAATATTCTGAACAGTGAGGTGCTAAAAGAAGATTAATTATTCCAATAGGTCATCACAAATATTGAATGCAAGCTGACCATGGTTAAGAGAAAATGGAGAGATACATTTATGGATATGTGAATGATAAATTATAGGAGAAGGCGGCTCAGTGGGTGTTTCTTTTTTAAGTACTTTTAAGTATCTCAAAGTGCAACATGTAAATATAATTTAAATATATACATCATTTGGTAAAGGTAAGGAAACAACACGAGGAGGCAATCATCTCTGTCCAGTAGTTATAGGGTTGTCTTGTACGTGACCTAGGTTTCTAGTTTGATATATTTTCAAATTTTTTAACGAAAAACTAAAGGAAAAAATATTTTATTTAAAAACTAAAAAACCAGGTACTTGACAAAACTACATTTAGCATAATACTAAAGGCTGAGCCCTGAATATTGCATTATATTCAAAAGGTTAATGAAATACTTAAAAGTATGGAGTAATTGAATACTGTCTAGTTTCCATAAAAATGAAATAGACCCTGTTAAGGGAAGTTCCAGTGTTCTTGAGAGCACCACTTGGAAGGGTTCCATAGGATGCCGATAAATTAATGGACTCTGCTCCATTGTGAGTGAGAAGGCACGTAGCTGGATCTCGGCTGAAGAGTTAGAAAAGACATTTGGAACTCCCTAATGTACAGTGTGTGTAGCACGTTATATTTTTGCCATTTTATTTTTATGAATCTAATTTGACAAAATTGTATTTTATTGAATTATGGAAGTTATGGCTTCAAATGATAAACACTGAAGTTTGCACATAGTTCTTGTTGAGATATTATATGACATGAGATTGTACTTGATGGTGGTCTTGAAAAACATGAATTCTGTGAGGACAGGTCAAGTGCACTTAAATGAAAGTCTAGCATTGTACTCATTTATGGAGTTTTCCAAAAAGACAGTTTTAAGGACACAAATATATCATAATATTTCTGAAGGTCTCAGGACATCCCCCTGTTGCATGGCTGATGTTATACACCTCATGAAGAGTACACATTAGTCACACAGAGGGTGACTGACCCTGCACTAGTCTGATGGGAGAGTGAGTGAATGAGAGAGAGCGAGAGAAAGAGGCTGAGGGGACTGGGCTCACAGCCCTTGACTAGCCGGAGCACAAATTAAATAGGGAGGTAGAATGATCAAGATACTAGAGGGTAACATAAGCAGTGTGCATCAGTAACACTAAGTAATACAGTATAGATCAATGCTTTATGAATCCTCTTGTGTTGTAGAGCAATAACACTAATCATACATGTACAGTAGCTATATCTTTATGTAACACATTACATTGTGACATATATAAGTGTAAGGCAGCAGCAGGCAGTCAATGAGTTGTACGATATAATTCTGTTCTGATTTGCATTTTCTGCAATGCTGGTTGACAACTTGGTCTGCGTCATGCAAGGAGCTTGTTGGTCTAGTGGTAATAAGTGACAGATATTTTTTTTTTTTCACTTCATTGCTGTGAATAATAATGTTTCATCGTAGATAACACTAAAGTCGCCAGGACAATGTTTCTTTTCAATTTACAGACGTTTGGTGGCGTTCATACTTAAATTTCTACATCCATGATTTCAGGAAAGTTAAAAGGGGCTATCTGGAGAGTGTGTCATTTTGTGTCTTCATCTGTGTCATATGGCTATAAATGAACAAATTACCCAAATATCACCCGAGTGGCGACCTTGGTAAAGGCTACACTAAGGTCGCCAGCTAGTGTTTATGTCCTCCTGCCCGAAAGGTGATGAGCTGCTGTCTGACGTCGCAAAAAAAAAAACTAGTGAAATTTGAAACAGTTTATACTTGCAGATACAAAGCATAAAACAACACTGAAACAGGGTAGATTATACAGTCATGATATAAACTACTGTGTATCATCTTCAGTGGCACATACAAATCAGTAGTGATGCTGAAATTTGTAATATATGGCACCTGCGACATTAGTGTAGGTGGCGACTATAGTGTTATCTATGGTAGATATTTATCTCGATAGTTGTCAAAGCTGTACAAAGAGTAAGTGATCCATATAACTTATGAGTAGGGCTCTAGCTGTTTTGGATATTTAATGATATTTTATTATATTTCTCATAACATCTCATAAGATGTATGTTTATATTTCAATGAGACAATTACTATTCCACCTTGTTCTCAATATTCAATGTAAATGAATTCTTACATACTTATGATACCAAAGTTCATTCAATATCATAAATTCTATTAAAAAATCAAATATACTCAAGTCATAGGTGGTTATTGTTCTGGTAACCTAGAATACCGAATATGTTTCATTCTTTGCTGCGGCACACATCCAACACTAAGGAGTTTACATCATCATGGTTTATCCTTTCTAAAGGTTAAGTAGGCTTCATAACTATTCTCTTACTTAGCAATGACTTGTAAAAAAAATTAAACTGGAAGCATTGGAAGCTTCAGTTTGTATTTCTACTTTATCATAACATGAACAAATTGTTCAATGTATGAAACATTTCCAACACCACTTTATTCATTGCAAAATTTCCTAGCTCGCTAGTAGTGTCCAGACGTTGTTATATTAGTGAGCATTTACTCCTAAATACAACAGAATGCATATTGTACACAGATGCTTTATGGGTATGATAAAAATTGAGCAAATATCCAATTTGCTATGCTTTTGTCAATTATTAAAACTTGTAGATCATAAATCAGGAGGAAAATCTTGTAAAACCACATGCAAAGCTCCCTTTTCCACCCCATGACCGAGGACAGGGTCCCACTACCTCACGTTCAGTAGCTGAGTGGCGCCACATTCTTCTACAGAACCCACCAGGGACGGCGCCGCAATCACAGTGCACGACATACAGAAAGCAAGTGGTGGAAGGTTAAAATATAACTTCTTTTCACTTCTAAATACTCAAAAGATATAATCATCTAGTTTTTAACAATATGCTTATTTCACAGCCCTTTAATAAAGTCAGTAAATCGGCCTGTAGATGAATTATTGTCTGTAATGATAGGAAGCCAAGTAGATTTTTAGTTGAGAACACAATAAATGATTGATTGTACAAACAATCACATCAAAATATACTTCATAGTACATATATCAGATAAGCGGGGATGATCATATTACATGAGAAGGCTTCATTTTGATTCTGGTATTGCAACCTGTGCATACAATAAGTTAATTTGCAAAATGTATCCTGCTGTTAAGAAAGCATAATGAATTTGGACCTCGTACAACCTTGTATACATACATGTATGAGGCTGTTATGAGGGGCAGTGGGTTGTAATTACATGCGAGTCTATCTATCTTCCTTTACGGAGGTGTCACTGCCACACCAGAACACACTGTCTAGGCTGAAATAAGTGTTGTCATTTTTCCCACCCATCATATGAGGCGTCGAGAATAGGAAGGGCAAACTGCCAAGAGTAAGTTTTGAGAAAAATGCTTTTGAAGTTCAAAACAACACCTTCGATGCGCCTATTCACTTCATTTAAGTACATAGTGTTGGAAAGTATTCTTAATTCAGAATATGATCCAAGTATTAAAGACGTTGCTAATTATCGGTATGGTGAGCACAGACTGTTATAATGGACTACCATGGCCAGAAATGTAGACTATGATGAAAAAATAAATTGTATAAAATAGTCTCCTGTGACGACACCAGCGAAGCTATGTCAGTGTTTTGCACGTTGTGGTTACCTAGATTCCCGTACGCATCGCAGATGCTCTTAATGGCCTCCATCCCTGCCTTCTCGAAGCAACCACACCGGCAGGCAGGCACCTGTTGCTTGGTTTAGGGACTTGCATAGGCCTGGCCAGGATTCCTTTTTTTCCTTGCCTGCACCTTCTTCCACTCGTCCACATGCTTCTCCCACTTCCTGGTGTGCCCAGGAGTACAAGGCTCAGGATCACCACTTTCACTGCCGCTCATCTTCACAAATTTCCCGGATAAAGGAAAGACAATGGACAATGCAGTGAACACGAGGGGAGAGATATTGAACTCGGCCGCCCCGAGGCTGGCTAAACACAGTGCAACGATTGGCCCACGGGTGCCAGGCGAGGCGCTGATTGGCACAAAATGTTACTCTTTCTGTCATTGGTAGGCAGGCTCGATGGCGTTTACAGCTCTCCATTTCTAAACGCACTACCCACAGCCAGCCAACCGCACCGGGACCCGGGAAGCTAGATTAATTTGACTCGCCTTCTTGACCTGATCTTGTCACTAACAAAGAGGCGAACTCACCGTTGGTTAGAGGAAAGGAGCGCGCTTCTGGTGGTACCTAAAATACAGTTTTCTTTTGGTGGCGAGTTTGCCCTATTTATTCAGAGTGCCTCATATGAACTATATATGAATATGAATTCATATGAATTTTTTTTTTGCTGTGTTTCAGCTTCAGTATCTCTGTAAACTCCCATTGTTGTATAGCATACACCTACAATTGAATTTAGTAACAACAGAAGTAGATAAGTTCGAAATTCTTGAGTAATCGAATCGTCAACTTGCCTCAGTCTTATTGGCTGGTTTCTGGAATTACTTTATCATAATCTAAGTTTCATTGTTTCTTCAACATAAGGTTTTTGTCCCTAGGAACATAAGATAGCAGTAATATCAGGACTCGTATCAGCCCCTGCAGTAATAAAGTAGCTTTAGCTAATTTTGCCCATTACTGCCAGTGTGTGTGTGTGTTGTGTGTGTGTGTGTGTGTGTGTGTGTGTGTGTGCGCGCGTGCATTTCCCCAGCTCATTCTTTGCCTGTATCTGCCAACCAAGGTCTAGAAGCAATGAAGAGATATACGTTTGTGTAACTTATTGTATCCTGAAACTAGAATGCATATATTATAGTATGTATATAAATATATATATTTCTTTTTATATGATGAGTTAGTACATAGTAAGGGTAAACCAAGATGTTTCTGAGACCTGGTCAAGTCCTGCCAGTACGTACCACACACAGGACTGTTCTGTCATGTCAAAGTGTAGTACAACTGTAGCAATGATAAGTCAAGGCAATGGTTTACAGAAGACCAAAGTTAAGCATCTTTACTTAGATTATGATAAAGTAGAAAAAAATATGCAGAATGTATCAGAGTTTGGTAAAGGTTTGGAAGACAATGTGTGGTCTTGAATCTCTTTCTATGTTTTTGAATGTTTGAACATTATTCTGCCTTAAAGAATGTAAAGGAATATCCAGTTGTTATATGGAAGCATTTACATTGGAGATCTCATTGTGGAGTGGTTAGATTTATGCAGTTCTAGGTAAGATTTTGTCACCTTTTAACATTAGCAGAAGGTACAGTCGTTATGCAAAATAAAAAGAAATAAAATAAAATATCAGGGTTATGGTACAAGGACAAACCCTGTGAATACAGATACAATGAATTCAACCCAACAATTCAGTAGACAACCATCATTAATTGAATGTAAATGTTGATTCAGGGACAAGTATTTCATCATGATGCATTTTTCTTGTTTATGTATACCACCACCAGTCCACCACCATGCCATTATATGTCCCATGTTTTGGTACATTATCAGTAGACTGTCCTGAAGGGAGTACACAATATAGGGGAAAGCGGGGCAGGTTGCATCGAGGGTAGGTTGCATCATTGCCTCTAACTCGCATTGACTTTTTTTATTATTATTATTGTTGTAGTTGTAGTAGTAGTAGTTTATAGTAGTAGTAGTAGTAGTAGTAGTAGTAGTAGTAGTATTAAGACGATGTACGTGTGATAACATGCGAGTTAGAGGCAATGATGCAACCTATCCTCGATGCAACCTGCCCTACTCTCCCCTAGTCTGTTTTGTTTTATGCCCATTAACTTTACACAGCTTTAAAATAACCCACACCACCGTCAACTATAGATTTTGTCCATTACAAAACTGACGCGCGTCGAGTAATGAGCATCTTTGTGCACTGCTGCCCACCGCCGGTACACCCGGTACAATAGAGGTGAAAGCAAGACTTCCATCAAACATTCTCTGTGGTTGTGCTTGCTGTCTGTTGTATATTAAACAAGTTTTCTTATTCGTTCACTGACGTATTGTTCAACTATCAATGTGCATTATCGTGTTTGTTTGATTGTGCTGGCAGGCAGAGGGTGACTCCATTAGATACCAACAATACATTCCACGGTGTCCCCTCAACTGTTTTCAACTTTTTTCTATTTCTTTAATTTTGTGTTACTTTTATTCAAACATAAATACATACTCTTCAAATTGTGTTAGGTAAAGTTTAAACCTTTGATGTATTCTGATTGAGAGCGCATGCGGAAGGTAATTCAATTACGTACCATCATTACGTGGTTGTTGACGTGTAGATTTGCCAGCCAGACTAAGTGGCATGAGTCTTTAGCCTAAGGCAGCCTACAGGTGGTTCAGCCTAGTGGGTAAGCTGTAGAGGGACCATGGGGGGTACGTCCCCGGGCCGTAGGGGGGATGGGCGTGTTATTCCATCAAGCAGCCACTTAAAAGGTAATCGCTGCTGGCTACCCTTGACCATTATTACTTCTCGGTATGATTTTTCTCATGTTTTTTCTTCTTATTCTTATGTCACTTTTGTACTGGTATATCGTCATCTCTTAATTATCCTTATTTAAGCTAGAACTTGACTTTTGTGTAATTGTGCAGTTCTGCAAACGAGCAGCCCACCCCCATTACTACCCATTAGTACAGCCCATTGTGCCTGCTCTTAATTGAATTTTCAGTAAGCATTCTTATTTTTCTAATATATACTGCTTTTAAATGATACAGCTACTCTATATTGCGTTTAATAGTTGAAATCTTGTTAATGTGTGATGTTTATGCCTCGCAGAACACAAACTCACCATTAACAATTACTACAAATGGAAATATTAAATTCAAATTATTGGAAATTTACATTACGCACACCTTTACAGAACCTAAACTCTCTCTCTCTCTCTCTCTCTCTCTCTCTCTCTCTCTCTCTCTCTCTCTCTATATATATATATATATATATATATATATATATATATAGTATATGGATTTTTTGAGGAAATTAACTGAAATAATTCCCTGGAAGACATTTGGTCTTGTTTTTGCACCCGAAGCTGTTCCTATTGTACTGCATTTGCCTTCATGACTTTTTCTCCATAGCCTAATGCTAACAAGCAGAGTTCACTTGCGCCTTGATTATGACAATGATAATAACGTCTGGATGAAAATATATGAATGAAAATCCCTCCCATGATGAAGGATTACCGCTAAGCCACTTACATTTCCACTTTAAGCAGTGAGTAGTAGCTTTTACTTACATCTCTTAATTCCTGCTAGCATGAGTTTGTTTCTTTAGTGCCGATAATTAAAACTATCACAGTCACATAGTAACATGAGCTAATGTAATATTAGCTCCGTCCTCCGTTAAGTTCTGTCGTTGTGCTCCCATGCCTCTTTGCTGGTAATAATGTACTATTGCAGCTTTATACACAATTGGAAATATAATTTTAGGATGGATTCTGAGAAACTTTCTCTTAAGTTTCCTTTAGATCAACATTTTCGGATATATAAGGTTTTTTTTTTTAAAGGAGAGTCATGTTTATGTATGCCTTACTCCTCTTCTTGTGACCTCAATTGCCTTTGGTTTACTATTTATGGGGCTGGGTTAGGTTAGGAGGCTAACATGTAGGTTTAGGTTTGATTAGATTAGGAGGTCAAAACGTGTGGTTAGGTTAGGGGGTGATATCATCCGAAACACATAAAAATTGTTGAATATAAGTTTTGACCACCAAATTCATTATGATGTAAAGTAAAAATTTACCTCGGCAATGAACGTTTGATGCCTGACAGGGATGAATCCAGGAATTTGCAGTGACTGGGGGGGGGGGGGGGGGGGGGGGGATCTGGACAGACAATTGACTAGACACGACTTACTGCAATCCTTCAAGTGCCCTATTTATCACCTATGTATTACTCATACTTAGTCCTATACTATACTATACTCGGTCAGTGGGGTGGGTATGCATTGCATCCCCCTCCAGAGATTCAGCTATTCTCAACTCGGTATATATTTGTACCTGCTCTGAAAAGAACTTTGTAATTACTATCTCTACTAACATGGTCCTTGTCCAAAGAGTGTCTTATCACAGAAAAACTAGGATTAGACTGTTGTTCAGCTTGTTCGGCCAAGTTTTTCTGTGATAAAAGAACATTTTCCGATCCTTTTCTTCCTTTTATTGCTTTCATAATGGTAATCGCACTTTAAATTGTGTTTAGTTTAGTTGAATTTTTGTTATATACTGAGATTTACTCATTTGCAGACACAACCTCACAACTTACCATCATTATTGATGGAAATAATCTATTCAAATTACGCGAAATATACATCAATGTTCTCTTAAAGAACTTAACCTCGCATAAAAGAACACACTAATATATATATATAATATATATATAATATATATATATATATATATATATATATATATATATATATATATCATCTAATAACATCCATCATAATATATTCTGAATGTAAGGAATAATATATTTACTTATTGAGAATTTTAGTACAAACTTACCTAATATGAACCTTTGTTATATACATATTGAAACTTGTTACTTATTTTTTTCAATTTTGACATTTTTCCTGCAAAGACAGATAGGAGAGTTGAGGACTACCTTGTAGGAGGTAACTACTATTTTCTGCCATGAATTTATGTGAAAAGTGCATTATTTTAGGGCAGCAAATACTCCCTGCAACGGCCTCCTATGACTAAGACAGAATATTGAGATAAAAATACAAATCTTATTCCCTGAGAATCTCATATCACAGATCAAGTTTTTTTTAGGATTAAATGAAGAAAAGTTGGAGGTGTACAGGTTGATCAAAGCCTCTACTTGGCTGACAAAAAGTCCTATATCATTTTGTTTGTGTGGTTGGAACCCATTTCTTATAACTGATTTAATTAACTACATGGTAATGTGTAACAAGTTTTTCTAAAAAATGCAGTGTCAAGATTCTACACTATATCAAGACATTATGGTGTTCTCTAAAGAAGAAATTTAATCCCTTTGATACGAGAAAGGTTAGCAATAGACGTGTAACCTTACACAGAACTGACAGAAAACTCATTCAGCATCAGTCAGCCAAGCCATGCACAAATAGACGCTCTAACCCCGTGATCTACTAAGCATCAGACATGTATGTACATTTAACAATATATACTCCTAAGAAAACTTGTGTGTGTTACAGTTATTTGTTAAGTCTTTCCAGAGAAACTGTAACCAGTTCTCAAATAACTGCACTGTCCTCTGCATATTACTCAATTATCAATGCTTGTTAAGTGATGGGTTGTAGTGATTTGAATATTTTCATTGTCTGCCTCATGGTTGTCACCTCACTCGGTATACAGACATTTACTTCAAGGCCAAACAGGAGTTCAGCAAACCACAATAAGTAGGAAAGAGTTGCCTTTGTCCGAAGAAACACATTTTTTTGTCCAAGGAAACTTTTCATGGTATAAGATAATAAATAGCTTAACATATTGAAAAAAAGTTAACACTTGAGTGAGCTTCAAAATATCTACTTTATGGAGAAATATTACTTCATGCATCTCTACGGTATACATAAGATTTCTGAAATTTCAAATAGCTTGCGTGTGGATCCTTGATGATGATAGTGTATGAAAAAAATGGCTATATATAATTTGGCACGGGATAAGTTAGGGGTGACTGTGAAGCAGGCCATACCTTAAATTTGTACATTTGTATCTTTTCCACTGTTATACATCCTATGGTGTTTTCACATTGCATTCACCTTATGCATTTATGAATTCTATTACCTATTTATTTTTACCTACTTGGATGTGTAGCTGATAAAACCTGTAAATATATTACTGTAAGTGCATTGTACAAATAAAGCACTAGATTATGTAAAGGCTCTTTCATTTTTCATATCAGATCCTGTGAACCAGGGGGAACAAGAAAAATATTTTCTATTCCAATATTGAAGCACTTCGGTTTCCTTTATTTACTTAGTTCCTGTTGCTACCTTTCTCCAAGCCATGGCAATCAGAGAGGTTTGTTTGTAAGTCAAAGCCCATACTTGTATCAGTAAGATCCGTGTATTTGTGGCTCATGCTATCATCTTGTATTTGTGGCTCATAATTTTGATTGATGCTTGAAACTAATAATTATTCTTGATAATTCTCAAACTCAGGCCTAATTGGTGATAACGCCACTCATGTATAGTTTTCAAGAGATAAGAGTGATTCTCGGTTTGGATTTGATTGTTGCTATGGCAGCGAATGCCTGCTTGTACAAATACATGTGGGAAAAAGGCAAAAGTATATACGTGGCCTTTTCAGCCAAATTACGTACAATACTCCTCTCCTAGTCCACGAAAAAAAATGCCTTTAGAAAAAAATATGTATTTCGAAAAAAATGCACTTCCAAAAAAATGCACTTCCAAAAAAATGCACTTCCAAAAAAATGCACTTCCAAAATATTCACTTCCAAAAAAATTCCCTTCACAGAAAAGATGTGCGTCCCTGACCCTGGGAGAATGCCTCCCACACTGCCAGAAATAGTCAGTGATAAACTACACCTTTTCCCTCTTAAATTAAAACAACCGAACTTCAAATTAAAACAACTGAACTTCAAATTCAAACAACTAAAATTCAAATTAAAACAAGTAAATCTCAAATTAAAACAACTGAAGTTTAAATTAAAACTGAAGTTTAAATTAAAACAACTGAAATTTATATTAAAACAACTGAACTTCAAATTATAATAACTTCAAATTATAATAACTGAACTTCAAATTAAAATAACTGAACTTCAAATTAAAATAACTGAACTTCAAATTAAAATAACTGAACTTCAAATTAAAATAACTGAACTTCAAATTATAATAATTGAATTTCAAATTAAAAGAAAAAATTCATCTATTATATTTTGAAATTCATTTGCTATATTTTGAAGTTCTGTTGTTCTAATTTGAGAGTGAAAAAGTGTATTATGAAAACCCCCAGAAAAGTAATATTTCTTCCTGTAAACTTTTTCTTATCTTTACCAGAGTGCTACCAGCAAAGGGAAGAGAGGGAAAAAAATATTTATGAAAAAATATACCATTCTTTTAAATATTTTTATATAGCATACTACATAGATCAGTATTTCCCAACCTGGGGGAAATTTCCCCCTGGGGGGAAATTTAAGGATTCTATGGGGAAAATTTATCCAGAGGGACATCTAAATTACTATCATTTAGTCGGCATAAAAAAATGTCTTAGAATACGGCTATTGACTTTTCTTCAAGTATATATAGATATACTGTAGAAGATAGTGTCTATATACTTGTGTTATTAAGCAAGTAAATTTTGTGTTTTGGCTACTTATTTTCACATGCAGGGGGAAATCCGGATGGTTGAACTGGTTGAAGGGGGAAACAGAAAACAAATTGGGAACCACTGACGACTGACATGGATAAAGCAACACAGGATGAAGTAACGTATAGCTATTCTGTGTATGTTAGTACACATACTGTAGTTATAGAAAAGAAAACAAAAGTTACATTTTTGTAACTCAAAATTTTTTGGCACTCGGAAATGTAAAAAAAAAAGTAACATTTTTGGCACTCAAAAAAAAATTTGGCACTCAAAAATGTTTGGCACTTCTATTTTTTTGGAACTCAAAATTTTTTGGCACAGAAAATTTTGCCACTCAAAATGTGTTGGCACTAAAAAAAAATTGGCACTTAAAATAATTTTTGGCACTGCACTCAATTTTTTTTGGCACTCCAAAATTTTTGGCACTCGAAATTTTTTGGCACTAAAAAAAATTTGGGACTCAAATTTTTTTTTTACTCAAAATGTTTTGGCACTAAAACGTTTTGGCATTCAAAACTTTTTGGCACTCAAAAATGTTTGGCACTCAAAAATGTTTGGCACTCAAAAATGTTTGGCACTCAAAAATGTTTGGCACTCCAACAAATTTTGGCACTCCGACATTTCTGGCACTCAACATTTTTTGGCATCTTATAGCTAGCGAGTGAGGGAGGAGTGACAGCCTGGGGGTATTACGTAGTACCCCCAGGCTGTCACTCCTCCCTCACTCGCTAGCTATAAGACGCCAAAAAAAAATTAGTGCCAAAAATTTTGAGTGCCAAAAAAATTTGAGTGCCAATTTTTTTTTAGTGTCAAAATCTTTTTAGTGCAAACAACTTTTTAGTGCCAAACAAATTTGAGTGCCAAAAATTTTTAAATGCCAAAAATTTGAGTGCCAAAAAATGTTGTGCCAAAAAATTGTGCCAATTTTTTTTTTAGTACCAAAAGATTTTGAGTGCCAAAAAAGTTGTGTGTACCAAAAATTTTTGAGTGCCAAAAATGTTTGAGTGCCAAAAATGTAACTTTTGTTTTCTTTTGAATAACCACAGCATGTGTACTAGCATACACGGAATAGCTATACGTTACTTCATCCTGTGTTGCTTTATCTATGTAGTATGCTGTGTAAAAATATTTAAAAGAATGATATATCTTTTCATAAATCATTTTTTCCCTCTCTTCCCTTTGCTGGTAGCACTCCGGTAAAGATAAGAAAAAGTTTGCAGGAAGAAATATCTTACTTTTCTGGGGGTTTTCATAATCCAGTTTCACAATCTCTTACCCGAAAACCTTGGGACCAGACACTTTTCGGATTTCGGAATTTTTCGGATTTCAGAATGGAAGATTTTTAGCGTAGTTTTTAACGCTTTTTAATAGTACAAATTTTCACTCTCAATCAAATTAGAACAACAGAACTTCAAAATAAAACAAATTAACTTCAAAATATAATAGATGAAATTTTTCTTTTAATTTGAAATTCCATTATTTTAATTTGAAGTTCAGTTATTATAATTTGAAGTTCAGTTATTTTAATTTGAAGTTCAGTTATTATAATTTGAAGTTCAGTTGTTTTAATTTCAGTGAAAAGGTGTTGTGAGAGTGGTGACGAGTATTGGCGGAACTTCAATTTCACTGCTAGGAGGGAGTCTAGGTTAGGTTAGGTTAATTATCCTTTAGGGTTGGGGTTTAGGTTGGGAGCATGAATCAGTTATATTAGCCCATCCAAAAACTCGATTTCCGACCAGGCTCCCAAACTTGTTGTCTAGACTCCTAGAGGGAAAAAGAAAATAGTGATTGAGAGTAGTGGTCGAAACTACATATTTCCTGAAGAATCCAATAAGGTTAACATAAACTATACTCCCTATTGTTTAGGGAATTTTGGTCCAATAATGAAATACGTAATGGTATTATTCCAGATGAACACCGAATTCACTTTGGTGGACGAAACTATTTTTTTCTGGCGAGTTTTGATGCGTTTTGAATTAATCTGCTAACCGTTTATGTCGCAAATAATTTTTTTTTTTAGTTAGGTAAAGGTTAGGTATAGGTTAGGTTAGGTTAGGAGAGTTTAGGTTAGGTTAGGTATAGGTTAGGTATAGGTTAGGTATAGGTTAGGTTAGGTTAGGTATAGGTTCGGTTAGGTTCTATTTGTTTTTTTGTTATTTTTGTTGCAAATCACACACGCACAGAATTTCCGCAGATTAATTAAAAACATCAAAACTCACCAGAAAAAAATTATTTCGTCCACCAAAGGAAGTTCGGTGTTCATCTGGAAATTTACCGAAATAATATCGTGATGCTCAATAACGAAAGTTTACCTAGATAAGCTTCATGAATGAGGATGACAGGTGGTAGTGGATATGGAGCGGTAAAACTGCAGTTTAATACAAAACATGGACATTAGTTACACGCATTAGTTTAACGTAAATCGTAACTGACTGGGCCTAACTGCCCCCCACTCCCCCAGATTATCCCCGCTAGTTTACAAACCTAACCTGGACATTGGTTACGTAACCTGGTTATAATGGACGAGAACTTCGCGGTCGTTTTCAGAGACACCGACTAATTTTTCCTGGCTTACAATAGGTGCTTTTTCTAATGGAGATAGTTTTATTTTCCGGAAACCCATTAAAAAAAAAAAAAGGTTAAGGTTAAGTTAGGTATACTTTGTGGTTAAGGTTAGGTTAGGTATACTCAGTGGTTAATGTTATGTTAGGTTTCATCAAAACCTATAAGGTTAGGTTAGATATACTTGGTGGTTAAGGTTAGGTTAGGTTTCATTAAAACCTATAAGGATAGGTTAGGTATACTTAGTGGTCAAGGTTAGGGAAAAACTTTAGAACAAGGGCTCCATGGAAAGCTGACCCAAATGTTGGCTCTACGTATTATACTTAATGTCCTTAACACATCTGTGTAGATTTTAATGAGTGCTGATCCTTACTTTGCCTACATGGCCGATATTAAGTTTCAGGTTCTTGAGAAAACCTAAGTCCAGCGAGATGAGATGCGCAATGGACGACGAGTTTGAGAAAGTAGTGCGTATCTAAGTAGTAGGTATAACCTATATGTAGTTTTAAATGTATTATCATACACGGGCATACATACAATGTTACAATAATTCTTCCCAAATACTTATGTTACGTATTCTAGGTACAGTAAAACCCTTATAACTCGGCACGATAGGGGCTCTGGCCCTTGCCGAGTTATTCAATGTGCCGAGTTATTCAATGTCCTCCTCTGATATGGGTTATAAAAAAAAAAAAAAAAAAAAAAAAAAAAAAAAAAAAAAAAAAAAAAAAAAAAAAAAAAAAAAATGGAAATACAGTACTGTAAAAGCATAAAAACTACACTTACCAATGAACGGGTAGAATGTGCTGGATTTGATATCAAACTCAGCACAAATAGCAAGCATGGATGCACCTGCATCCATGCTTGCCAGCACTTTCACCTTTTTCTGCAGGCTCAGGCTCTTCAATTTCATTCCCTTCCTGCTGGAGACACCCTTGCGTGATGGAGCTGACATCTTGATATACAGTACTGTATGATGTAATCCCAAAACACGTAAAATAGGTGGCAAATTAAGCAAAGATCGGGAACCAGTGCGTAGGCTGAGCCGTGTTTTTGTCGTCCAAGCACCGTCCTGGATTACGAATCCCAATCCAATAACACTTGCTGAAATGTGTGTTATACTACTCTGTGATATTGTTTGCAATGTTTTGCATTGATTATTATTTCGGCTCCTACCAAGCTTGTTGTGTTTTTGAAGCAGAAACCAATCCTTTTTCAATTTCGACAAAAAACGGAATTCGTATCCAAGACTGCTTTGACGACATAAACACGGCTCAGCAGCTGACAGCCTACACGCTGGTTCCCGACCTTTGCTTTACTTTGCCACCTATTTTACGTGTTTTGGGATTACATCATACAGTACTGTATTTCAAGATGTCAGCTCCATCACGCAAGGGTGTCTCCAGCAGGAAGGGAATGAAATTGAAGAGCCTGAGCTTGCAGGAAAAGATCAAAAGGACAAAAATACGACTTTATGCGACTGACGATATGCAGAGTGTAAGCGAAGAGATGCAGTTATAACATCAATATGCCGAGATACATTATTTTTTGCCAACTTTCTTGTTTACATGTTCACAGAAGAGGTTGTGAGGGCATGATATGCCGAGTGAAAACCATGAGATGCAGTTTAGGTGAGGCGGTAGCAGAGTGGTTAGCGTCACCGAGTGGCGTTCTCGAAGACCCGAGTTCGATCCCGAGTGAGACCCATAAATCCACTTGAAATCTTTTTGCACCGTCGAGTGGCCTAAGAACACCCACATGCCCTGTCCATTAACTCTACCTTCGACTGTGAGTGCATGGGAGGACACGGGGCGGCATGAGCCTCTAATCACAGGCGTCACTATAACAATCCTGCCTGCGCCACCACGGGCGAGGGCCAACCATCACAGCCCTTGAGTGAGCCTCCAGGGCCTATCATTCCACCCCTGGAGCTCACTGCCTACATGTGCTATGGGCATAGGTGTGTGTGTGTGTGTGTGTGTGTGTGTGTGTGTGTGTGTGTGTGTGGGTGGGTGGGTGGGTGGGTGGGTGGGTGTTAAAAAAAAAAAAAAAAAAAAAAAAAAAAAAAAAAAAAAAAAAAACCCGTCTTTGCCATGCCGAGTTATATCAAATTCCGAGTTATACAGTGCCGAGTTATAAGGGTTTTACTGTATATATATATTTGTTAAACTAGCTGTATTACTCCGCCATCTTTGCTACCGCTAGGGTGACATGTCAGCGGGTCTCAAAGCAGCCATGTCGCCATGTCAGTCATCGTTCTGCCTCAGCTATGGAATGCTGCCTAGAGTGTGACAAGGGTCTGCTACAGTTTTACTATACTTATTTTGGAAAACCTGAAGATTTGTTTGATTTATGCGTGAGACATAAACTAATTTTAGACAAAAAAAACTGTGAAATTTGTGAAAAGCCAGTTACATTAAATTTTTAAAACAAGCAGTGGCGGTGTCAGAAGCGGCGAGCCAGACCGAAGAATAAAAGTGTGAAATGTAACTGGAAACAAAGTGTTTTTAAGAATACATTTTTTGAAAAGGCTCACCTTGATATCGAAACTATTCTTATTTTTGTGAATACGTACCTGAGAGAAGGTTTTTAATTTGTTTTTGTGAGAAGTAACCTACAACTCAATGACGCCACCATTACAGACTGGGCAAGCTGCTGCCGGGAGGTTCTAATAGAATGGAGTGTTAATCATACAGGGAAAATTGGTGGACAAGGTCAAATTGTAGAAATAGATGAAAGTAAATTTGGAAAAAGGAAATACAATGTTGCTAAGAGTAATAGAAGGTCAGTGGGTGTTCGGTGGAGTCTGTCGTGCGACACGCTCGTGCTTCACGGTTCCGGTTGAAAAACGAGACGGCGAAACACTATTGAAAATCATTGAAGAGAGGATGGAGCCAGGAACCATTATTATCTCTGACTGCTGGAAAGCATATAATTGTCTCTCAGAAAAGGGATATCAACATCTCACAGTCAACCATAGCATAAATTTTGTTGACCCCTTAACACTGGCACACACCAATAATGTAGAGTGGATGTGGAGAGACGTCAAAAGCAAAGTACCCTTGTATGGAAGGAGGAGGAAACACTTTCTTGGATACCTGGCTCGTTCCATGTTTCTGATGGGTAAATAAAGACCCCAATAAAAGGTTTCACCAATTCCTCAAGGAAACCGCAGCACTCTACAATCCTTATACATAAAGGTAAGAATTTAACGCTAGAATGATTGTTTATACGTTTTTCCCTAAACTTGGCATATCCCTAGAATTGGTCTACTTTTAGGATATTTTTCCCATGTTTTGAAAAGTCCGCCCCCGTCCACTAGGTTAGGTTAGTGAATAGCACAGGGGGGTCGAGGGGGGCGGAGCCGCCCCCCCCCCCCCGTCAGGTTAGGTTAGTTAAGGTTAGGTTAGGTTAGATTAGGTTAGGTTAGTGCACAGCACGGGGGGGTCGAGGGGGGCGGAGCCCCCCCCGTTATGTTAAGTTATATTATGTTAGTGCACAGCACGAGGGGCTCGAGGAGGGGTGTTAGGTTAGGTCTGTAGTTTTGTCATCTTTAGAATAGAGGCTGAACCTCCTATCTTCTTCTTATAGCCAACAAGCTTGGAGACTGGTGGAAATCGGGGTTTTTAGGTGGGGGAGCACACACTTAAGGGAAATAATATTATGGCCCCGATAGTCTATGAACTAGGGAAATTTCCCTAGTTTAGGGATTTTTTGTGGGAGAGGTGCCATATTTCCCTTGTGTGTTGTTTTAGGGTGGGGGGGCACACATAAAAGGGAAATATGGCCCCGATAGTCTCTAAACTAGGGAAATTTCCCTAGTTTAGGGATTTTTAGTGGGAGAGGTGCCATATTTCCCTTATAGGTGTGCTCCCCCACCCTAAAACAGCACAAACATAAGGGAAATATGGCCCCCCAACAAAAAAATCCCTAAACTAGGGAAATTTCCCTAGTTTAGGGATTTTTTTTTTGGGGGGGGCCATATTTCCCTTATGTGTGCGCTCCCGGTAAATCTTTAGAAGAAGTCCTTCACCCTTATCAAGGGTGTAATGCGGCTCAGTCGAGCAAGGAAGCGCTCGGGACTGGATCTGCCTGGACTTAGAATTTTTTGAGGCACCTCATATTTCATAGCGGCCGTGTGGGTTAACCAAGGCCGAGCGCACGCTGGAACCTTTACAGAGGTGATGTACAATAAGCATACAATACAGTGCGGTAGTTCATTTCAGTCAAAGCCGGAAGGATGAATTGTAAAGAATTTCCAGTGCTTTTTCTGATGGAGAGAGTGTTTTTAATGGAAACGGCGACCATAAAATTCGGTGATGAATTATTTTTTTTTTTTTTTTAAATGAGTTTCCGGAAAATAAAACTATCTCCATTACAAAAAGCACCAATTGTAGGCCAGGAAAAATTTGTCGGTGTCTCTGAAAACGACCGCGAAGTCCTCGTCCATTATTACCCGTAACCTAACCTAACTGACACTCCCTCTTATAGGTTATTATTAATTTCCGACGGTTGATGTAGGGGTTAGAAATACTGCAAATGGTCATATCTACAAGTTGAGGCTGGTTGTAACTACGTGCCTTATATTGTATTAAACAGCAGTAGAGCCTGTAGAGGTGCCGAGTAAAGGCCCTAGGGTCCATTAATACCCGTTTCCTGCCACCATGCACTTCTCACATGGATCTGCAACCGATAATTCACTACCTAGTACCTACCTTGGTCTCGACTGCATTTATTGGGGTTTATCTTCTTACTTACCATTCTTAAGTTGTATCAATCTATACACTTCTTTCCTATCCCTCCTCTGTTATCCATGTTCTATATATGAGAGAGGAGGCAAGGAAATATTCCACGCAAGTCTCCTTGTTTGTTGACACCGACGCCATGATGCTACTGACTTTAAACGTGTTGCCACTTGCCACTTGCCAACCTATGGAAGCAGGTGCTGTCCATTATTTTTCCCTAGGGGCCTAGATCCACCCTCGAAACTTCCCTTTTTGCCACAAAATTTCCCCAGACTGCTTTATTGGACGTATTAGCTGACGATTTTACTATATAAAAAAGTATAGCAGCTACACGCTTGAGGCCTACCATCACCCGCCTCCAAGAAAGCCTTACAATCACACACACACACAGATTCAAAGGTTAAAAATGATCTTACAGCATGTCCTATGTTTGCAGAAAATTGGAAAGTTTAACACAAGGTAAATATATGCTAAATGCGTTAGCATACATTTACCTTGGTTTAGTACACGAACTCGGACACGAATGCGTCCCAGGCGAGTGGCTACTCGTGTGTACTTCACCTGTCTGGAGGTTCCCGTGCAGGGAGGAGATGCTGGGCTCGTGATCCCCAGCCTGCCCCACTAGCGGATTTTCGGAAAAGCTTGTTTTGTGTGTGTGTGGGGGGGGGGGGGGCACAGCATATAAGTGACCAGATGACCTAAAATAACCATTAACACATTATATGCCTGTATACGGTAAAAGTACACATACGTACGCAGTGCAAAAAAATATTTTGGAGGAAAAGGATGCGTGTAGTTGCCTGGAAAATGGTGTGCAAGCACATGGTGATGAGTTTTTAGACTTTTTTTGGGGGGGGGGTAACTACACGCTTTTTCCTTTTGGAGGTGGGCCAATCCCTACGGGAGATCCGCCAGTGCCCTTCCAGGAAGAGCTCAGCTCATATAGAGACGGATCTATGAGTAAGGCTGAGCAGTGGCGTAACCAGGTAGTATCTATCAATGGAGGAGCACAGCTGTGTATAAGTGGGCACTATGCCAAGCGGAGGTCAGGGGCATTCTGATGCCACATAGAAGGGTATTAGTGCATATCGTCAGTCACAGGTCCAAGCAGATTACGGCAGCCATGGCCAGTGGGGGGAGAAAGGGGGCACCTGGGGGGATAACGGATTCTCATGGAGGGGCGTTCCCCCCCTCCCCGTAGCTACGGCACTGGCTATAGCTGATCTGACGTTATATAAGGTAGAAAGATGACGGGGCAACAGCCATTACTTTGCAAGGAGGACTAACAAAACCTCAAGTCACACATAATCTCACACTCCCTCCCTCCCCTTCTCTCCCACTCACAGTAGCGCCGCCAGGAAATTTTGACTGGGGTGGCCAATATTAAGGTTGGACACAGATCTATGTAGTGTGGGGTGGCCATGGCATAGCCATTAAAAATGAATGGTTGAATTTTCATTAGACTGACTCAGATCTGGCGTGGCCAATGAAATTTCATTTCCCCCCCCTAGATGCGCCACTGCCCACTCATTCCTCTCACTCTCTCCCTTTCTCTCTCTACTTACCTTACGCTGCAGAAATATGAAGAAAAGCAACAAAATGAGGTCTTAGTTGGCCAAAAATCATCCTCTTCCTCCTCCCAGCTGCCTGCTCACGCGTCCAGCTCCCTCGCCGGCTCGCTCTCGACTGTCGCTCCTCCCGGATTACTCGAGGAACTCAACACTGCTTCGAAACACTAAATCTTTCCCTACTTTCTTTCCCACGCCCTTACGGCCTTACCTGTTGACCTTTGACCAATAATTCTTGACCTTGTAACGCTATCTAAGTCTTAAATGTTAGTAAATGTGAGTTACTAATAGTGTTGGTATAGTTTTGTAGTATTTAAAAAAAACTTATATTGATAGGGTTCGTTAGTGCTTCGAACTCATTAACAGCGTCGCAGAGGATTGAGGCTAGGTTATCATCTTGTTTTTCTACGTAGTTTGTTGGTTGTTAGAGGGCTGGATTGCTCAAGGGATCTATGCAGGGCCGGGTTTATAACGGGGCAATTGCCCCGACGTCCCCAGACTTCCTTCATGAAAGAATGTAATGAATATAAAGTGTGTAGTGTGTGGGGGGGAATCAGAAAATAGAGACAGGGGGCCCGGGCGCCCTCCCATTTCTGGGCGGTTTCCTCCCCTTTGAACTAGTCATTTACCGAAATGACTAGTTTCACAATGTGACTGTAATACATATACTGTGTATATATATATATATATATATATATATATATATATATATATATATATATATATATATATATATATATATATATATATATTGTCACGGTTGGTGACACAAGGTCGCCACTCCAGGCCGATAGATTGGAGTGGGGAACCGAAGCAAGGTCACGACCGGTTTTATATGGGTGACCTATCTGGCGGCGTATGGCAACCCTCTCGTCACCCATACTTCCTACCAAAGGGGGCGGGGCTACGCTCTGCCCCGGCCATCTTGACCTCTCAACACATACGCGGGAAATATGAATTTTTCGTCACAATATATATATCCCGCATTCTTTTTTTTCTATTGGAGTTGATGGGGACGGGCAACATATATCCCTCATAAACAGCTTCCCGTTATTTATATATTTCACCACTACATAATCTATCCTATCCCATTATATAGTCGCAGAAAACTGGTTATCCTACTCAATCGAGCCATTGCTGGTCGATTTTTTTTTTCTCCCACTCAGGTGAGATTATGTCTGAGCTCCCGACCTCATATTTACTGCCTGAAGTTCCCTGAACTTCGGATGCTTGAAATATTCTTTTATTGTTAAGATTCGTTAAGAAACGATCTAAAAACTGAAGTATCATGTACTACATATACTTTAGTAGGCTAGACAGATAAGATAAGATACTTTGATCCTATCTAGACACTTTGCAAGTACCAACTACAAGGTTATTGACTATACAAAGCGCCACCACGCCAGGACGAACTTGGTGGACTCGAACCGCTGACCGAATGCAGGGACTCTACAGTCTACACGCAAGCTCACGACTCTACCAACCGAGCCACCCTGACGGGTAGAAGGCTAGACAGTTATAAAACTAATATTGAGGTACTTTCTAGGAAAAAATATGTAGAAAAATACTCTTGAATTCTCGTAATAGCGAGAATTTCAAAATAAGGTACTCACCAACATCAGAGGCTTACGCTGCACCCGGGGAAGTCCAAAGACCCCGACTTCCCCGGATAATGGACGTCACCATTATGGAAGACGTGATTCGTAGTAACGGCTTTCTTGACACTTGTTTTTTCTATTCCGAGAAAAATCACACACACACAACATATAAACATTCAGCGGAAGTAGGTTAATCACCTTGCAAGTGTGAAAAATACATATTGATTTATTTTTCCTTAGCATCAATCTTCAGTCGCAAGTACTAGCACTGTATATTTGTGGCTTAGGGAATCCCTAACTCTATCCTCCTTCCTCTCCTGCCATAGGCGCCACTGACCTCCCTTAAATCAAGCTTATCAGACATCACTCGTAATACTTTGATCGTCACGTCCCTTGTTGCTTTCAGGAAGTGTTTATAGCCCGCAGGGGAGAGATGGGACGTCTGAAGAGTTAGACTGGCATAACTGCGATTCAGCCTGTGCACCACCTGCCCCGCCCACGTGGCATCCTCATCCGTAACGCCGGAAAGTTTGAGCTGCAGATCCTTTTGGTAGTGCAGAAACGGAATTTCGGGTGGAGGTATAGTCTTACTGATATCTAGGAATAACACGAGATTCTTAAGGGCCCATTTCTTCGAGGGCATGATGCGAGCCTTCCAGTGTCTGTGCTTTTTGATACTTTGACTCATATGCACCAGAGCTTCCAAGGATGTGATTCTAACACTGAGGGACTGAAGATTCGTGGCATGGACTAGCCCAGATGTGAAGACAAGACCCACGTGACCAGTAAATGCGAGCAAAGTATTGCTAATCAAAAGTGGCATCAAAAGGTTGTCAGCTTGGTCCTGTTCGCTGACGGCATGAAACTGGCGATCGACGAAAACTCTTACTTTCGTCACATTTATCTTTCCCAGCAATCTTATTATGTCTTCAAGCTCAGGACAGTCTTCCAGTTTCTTCGTGTATTGCGTATAGATATCTACATGTGCAGGGGCGGCATGGGTCTGCCTCATCAGGTTTCTCTTAGCCTCCGTCAGCTCCAGAAGATCCCAAGAGTTTATAACCCAGGATCTTTCCGCGCTGATAATGGAACCGACGATTTCACAGACCGAAGCGTCCCCATTGGCCTCCTGTATGAGCCGATGCAAAACATGTGGGTCATTGATCTGTGTCTGAAGACATCGACTGAGGACTTCCTTGATTTCTGAAGCTAATGGTGGTGTGAGGATCCCTTTCAGCTTCAAGAGGCCTGTTGTGTACATAACTATCTCTTGAAACCTTGGCGTGTTGACGTCATTTAGTAGGGGAAAGAGAGAGCCTGTTGTTGCTACCTCCTCGCTGACATACAAAGCTGCCAAGAACTCTTCGCTGGAGCTATGGTGAAATGAGAAGTCGCATATTGTGCCTGTCAGCGTCTCCTTCGTCTCAGAGTTCAGAAAAGTGGAAAGCGCCTGGATTGGCTCAATGCCCTCCCTCTCACAGAACTCCATAAGATTAATGGTGTGTTGTCGAGTGAGACAGAGACTCTCTTCAAGCATCATGGTCCAGGCGATACGACCCAGCTCTATGAGACAGCGGCGGACTTTCAGCCCGATTGAAGCGCTGTGACCCCCTCCACCGTTCTCCAGCCGTTGCGTAAGTTTCTGCTGCGACATCTCGTATATCTTACAATAAAGGCGCGTAGTGGTAGTGACGGCGGTAACTTTGAGGTAATCATCACACCATAGCACCAACAGGAGGGCGATGTTAAGGGGCAGGGACAGATGGCTGCTGAGGGAAGCACACACGCTGTTCTTATAAGCTAAGAACGTCCCTACTTCTTTCTGAAAACGCCTTTTTTCAGGGTATTTGATAGCAAACACCTTTTTAACAAATTCTTTCTGATTTTCCAGGGTAAATCCTTTTATCTGAAGGACGATATGCTCTTCAGCCATCTTCATTAGTTCCAGGGTAAATTCCGGCCTTGTTGTCACAATAATAGTGCTATTGGTAAACTTAGTAATAACCTCCCGCAACAAAGCACGTCCATGACGCGTGGCCTCATCCATGCCATCAATGATAAAGAGAACATTCATTTCCTGCAGCACCGGGATAATGTCACTCTCACTGAACAGTCTGGACGTGTCTTTGAGGAGCTGTTCTCTCAAATACTGAACAAGCGATCCGCAAGTAAGCCACCTCATTTCTAAACCGATCACAATGTCTACCGCAGAGAGACCGGTCACCACAGACGAGCGGCTGCACCACTCGTGGAGGAGGTAACGATAGAACGACGTCTTACCGGCCCCCATCACCCCACTCACAATCACCAGTTGGGGTACGAATCGCTGCTTTAGCTCAGACAGGTTGAGAATGTCATTCATTGGCACGATGGCTCCGCTTTCCTGCAGCTTAAGCGAGGTGAAGGTGTTCTCCACGGTGAAGTCCGAGAAGCGATTGTCGTTGAGCCATGGACATGGGTTGAGGATCTTCATCTTTAAGTAGTGCGACATTAGTTCCTTCCTTCCCTCGCTGATCATCTTGGAAGTCTTTTTTTGCCGGAACTCGCCCAAGTCTTCTAGGTACGAGTGTATATCATTAGCTTCTACTTCCACTCCCATAAGGTCCCGGAGACGAGTTTCCACTTCAGCAATCATCATGCACATGGAGGCTCTAGATTCATCAGGAACCAAGAGTTGGGCGTTCTCCAGGACGTCCCGACACAGCTCGCTAAGCCTCACTAACCGTTGGTGTAGTTCCTGGTCGTTCATCATTAAGTCCTCGTGGCACACAGCGTTCCTCAAATTCTTCAGTTCTCGTATTCCTTCTTTGATGGGCTCCACGACGGTGCGCAGCACATTCATGAGTAACTTGAACCACAGCGAAACATCACATACAAATTCGTCACTATTCGGTGATGCGTTCAATACTTGTCTTTCGGTACTGTTGAAGACCTTGTTGTAAGTGGTGGTAGACCACTTCAAATGAGTCAAGCAATAATTCTGAATCGATAATCTGCCACTGTCCGTCTCAGGGGACTGGTAGATGAGCTTGAATGTGCAAGCCAGTACTATTGTTCCAATCTTATTCACAGCCTTGAAGTATTTCCCGAAGCACAGGTCCTGCCTGGTGTAGCTCAGGTTCTGCAGTTCTTTGATGGATGAGCGGAGAGACTGCATGATGGTCCGAGGCGCGACCACTTTTTAACTCCAGCAAGTAGCCTATGTATGTCTATTGCACAGCACATTGATACATATCTCTCTCTTCCATATATCTATTTTTCTAATAAAAAGATCACACACAGCACCATAGAGTACCAGCGCTCCGAGGCAGCCTTGAGATGAGAGTTCGGATGCAGAGCAATAATGAAGCAGCGACGCCTCGAGCTACGTACGGGTGCAAACACGGGACAACAGCAAGGCAGTGGCTGCAGGGCTACCGCGCGGCGACTCCCACTCTGAAAAATGAATTTTGAGGGTTTATGAATGAGAACATTATTGCAGAAAAAAAAGAACACCCATAACTGAGATTGTAAGCATTATCTTGGCTTATCGAAGTTCACTGATAAGAACCTTCCTATTAGTGGTCTACTTATTATTATACACTATTAGCCAGTCAGTGAGAAGCTGATACAATTGTTTGCATATTTCCTAACATATGAAAAATGGGATCACCTGAAGATCCGTCACCCCAGAATGTCCACCTGAAGATCCGTCACCCCAGAATGTCCACCTGAAGATCCGTCACCCCAGAATGTCCACCTGAAGATCCGTCACCCCAGAATGTCCACCTGAAGATCCGTCACCCCAGGATATCCCACCTGAAGAACCGTCACCCCAGCCACACACCCAGAATGTAATTTATAAAATTAGAATAACAAATATATTCCTTTGTGTTATCCATTGTGAAAGTTTAAAGAAAGAGTACATGTGAAAGAGTACATGAAAGATACATAGTTCCAAAATACAAAATACATCCTACTTTACTCAGTATTCCAAAATACAGTATATGTATACATATTACACAGGGTACTGAACAGCAATTTGTTGGCATAAAATTTGAAGAGGATTATCAGAAAAACGATCATGCCACATGAATTCCTAAGGGTAAAAATTTAAAAAGCTTCGTTTGCAGCCATGCAAGGTGTTGATGTAACTCTTGTGTTTGTTCCAATATGATTCAATCGTTGGTGTGTGCACACCAGTATTCAAACAAAACATCCACAAAATTGACAGAGTGGTTTACAGTTCTGTGCGTGTATCCAAGACAAAGTCCACTTGGAAAGTGAAGTCAGGTCAGCAGGTCTTGACCCCACCTGAAGAACTGTCACCCCAGGATATCCCACCTGAAGAACTGTCACCCCAGGATATCCCACCTGAAGAACCGTCACCCTGCCAAACTCTGGGGTGACGGATCTTCAGGTGATTCGAAAAATGTGATTTACTTTAGTTAATATCAAATTTATTCATGTTTTAGACGTAAGATAGAAAAAAGAAAGGTACCACCATTTCATAGTTATATTTTTCATTTCATATGCGAACAAAGAAACAAAATAGACTACGATGCACAATAGTCTCCACTAAAACTACTTTCTACACTCACCGCAGGTCACAGAGGCCTCCCGTCCTCCCTCGCACTGTGACTAGGTGCTGATATGCTTCGGCAGCGGTTGCACCACCAAGCGCCACACCCTCATGTCTCTGAGCCACGCAAGCTCTTCAGGGTTGTGCTGTATCATCCTTACCGACACTGTCCAATATTTCATGTTTTAGAGAAGGGACTTTCAGAACACACACACACACACACACACACACAATCTCAGCACAGGACTTACAAGTGTACGAGTGAAACTCCTTGCCATCGGGATGGCTGGCCGCACAACTGTGAATCATACTCACATGAGTCGTGCCGCTCGTGCGACTGGCAGCGGGATCGCGTCGGCAGGCCAGTGATAAGTTTCATATCAACTTAATTTTGGCTTAACGCAGGGACGCTCAAGACATTTCGCATTGCTTTCATTTGCATGGATTACAGTCTGCCCCTCTTGATCGACCCTAAACATATATTTCGTATGAATGTCGTTTTAACTATGACTAAGGAAATCATATCCACCAAGGCGCCGGAAGGCTGGCAACCACAGCCCTTTGACCTTGAAAAGGTAGAAAAGTTAAGGTAAAAAGTACATACATCGTAAACTCTGATATCGTATTCTGTAGAGGGTTGATTCATCATAGGTCGGGTTACTAAGGTATACATTCATCGCTTGCGTTACTCAGTTTTATAGTTTACACTAAAGGGCAATATTCACCTGTGGAAAATAATTACTCATTTAAAAATAATTCAAAGCTTTACAGATCGTCAGAAAAGTTTCCCTAGTTGTCAGCAAGACATCCTCCTGACACCGCTCCTGCAGCCTTGACGTCAACACCACCTTGGCATTACCAGGGACATGGTGGCTGGAACCTCGGCCTGCCCTCCATACTGACCTGATTTATCTCTTATTTCACTGGCATTACAGCTATTATTACTACGGCATTCCAGCTTAACAGTTGCCCTAAAACATGCTGTCGAGGCACTAGCTTTACAAATAAAAACACTTACAAGCAATACGTTATCCAAAGCTTGGATGAGCCCTTCAGGGAATCAGTCAGACTGGGAACAGGAGTATAATTTTTATCAGGGATAATTTTTATGTAGCCTTTGGGTGGATGCCAGTGCATCTAATCACTCTCATTGAATAACGAGTGTCTCAGAGTTGCCTGTGACATGCTTGAGGACAACAGTAAAGCTGTAAAACATGTACATCAAAAAGTGATAACTTACCTTATTGACTTGTGTTTGGGTTTTACCTCAGAGCTTTTGCTCACATGCACAAGGTCATATGTAGGAAATTCCGCACAACACCGGTCTGCCAAGCAGCATAACGCTCATCACTACAATAGCCACAGGAGTGCCCAGTTCCTGCTTTCTTAATACAAAGGGATACCACGGAAGAACAGACAGCAACAGCCCTACTGGGCTAAACGAGGCTGCCTGTGTGACTACTTTCTACCGCAATAGTTTCTAAGTGCACTGCCACTTTCTACCATGCCATCTCCTCCCCACCACCCTTCAGTACATACTCTTCGATAACCCTCTCAGCATCATCTTTCCAGACCTAAAACAAAGTCTGGTGGATAAATCTGACAATACGCTTCTTATAAAGGGTGATAATACATTCCTTACAAACTGATAATGCAAGTTCATACAAAGGGTGGCAATACAATTCCTAGTATAAAGGATGATAGTGCAATTCCTACAAAGGGTAATGCCTGAAAAACGACGACCCACCTTTTTGTAAATTCCATGCAGTTTTTCTATATTGCATGGTATCACTTCTTTTCCGGCCAGCTTCGGCTGGAGGGATGGGTGGGTGGGGAGGAGCCTTCTACTTCCTATCCTTTCTCTCTTATTATCTAGTTAGTGTAGTGTAGTTAAAGCAAACAGTCTTGTAAGGACCTATCGGTCTGTTGCTGTTTGTGTTTCCTTTGTATATTCCTTTGTATATGGAAGGAGGAGGAAACACTTTCTTGGATACCTGGCTCGTTCCATGTTTCTGATGGTATATAAAGACCCCAATAAAAGGTTTCACCAATTCCTCAAGGAAACCGCAGCACTCTACAATCCTTATACATAAAGGTAAGAACTTAACGCTAGAATGATTGTTTATACGTTTTTCCCTAAACTTGGCATATCCCTAGAATTGGTCTACTTTTAGGATATTTTCCCATGTTTTGAAAAGTCCGCCCCCGTCCACTAGGTTAGGTTAGTGAATAGCACAGGGGGGTCGAGGGGGGCGGAGGCCCCCCCCCCCGTCAGGTTAGGTTAGGTAAGGTTAGGTTAGGTTAGATTAGGTTAGGTTAGATTAGGTTAGGTTAGTGCACAGCACGGGGGGGTCGAGGAGGGGCGGAGCCCCCCCCGTTATGTTATGTTATATTATGTTAGTGCACAGCACGAGGCTCGAGGAGGGGTGTTAGGTTAGGTCTGTAGTTTTGTCATCTTTAGAATAGAGGCTGAACCTCCTATCTTCTTCTTATAGCCAAAAAGCTTGGAGACTGGTGGAAATCGGGGTTTTTGGGTGGGGGAGCACACACTTAAGGGAAATAATATTATGGCCCCGATAGTCTATGAACTAGGGAAATTCCCTAGTTTAGGGATTTTTTGTGGGAGAGGTGCCATATTTCCCTTGTGTGTTGTTTTAGGTGGGGGGCACCCATAAAAAGGGAAATATGGCCCCGATAAAGTCTCTGAACTAGGGAAATTTCCCTAGTTTAGGGATTTTTAGTGGGAGAGGTGCCATATTTCCCTTATAGGTGTGCTCCCCCACCCTAAAACAGCACAAACATAAGGGAAATATGGCATCATCTGATTTATGGCAAAAAAAAATCCCTAAACTAGGGAAATTTCCTTAGTTTAGGGATTTTTTTTGGGGGGGGCCATATTTCCCTTATGTGTGCGCTCCCGGTAAATCTTTAGAAGAAGTCCTTCACCCTTATCAAGGGTGTAATGCGGCTCAGTCGAGCAAGGAAGCGCTCGGGACTGGATCTGCCTGGACTTAGAATTTTTTGAGGCACCTCATATTTCATAGCGGCCGTGTGGGTTAACCAAGGCCGAGCGCACGCTGGAACCTTTACAGAGGTGATGTACAATAAGCATACAATACAGTGCGGTAGTTCATTTCAGTCAAAGCCGGAAAGGATGAGTTGTAAAGAATTTCCGTGCTTTTTCTGATGGAGAGACAGTGTTTTAATGAAACGGCGACCATAAAATTCGGTGATTAATTATTATTTTTTTTTTTAATGAGTTTTTCCGGAAAATACAAACTATCTCCATTACAAAAAGCACCTATTGTAGGCCATGAAAATTTGTCGGTGTCCTCTGAAACGACCGCGAAGTCCTCGTCCATTATTACCCGTAACCTAAACTAACTGACACTCCCTCTTATGTTATTATTAATTTCCGACGGTTGATGTGGGGTTAGAATACTGCAAATGGTCATATCTACAAGTTGAGCTGGTTGTAACTACGTGCCTTATATTGTATTAACAGCAGTAGAGCCTGTAGAGGTGCCGAGTAAAGCCCTAGGTCCATTAATACCCCGTTTTCCTGCACCATGCCTTCTCACATGGATCGCAACCGATAATTCACTACCTAGTACCTACCTTGGTCTCGACTGCATTTATTGGGGTTTATCTTCTTACTTACCATTCTTAAGTTGTATCAATCTATACACTTCTTTCCTATCCCTCCTCTGTTATCCATGTTCTATATATGAGAGAGGAGGCAAGGAAATATTCCACGCAAGTCTCCTTGATTGTTGACACCGACGCCATGATGCTACTGACTTTAAACGTGTTGCCACTTGCCACTTGCCAACCTATGGAAGCAGGTGCTGTCCATTATTTTTCCCTAGTAGTCCATGAGCCAAGACCCGAATTTTGGGATATCGGTACCACCCGGGGTGACTAATTCTCTTAGGTGTTTTTAGCTTGCTACATGTCTCTAGTTTATGTTTTGATATGATAGCCCTTGCACACTGGTAGCTTAATGGTCGTTATCACTTCTTGAATAGACACACCCTACCGAAAATTCAGAAAAATTTTAAAATGTCAAATTTGGGGACAGGAATGCCTAAATGTCCCTAAAATGAATATAGTAATTGTCACATTTAATACAAGTCCTGTAAATACACACTAAGCATGCCATGGGCTTGTACTTACTATTATGGCCAATTAATCCTCCTCAATATCATCTACGTCAGACTCGGAATCTGATTGTTGTGCTACCGGCTCTTCTTCAATAGCCTTGTTCTGGCATGTCTGTAACCTGCACATGTCCGTACACTTCAGGCCATTGCTGAGGCAAGTGCACTTAGGGAGTTCGCATGACCGCACACACTTGCAGGACAGTAGCTGCATAACAGCATCTGGTGCTGGTGAGCCTCGCATCCAGTTGACAGCAAGCTTGCCGTCCTCATCTGTCATCCAGCCGCAGTCTGTTGGGTTCGCAACAAATGGCTGGCTCTGCAGACTTCTCCTCCAGATCGCAGCCTGGTAGTTTGCACGTAGTGCATGCATTAAGAGGCAGTCCTCACAAGGAGGGAGTTGACTTGACTCCACCTCTCCACGTCTCGCACAGAACAGCTCATACCGAAGCTTGTTCACCTCAGTTGTGTGGGTAGATGGCAGGTACATGTGGCAGGTGATTTCCTGTAGCTTCTCAAAGAGTTCAGGAGACACTTCCCATGAGCGCCCAAGTTCGTGGAAAGCATCCTGGTATGTCTTGTCCATCTTCACCTGCTTGAGTGTCGTCATCTTCCCCCGGCCAGCGAATGCACTGACGGTATCACAGCCTGTAAAGGCATGCATACCAATCAATGATCACACACCTGCCTCCCAGTGTACGGCTCAGTGTGGTGATATCCAGGAATCTTGTCCGGTTCTTCGTCCCGCACTTCTGGAACAGGTGGGATGGGATCTTGTGGCACATGCCCAGACACAGGACCATGACGTCTGTATCCTCTGCAGTGATGAGACAGACTTGTACCCAGATTCTGCTGCATGAAGTGCATGGAGAAGGAGGCGTGTGGTCTGCTTCTTCTTGACTTGACTTAAGCTCAGGAGCCTCTTCCCACTGCTCTTTGGTGATCTTGAAGCAGAGCTGCTCACATGTGACATACAGCTCCTTGCCCTCGAGCTTCTCCCTGTGCTGTGGTTTTTTCCATTCTTCTACCAGGAACTTGATGAGACTTGCCTTGTTGGAGGAACTACCGAGTAACTTTCTCCACTGCTGGATGTTTGTGCCCAGGTTGAATGTTCTTGAAATGGATCCCTGTGCCTGCACTTCTGTTGGCTCGTTCTGCATCTTTGATGGATGTCTCCTTGTAGACGTCAAACACAACTCATGCGCCTGCTCTTAGCACCTCATGGACAACGTGACTCAGTGCTGTGCCTGCAGCTGTGAAAAAGTGTTGTCGTTTCCTTCAGTTTCTGGACCAGGCTCATCCCATCAATTATGGTAGCAGAGGGCTCGGGGATCACCTCTGCAGGAGAAACATTCCTCTCCAACTCCCTTGCTAGGGCAGCCTTGTTGGTCTTGCGGAGAGACCCATCACCGCTGGCAAGTGCCCATGGCAAAGGCCCCAGGGGATGAGCCAAGACATCACTCATTTTGAGCTTTCTGTTCTCAGCAACAAGGATCATCTGGCCAAATAGGTTCCTGTCAGCCTTCAAGATAGCCTCCTTGGCATGGCCTTGTGAGCGTGGCTTCATTCTGATGTTAGTGAACGTTCTCAGTTTCGTCTTCGTCATCGTGTCATGAAACTGTATAGTTGGCGTATCGGTCTCCAGGCGCTCTTCCTTGAAGGCTTGATATGCATCCTCTCCTATTCTGTAGGCCCCTAGAAGGTCTTGGCAACTTCTGGTGGTGCTGTAGTCGCATTTTTGACAAACTGACAAGATCTCCTTGCTCTGCGTTGAAGGGTTCAACCAGCTGGTCTCCATCAGTTGAACTAAAGATTGGACATCGGCCTCATCTCTTCTAATCCTGGGCATCTGTAGGTCTGGGTGGCTGAAGTCAGTATACTTTTGGCCTACTACCATGGCCCTGAGCTGCCTCAAGTATCTGCTGCGATACTCCGATGTCAGGTAGTACCTGGCGACAGCTCCACCTTTCAGGCTGAAGCCTTTTGTGCCCCCTGGTGTCTGGGTGTCTTTGTTGATCGTCTCTTCGATGGTCCTGGTCCACAGGAATCCGTCCAAAGGGATTCTTGCTACCGATCTGGACGAAAAGCCACCTTGCATGAAGTGTTCATGGACCTCTGGGTGTTCAATGGGCAGTCGAGACATCATGGCATAGTAGTAGGTCAGGAATCGGGCATAGTTCACCTTGTCATAGGCAAAACACCACGGTATCATCTGTCGGATTGCTCCTAGGTGAAGCATCCAGTTGCCTTCTCTGGAGGCTCGAACCAGGTCCAGCATGATCTCAACCATGTCCAGGTATGACATCCAGAATGCTGAGAGGTTGTGTTCATCTCTTAGGGTCTCAAGATAAACTTGGAAGAGCTTCAGGATATGTGTGCATGATTCACTCTCCATCAGCTCTTGAAAGGTTCCCTGAGACACATTGCTGTGGAAGCTGTTGATGTTCTTCAGTGTTCCATCCAGATGGTGTATGTCCCTTGATGGTTTTCTTCTAGCCATGGAAGGAAGCCTTTCCATGCAAGCCTCATCAGTGCTTCATACACGAGCTTGTGCAGTCTCACTGCTCTGTTGTACCTCCGGCCGTCCATCACCCCTGACACTGATCCTTCTGCGATGACACCTGATTCCCACACACAGATCTCTAAGACCTGCATCCTGAAACCTCTTCCCTATGGTGGAGAGGAGATTGCAGATTGTGTGGAAGACGCCCATCCTGATGATAATGTTCTTGAACTTCTCTTGTTTCCAGAGAACCTCGGCAGCTTGGCATAGAGTGCTTGATCAAACACGCACACAATCTTGTTAAGCTGTAAGGACTGCATGATGGCATGCGTTTGCTCCAAGACTTCATTAACGGTGGACATTTCTGTTGCGGGAGCATTGATAGTGGGCAGGTAGCTTACAGTGTCCTGGACCACTGCAATGTCTCTGCGGATTTTGATGTTGAACCAGTCCAACTGCTGATGGACTGGTTCTCATGGTCTGACATTCGAGTAAGAAGCCAGAATATGGTTCTTGGTCTTTGAATCCTGGACCTCTTTGGTAGTGTCGACATACGCAGTCTCATCCTGGTGGCCCTGCCCGCCGCCAACTTGTATATTGGCAGAATTGATGCGGTCAGAGTGATGCTTCTTATCTTGGACTTGGTAATCTCTGGCAGGACCTTCTCTGGCACAGAGCCTGCAACCTGGAACTGGACAGCAATGCCATTGACTCTGTGAGAAGTACCTGCTCCACTTAGTGTCTCTTCAAGTCGGTCGATGTTATCCCAGGCCAGGGTTGTGAACACACCAGGGTAGATGTTTGCTGGCAGTGGAATGTCATCCTTTGAACATTCCAGCTTCTGGATACAAAGGGCTGTATCGATCTCCAATTGAGTAGGACACACAGTGGCCAAGACGATTCAGAGTTCGGATCAGTTCTGTGTTTCCTGTCAAACACTTTACAGCATTGGACAGCAGTACGTGCTTGGGTGGCTTTGTCTTGCCACTGGTAACAGCAAAGACCAAGTCACTGCCGAAGGATGTGGCAAGACGTTGAGCTCTTTCAGAGGGAGTTTGACACTCACACTCTCCTGTCAGCAGGGTGTGCAGGAATAACATTCTGATCTGTATCGGGAGGCCATGGCTGACTCACATCTTGCTTATTGATCTCATTCCTCAGCTGCATTCCTGCTTTGGTTAAGATATCTTCAGAGTTAGCTGCTCTTGCTTCTTGCAGATCTTTTGTCATTTTGTGTGCTTGTCGGGCAAGGTCGTCCATTGAGAGGCTGCGTGGATAGATTAGAAGCTTTCCTTTCTCATCTGGGACAAAGCGTAGTGATTCCCCAAACTCGGTTTCAATCTTTCGGCGAACATGTTTCTTTGTCGCTGGTTTTCAGTTGGATAATACCACGGGACATCATGGATCTCTCAGCCTAGATGTGAGGTTTATCATAGGCAGTACCTCTGGGTTGGGGAATAATTCAGTCCTTATATACAAGAAGAGTTCCTCGAGGGCTTCTATCTCAGCCTCTTCGTAGCGTGCTCCCTCGCTTTCTTCCTGATTTTTCACCTGCACCAGACCTGGCGGCCGCTGGGGAATCATCTTTTTGTGAAGAGTTTGTAGCACGACTTGTGGTAGTGACCCTCTGCAGCAACAAGGTCTCTGCTAAGTAAACCAAGGATTCTCTGGTTGAGTTTCCTTGTTGCTGCTCTGCGGATCTTCTCATCTGCTCGTAGCTCAACACACTGGATGAGTGGCTCCCTTGTCTTTGCTGCTTTCATGTACTTGCTGACTTCTCGCAGAAGAGACATACTTTGGCATATACCCTGCTAGTACTAGGGGCATCCCTTGATGCCCTCCTCCTGGGGTCGACGCTTGCTGATTCTATCTTGACACCCTTGGCAAGGATAGAATCCAGTGACTTCTTCATTGTAAAGAGACTACGACATTTACGGTGATAATGTATGTGTGGTATTCCTCCTTCTTCAAGGCCCTTGGCTGCTTCCAGGACTGAATCATGCTGCCTGATCTCTGCAGCCCTGAGCAATGTGTTCCAGGAGTCCAAATCCTGTGGTGACACCAGAGCATCGCTGTCATCATCAGAGCAGTGGATGATACAGTCGATCCGTGCTCTCTTCCTCGCTGATGGTTGCATCATGCCGTCAGACAGTCAGCACACACCTGCAAAAAAAATATCACCATTAAACAACACATGAACATATGTTTGCTCCTTCCAATAATAAATTATCCCCAAAATATCACAAAAAATCACCAAATATGAAATAAACCCCTAAATATGGGAAAACTTGAAATATACATCGGAATAACTCTTGTAGAGAATCAAATTAGCTACAAGAGCTGTTAGAATATATTTTTCAATTTCTCCCATATTTAGGGATTTATTCCAGATTTATGGGAAAATACCCAAAATTAATTTTTTTTAGGGTAAATCCCAAAATATGAGGAAATTTGAAAAATACCTAGGAACAACTCTGGTAGAGAATCAAATTCTACATAGGTGTCCAAAGTTTCGCAACGATCGTGTGATTGATTTTAAAGAAAATGAGGAAAACCCCGAGCGTCACGCTGAAAATCTTTTTTTATGGGTAGCACCCCCATTGCATCAAAAAATCAGACTAAGCTACCAGTGCGGGAAGGCTATCATATCTTAATGTATTTACAGTCACTCTATAAACATTTTAGTACCATTCGTGTTTAGTCACCCCAGGTGGTACCGATATCTGGCCTGGCTCATGGACTATAGGGGCCTAGACCCACCCTTGAAACTTCCCTTTTTGCCACAAAATTTCCCCAGACTGCTTTATTGGACGTATTAGCTGACGATTTTACTATATAAAAAAGTATAGCAGCTACACGCTTGAGGCCTACCATCACCCGCCTCCAAGAAAGCCTTACAATCACACACACACACAGATTCAAAGGTTAAAAATGATCTTACAGCATGTCCTATGTTTGCAATAAATTGGAAAGTTTAATACAAGGTAAATATATGCTAAATGCGTTAGCATACATTTACCTTGGTTTAGTACACGAACTCGGACACGAATGCGTCCCAGGCGAGTGGCTACTCGTGTGTACTTCACCTGTCTGGAGGTTCCCGTGCAGGGAGGAGATGCTGGGCTCGTGATCCCCAGCCTGCCCCACTAGCGGATTTTCGGAAAAGCTTGTTTTGTGTGTGTGTGTGTGTGTGGGGGGGGGGGGGGGCACAGCATATAAGTGACCAGATGACCTAAAATAACCATTAACACATTATATGCCTGTATACGGTAAAAGTACACATACGTACGCAGTGCAAAAAAATATTTTGGAGGAAAAGGATGCGTGTAGTTGCCTGGAAAATGGTGTGCAAGCACATGGTGATGAGTTTTTTAGACTTTTTTTGGGGGGGTAACTACACGCTTTTTTCCTTTTGGAGGGTGGGCCAATCCCTACGGGAGATCCGCCAGTGCCCTTCCAGGAAGAGCTCAGCTCATATAGAGACGGATCTATGAGTAAGGCTGAGCAGTGGCGTAACCAGGTAGTATCTATCAATGGAGGAGCACAGCTGTGTATAAGTGGGCACTATGCCAAGCGGAGGTCAGGGGCATTCTGATGCCACATAGAAGGGTATTAGTGCATATCGTCAGTCACAGGTCCAAGCAGATTACGGCAGCCATGGCCAGTGGGGGGAGAAAGGGGGCACCTGGGGGGATAACGGATTCTCATGGAGGAGCGTTCCCCCCCTCCCCGTAGCTACGGCACTGGCTATAGCTGATCTGACGTTATATAAGGTAGAAAGATGACGGGGCAACAGCCATTACTTTGCAAGGAGGACTAACAAAACCTCAAGTCACACATAATTTCACACTCCCTCCCTCCCCTTCTCTCCCATTCACAGTAGCGCCGCCAGGAAATTTTGACTGGGGTGGCCAATATTAAGGTTGGACACAGATCTATGTAGTGTGGGGTGGCCATGGCATAGCCATTAAAAATGAATGGTTGAATTTTCATTAGACTGACTCAGATCTGGCGTGGCCAATGAAATTTCATTTCCACCCCCTAGATGCGCCACTGCCCAATCATTCCTCTCACTCGCTCCCTTTCTCTCTCTACTTACCTTACGCTGCAGAAATATGAAGAAAAGCAACAAAATGAGGTCTTAGTTGGCCAAAAATCATCCTCTTCCTCCTCCCAGCTGCCTGCTCACGCGTCCAGCTCCCTCGCCGGCTCGCTCTCGACTGTCGCTCCTCCCGGATTACTCGAGGAACTCAACACTGCTTCGAAACACTAAATCTTTCCCTACTTTCTTTCCCACGCCCTTACGGCCCTACCTGTTGACCTTTGACCAATAATTCTTGACCTTGTAACGCTATCTAAGTCTTAAATGTTAGTAAATGTGAGTTACTAATAGTGTTGGTATAGTTTTGTAGTATTTAAAAAAACTTATATTGATAGGGTTCGTTAGTGCTTCGAACTCATTAACAGCGTCGCAGAGGATTGAGGCTAGGTTATCATCTTGTTTTTCTACGTAGTTTGTTGGTTGTTAAAGGGCTGGATTGCTCAAGGGATCTATGCAGGGCCGGGTTTATAACGGGGCAATTGCCCCGACGTCCCCAGACTTCCTTCATGAAAGAATGTAATGAATATAAAGTGTGTAGTGTGTGTGGGGGAATCAGAAAATAGAGACAAGGGGCCCGGGCGCCCTCCCATTTCTGGGCGGTTTCCTCCCCTTTGAACTAGTCATTTACCGAAATGACTAGTTTCACAATGTGACTGTAATACATATACTGTGTATATATATATATATATATATATATATATATATATATATTATATATATATATATATATATATATATATATATATATATATATATATTATATTGTCACGGTTGGTGACACAAGGTCGCCACCCCAGGCCATGCCCCAGGGACACGTGGGTCTAATTAAGTTAATTCAGGATATTTAAAACAAGATCAACATATGAAATCCTTATATAATTAACACGCTTAACTCCAATTCCTTGGTACAACAGATAAACACTTGAATGCACGGTCACAGAAGACTCGCAGATAGGGATACCACGCGCAACGCTACCAAAATCTCACTCACTCTCACTTTCCGTCTCTCTTTAACTTCCAGCCTCAACACACAAAAACACCTTAAGAGCACTTCTACTGAGCGTCTATACCATAACAACAAGAGTACTCCACTGAGTCTCTATACATAACACAACGCTTCTACTGAACGTTATCATCCCAATCACAAAAGAGCGCTTCTACTAAGTCTCATCACCTACTTCCCTCCTACTCTCACTTTCCGTAAATACAGCCCACCCGACATCGGTGAACTAATAATGATTAAAACACTTCACAAGATACTCACAATACCCTGGTATCAAGGGGGAAGGAGGACTCACACAGCCTCCCACGTGGTACCCACGCCGTCACAGTGGCTCCTCACACAACACTATACGAGTGGAATGATTGGAGTGGGGAGCGAAGCAGAATCAGAATATAAAAAGAGAAAGCAGGAGATGGGGAAGTGGGGACAGGGAGAAGAATAGATGGGTGAGAGAAAGGAGGCTAGTAAGAGAAAAAGTCTCCGGGGCTTGACCCAGGTGCTGTATGTTTTTTTGTGTGTTTTTGTTGTGAGTCGATCTCGACCTAACGACACGCTTTCCCATCTCGCACGAGCAGACAGAAACCACTCTGGGGCGGCTTGGCAGGACATGGGCCTCGGAAGATGGTGCTCCGGACACACCCAGGACAACCCCGCGCCCACCCCCGCCTCCCACTAGTTCTTCAGTTTTGGTTTTTGTTCTTGATTTTTCTTTCTTCACGCTTGACTTGTTTTCTTCTTCTCTTCGTTCTTCTTTCTTCTTATCTTCTTTCTTCTTATCTTGTTTTTGTTGTTGCTGTTGTTGTTTGTTTATTGTCTTGTTTTGCTTTTTTTTTCTGTCACTGCCATGTACGCGCGCACACCCTGATACTCCTCGGCACCCCGCACGGGCGGCTGGCTTCATTTCTCCACTACCTCCCCCGCGTTCCAACATATACAAACAGGAGAAGGAAATTTTGAAAAATTTAGTGAAAGAAGTCTGAGATTAAAAGGTTTTTTTTTGTTTTGTTTTATTTTTTCAGAGATTGGACAGGGGAAGAAGGACTCCGTAGAGCGGAGGGACCTACAGTTTTTCGTGGGATCCGAACCACTGATAGAGAGGGGAAGGCGAGCGGAATGGAGTGGATTGTAGGAGTATAAAGTTTTGCAGCAGCGTAAAAAAGGGTAAGATTACCTCCGTATAGCAGAGGGGTCATTGGATTTAATGTGGCCTCGTCCGAACCACGGTAGGATAGTAGCAGTGAGATAGAAGACGGGGAGGGGGTGGGAAGTGGAACGGAGTGGATTGTAGGAGTAAAAAGTTTTGTAGTAGCATAAAAGGGGGGACAGGATACTTTCGTAGAGCGAAGGGGTCATTGGATTTTATGTGGCCTCGTCCGAACCACGGAAGGAGAGTGAGAGTTGGTGAGAAGGACAACGGAGAGAGTTACGACCGAATTTGCTTCCCCACCGACCGACAAAAGTTTACAACCCGACGGACGATCCGAAAGACAACCAGTCTTCATCCCCGCTGTGTGTGGTGGTGAAACCAGGTCTGCTCCCGCGCGGGTGTGGAGGCCGTCGGTGATGACGCAAGGGTCCGGGTCTCGAACTTTAAACTTGGTTGCCTTGCGCCGCCATCAGTCTTGGCTTTCCTGTGAGACTCGCACGGAGGGAGGACAGATGGTTAGAGTGTGGTTAGGGGGGGGGATCCATGCGGAAGACGGGCCGTCGGCGGCTGCGCTGGTCACGGTCATTTAGCCGTGGTCACGACCGGTTTTATATGGGTGACCTATCTGGCGGCGTGTGGCAACCCTCTCGTCACCCATACTTCCTACCAAAGGGGGCGGGGCTACGCTCTGCCCCGGCCATCTTGACCTCTCAACACATACGCGGGAAATATGAATTTTTCGTCACACCTTCCCCCATCAAAATAGAAAATTCTCGTAGTGAGAATTTTCGTACCAAAAAAAATAACTTAACATTATATCACAACAACCTTATTTTATTCACTCCACATCTCACTAAATATAATCATCATCAACATACACTCACTAAGCAACCAGAGACATTATCTGGGAGATCACTCATCATTCTGCACACCTCCACTTCCACCTTACATGCCACACCGTCTTTCCTCTGTCGTTCATATACTGAGACTTCCATCTGTGTCTCCCGTACCCAACCCAACCTTGCTCCAGCAGGTACGAGAGCTCTACCTCAACCTCAGCGCCGACATCCATCTGTGGCGCCACACACAAGGCCACTCGATCCGCTGGTGGCTGTAGCTCTCTGGGGAAATACTCATTTAACATATACACACAAAAGGCCACCGCCTCAAAATACCTCGCCACCATTTCTACCATGGTTAAGAGATAACAAACTGTAGACGCCCTCGAGGGGGTCCCATCAAAACTCCTAACACTCTCAAATGGCTCATCAAAAGTTGCAGTGGGGACGAGGGGCGCACCGTTGGCACTGGTGTTAAGTTTTCCCACTAACTTACAATTCAACTCGTGTTCATCTCCCTTTACCCCAACCCAGTTATGATCCCCATTACAAACTTCCCTTATCTGGGTCAACTCAGGGTCACGGTGTTGAGCGTCGATCGGGGCTTGCCGGCTATTTATGGATACCTGAACCTCTGAGGGTTCAATTACATCCTCGAAGAACTCTTCGAGACCAAGACTTTTCTCTACCACATCAGGAACTTCCTCTGCCGAGACCTCTCTGTCTCTCTCATGGCGCGCCCGCGAGGCGTCCATAGCACTGGTCATCTCACACACAGGAAAAAGTTCAGGCTCCTCTCGCTCAAGCTTACTCATGAGCACCTCACTGGGTGCGACCATGCTGGGATGTTCAGACAGGGCAGGCGGGCTCATTTTCCCGCCGGCCAAATCGTTCCCCAGCACGAAATCCACACCAGTCACAGGGAGCTGATCAACCAGCCCTACTAACACGGGCCCATTAACTAGCCCACAGCTCAACTTCACTTCAGCGAGCGGCACTGACTCAAATCCCCACAGTGACCTTATGGCTACTCTCTTACCCGTTTCCTCCACGGGGACAAGACTTGTAAGCATAAGGGATTGCAACGCCCCTGAATCCCTTAAAATGGTAAGTTCTGCTTCCCCCCCCTGGGAGCTCACAGAACCTTGGGACAAAAACGCTTGGTACGTGCCAAGAGTTGGGTCCTTCTTAGCGCCCTCAAGAACAGAGCCTTCCAATAACACAGCGCCCTTCACGACACTCTCAACGCGCATGTCTTCACTGAGGGTGGAAATCAAATTAACCGGCCTAACTGGAACATTAATGCCTTGAGCAACACTCGTCCCCTTTACCGTTACAATATCACATGCTGGCTCCTGGTTCGCTACACACACAGGTTTAAAGGCTGCCACATCTTTCGCCTTTTTCCAGCAATTCTGCGCGAGGTGTCCCGTGTAGCCACAATAGTGGCACTCCACACGTGATCTGAAAGGCACGTAAGGTACGGCCCGGTTACTAGCTCTGCCATAAGTGGGAGGGACAACTCTCGCAGGTACAAATCTCTCGACATGCGAACGTTCCTCCTTCCTCCCCCTTGTAAAGAGAGAGGGCGTCTCCAACGGGCCTCGATGAAACAAAGTAAAATTTTCCGCCATCACCGCGGCATCCTCCACACGTTTAACATCTTTCTCATTAAGATACATCGAGGCCTCCTTCGAGACGCTCTCTCTGAATTTTTCAAGCAAAATTAGTTCACTTAACTGGTCAAAGTCTGACACCTTCTCTGCTCTTAACCACTGATGAAAACTATCTTTCAAAATTCTGGCAAATTCTACATGAGTCTGGTTGGCTGATTTATGGAAAGCACGAAATCTCTGGCGATACACTTCGGGAACACATTCATAGGCCTGGAGAATGGCACTTTTTAACAATTCATATTCATTAGCCTGCCCTTCAGAAAGGGCGGCATACACACTCTGTGCCTTCCCTTTCAATGCACTTTGCAAAAGGATTGGCCAATATTTCTTTGGCCAAGACATGCCATTAGCTACCTTTTCAAATGATCGGAAATATACTTCCAGCTCGTCCTCTGAGAACAAGGGGATCAATCGCAGATAGCGAGTAACATCAAACCTTTCTACCGCGTCACAAGCGGCGGCCCCTGATAAGCTCTGCTGCGCCTGGGCGCCCAGACGCCTCTACTTTAGCCTGTTCAAGCTGAACCTTGGCTATCTCTAATTGAAGCTGCAACTCAATTACACGTGGCTCAGGTGAAGCCGGGCGACTTCCCTCACCGTCAGGGTACAAGTTGGGCATGATTCCTACTTCACAATATACTCCTAAATACTGCCCAATAAGCCTCAGCTCAGGCACACTGCGAGCTTCTAGCTCTCGCGCTCCGGGCTTACGTGCATTATTACACTCAGAAACAAAAGTAAAGGGAGAGTAAGATCTGGCAACGCCTTTACACGAGGTATCCTGGCAAGGTCGCCAATTAATATGTCACGGTCGGTGACACAAGGTCGCCACCCCAGGCCATGCCCCAGGGACACGTGGGTCTAATTAAGTTAATTCAGGATATTTAAAACAATATCAACATATGAAATCCTTATATAATTAACACGCTTAACTCCAATTCCTTGGTACAACAGATAAACACTTGAATGCACGGTCACAGAAGACTCGCAGATAGGGATACCACGCGCAACGCTACCAAAATCTCACTCACTCTCACTTTCCGTCTCTCTTTAACTTCCAGCCTCAACACACAAAAACACCTTAAGAGCACTTCTACTGAGCGTCTATACCATAACAACAAGAGTACTCCACTGAGTCTCTATACATAACACAACGCTTCTACTGAACGTTATCATCCCAATCACAAAAGAGCGCTTCTACTGAGCCTCATCACCTACTTCCCTCCTACTCTCACTTTCCGTAAATACAGCCCACCCGACATCGGTGAACTAATAATGATTAAAACACTTCACAAGATACTCACAATACCCTGGTATCAAGGGGGAAGGAGGACTCACACAGCCTCCCACGTGGTACCCACGCCGTCACAGTGGCTCCTCACACAACACTATACGAGTGGAATGATTGGAGTGGGGAGCGAAGCAAGGTCACGACCGGTTTTATATGGGTGATCTATCTGGCGGCGTGTGGCAACCCTCTCGTCACCCATACTTCCTACCAAAGGGGGCGGGGCTACGCTCTGCCCCGGCCATCTTGACCTCTCAACACATACGCGGGAAATATGAATTTTTCGTCACAATATATATATAGTGACATTTTGACTCCTACCATGAGGGAATCCCCATCTAGTCCACCGCTCCATTTCTCCGAGACGACGATACCTTCACCGCATTATCTTTTTTTTCTATTGGAGTTGATGGGGACGGGCAACATATATCCCTCACAAACAGCTTCCCGTTATTTATATATTTCACCACTACATAATCTATCCTATCCCATTATATAGTCGCAGAAAACTGGTTATCCTACTCAATCGAGCCATTGCTGGTCGATTTTTTTTTTCTCCCACTCAGGTGAGATTATGTCTGAGCTCCCGACCTCATATTTACTGCCTGAAGTTCCCTGAACTTTGGATGCTTGAAATATTCTTTTATTGTTAAGATTCGTTAAGGAACGATCTAAAAACTGAAGTATCATGTACTACATATACTTTAGAAGGCTAGACAGATAAGATAAGATACTTTGATCCTATCTAGACACTTTGCAAGTACCAACTACAAGGTTATTGACTATACAAAGCGCCACCATGCCAGGACGAACTTGGTGGACTCGAACCGCTGACCGAATGCAGGGGCTCTACAGTCTACACGCAAGCTCACGACTCTACCAACCGAGCCACCCTGACGGGTAGAAGGCTAGACAGTTATAAAACTAATATTGAGGTACTTTCTAGGAAAAAATATGTAGAAAAATACTCTTGAATTCTCGTAATAGCGAGAATTTCAAAATAAGGTACTCACCAACATCAGAGGCTTACGCTGCACCCGGGGAAGTCCAAAGACCCGGACTTCCCCGGATAATGGACGTCACCATTATGGAAGACGTGATTCGTAGTAACGGCTTTCTTGACACTTGTTTTTTCTATTCCGAGAAAAATCACACACACACAACATATAAACATTCAGCGGAAGTAGGTTAATCACCTTGCAAGTGTGAAAAATACATATTGATTTATTTTTCCTTAGCATCAATCTTCAGTCGCAAGTACTAGCACTGTATATTTGTGGCTTAGAGAATCCCTAACTCTATCCTCGTTCCTCTCCTGCCATAGGCGCCACTGTCCTCCCTTAAATCAAGCTTATCAGACATCACTCGTAATACTTTGATCGTCACGTCCCTTGTTGCTTTCAGGAAGTGTTTATAGCCCGCAGGGGAGAGATGGGACGTCTGAAGAGTTAGACTGGCATAACTGCGATTCAGCCTGTGCACCACCTGCCCCGCCCACGTGGCATCCTCATCCGTAACGCCGGAAAGCTTGAGCTGCAGATCCTTTCGGTAGTGCAGAAACGGAATTTCGGGTGGAGGTATAGTCTTACTGATATCTAGGAATAACACGAGTTTCTTAAGGGCCCATTTCTTCGAGGGCATGATGCGAGCCTTCCAGTGTCTGTGCTTTTTGATACTTTGACTCATATGCACCAGAGCTTCCAAGGATGTGATTCTAACACTGAGGGACTGAAGATTCGTGGCATGGACTAGCCCAGATGTGAAGACAAGACCCACGTGACCAATAAATGCGAGCAAAGTATTGCTAATCAAAAGTGGCATCAAAAGGTTGTCAGCTTGGTCCTGTTCGCTGACGGCATGAAACTGGCGATCGACGAAAACTCTTACTTTCGTCACATTTATCTTTCCCAGCAATCTTATTATGTCTTCAAGCTCAGGACAGTCTTCCAGTTTCTTCGTGTATTGCGTATAGATATCTACATGTGCAGGGGCGGCATGGGTCTGCCTCATCAGGTTTCTCTTAGCCTCCGTCAGCTCCAGAAGATCCCAAGAGTTTATAACCCAGGATCTTTCCGCGCTGATAATGGAACCGACGATTTCACAGACCGAAGCGTCCCCATTGGCCTCCTGTATGAGCCGATGCAAAACATGTGGGTCATTGATCTGTGTCTGAAGACATCGACTGAGGACTTCCTTGATTTCTGAAGCTAATGGTGGTGTGAGGATCCCTTTCAGCTTCAAGAGGCCTGTTGTGTACATAACTATCTCTTGAAACCTTGGCGTGTTGACGTCATTTAGTAGGGGAAAGAGAGAGCCTGTTGTTGCTACCTCCTCGCTGACATACAAAGCTGCCAAGAACTCTTCGCTGGAGCTATGGTGAAATGAGAAGTCGCATATTGTGCCTGTCAGCGTCTCCTTCGTCTCAGAGTTCAGAAAAGTGGAAAGCGCCTGGATTGGCTCAATGCCCTCCCTCTCACAGAACTCCATAAGATTAATGGTGTGTTGTTGAGTGAGACAGAGACTCTCTTCAAGCATCATGGTCCAGGCGATACGACCCAGCTCTATGAGACAGCGGCGGACTTTCAGCCCGATTGAAGCGCTGTGACCCCCTCCACCGTTCTCCAGCCGTTGCGTAAGTTTCTGCTGCGACATCTCGTATATCTTACAATAAAGGCGCGTAGTGGTAGTGACGGCGGTAACTTTGAGGTAATCATCACACCATAGCACCAACAGGAGGGCGATGTTAAGGGGCAGGGACAGATGGCTGCTGAGGGAAGCACACACGCTGTTCTTATAAGCTAAGAACGTCCCTACTTCTTTCTGAAAACGCCTTTTTTCAGGGTATTTGATAGCAAACACCTTTTTAACAAACTCTTTCTGATTTTCCAGGGTAAATCCTTCTATCTGAAGGACGATATGCTCTTCAGCCATCTTCATTAGTTCCAGGGTAAATTCCGGCCTTGTTGTCACAATAATAGTGCTATTGGTAAACTTAGTAATAACCTCCCGCAACAAAGCACGTCCATGACGCGTGGCCTCATCCATGCCATCAATGATAAAGAGAACATTCATTTCCTGCAGCACCGGGATAATGTCACTCTCACTGAACAGTCTGGACGTGTCTTTGAGGAGCTGTTCTCTCAAATACTGAACAAGCGATCCGCAAGTAAGCCACCTCATTTCTAAACCGATCACAATGTCTACCGCAGAGAGACCGGTCACCACAGACGAGCGGCTGCACCACTCGTGGAGGAGGTAACGATAGAACGACGTCTTACCGGCCCCCATCACCCCACTCACAATCACCAGTTGGGGTACGAATCGCTGCTTCAGCTCAGACAGGTTGAGAATGTCATTCATTGGCACGATGGCTCCGCTTTCCTGCAGCTTAAGCGAGGTGAAGGTGTTCTCCACGGTGAAGTCCGAGAAGCGATTGTCGTTGAGCCATGGACATGGGTTGAGGATCTTCATCTTTAAGTAGTGCGACATTAGTTCCTTCCTTCCCTCTCTGATCATCTTGGAAGTCTTTTTTTGCCGGAACTCGCCCAAGTCTTCTAGGTACGAGTGTATATCATTAGCTTCTACTTCCACTCCCATAAGGTCCCGGAGACGAGTTTCCACTTCAGCAATCATCATGCACATGGAGGCTCTAGATTCATCAGGAACCAAGAGTTGGGCGTTCTCCAGGACGTCCCGACACAGCTCGCTAAGCCTCACTAACCGTTGGTGTAGTTCCTGGTCGTTCATCATTAAGTCCTCGTGGCACACAGCGTTCCTCAAATTCTTCAGTTCTCGTATTCCTTCTTTGATGGGCTCCACGACGGTGCGCAGCACATTCATGAGTAACTTGAACCACAGCGAAACATCACATACAAATTCGTCACTATTCGGTGATGCGTTCAATACTTGTCTTTCGGTACTGTTGAAGACCTTGTTGTAAGTGGTGGTAGACCACTTCAAATGAGTCAAGCAATAATTCTGAATCGATAATCTGCCACTGTCCGTCTCAGGGGACTGGTAGATGAGCTTGAATGTGCAAGCCAGTACTATTGTTCCAATCTTATTCACAGCCTTGAAGTATTTCCCGAAGCACAGGTCCTGCCTGGTGTAGCTCAGGTTCTGCAGTTCTATGATGGATGAGCGGAGAGACTGCATGATGGTCCGAGGCGCGACCACTTTTTAACTCCAGCAAGTAGCCTATGTATGTCTATTGCACAGCACATTGATACATATCTCTCTCTTCCATATATCTATTTTTCTAATAAAAAGATCACACACAGCACCATAGAGTACCAGCGCTCCGAGGCAGCCTTGAGATGAGAGTTCGGATGCAGAGCAATAATGAAGCAGCGACGCCTCGAGCTACGTACGGGTGCAAACACGGGACAACAGCAAGGCAGTGGCTGCAGGGCTACCGCGCGGCGACTCCCACTCTGAAAAATGAATTTTGAGGGTTTATGAATGAGAACATTATTGCAGAAAAAAAAGAACACCCATAACTGAGATTGTAAGCATTATCTTGGCTTATCGAAGTTCACTGATAAGAACCTTCCTATTAGTGGTCTACTTATTATTATACACTATTAGCCAGTCAGTGAGAAGCTGATACAATTGTTTGCATATTTCCTAACATATGAAAAATGGGATCACCTGAAGATCCGTCACCCCAGAATGTCCACCTGAAGATCCGTCACCCCAGAATGTCCACCTGAAGATCCGTCACCCCAGAATGTCCACCTGAAGATCCGTCACCCCAGAATGTCCACCTGAAGATCCGTCACCCCAGAATGTCCACCTGAAGATCCGTACACCCAGAATGTCCACCTGAAGATCCGTCACCCCAGAATGTCCACCTGAAGATCCGTCACCCCAGAATGTCCACCTGAAGATCCGTCACCCCAGAATGTCCACCTGAAGATCCGTCACCCCAGGATATCCCACCTGAAGAACCGTCACCCCCGCCCACACACAGTGAATGTAGTTTATAAAATTAGAATAACAAATATATTCCTTTGTGTTATCCATTGTGAAAGTTTAAAGAAAGAGTACATATGAAAGAGTACATGAAAGATACATAGTTCCAAAATACAAAATACATCCTACTTTACTCAGTATTCCAAAATACAGTATATGTATACATATTACACAGGGTACTGAACAGCAATTTGTTGGCATAAAATTTGAAGAGGATTATCAGAAAAACGATCATGCCACATGAATTCCTAAGGGTAAAAATTTAAAAAGCTTCGTTTGCAGCCATGCAAGGTGTTGATGTAACTCTTGTGTTTGTTCCAATATGATTCAATCGTTGGTGTGTGCACACCAGTATTCAAACAAAACATCCACAAAATTGACAGAGTGGTTTACAGTTCTGTGCGTGTATCCAAGACAAAGTCCACTTGGAAAGTGAAGTCAGGTCAGCAGGTCTTGACCCCACCTGAAGAACTGTCACCCCAGGATATCCCACCTGAAGAACTGTCACCCCAGGATATCCCACCTGAAGAACCGTCACCCTGCCAAACTCTGGGGTGACGGATCTTCAGGTGATTCGAAAAATGTGATTTACTTTGGTAAATATCAAATTTATTCATGTTTTAGACGTAAGATAGAAAAAAGAAAGGTACCACCATTTCAGTTATCATGCGAACAAAGAAACAAAATAGACTACGATGCACAATAGTCTCCACTAAAACTACTTTCTGCACTCACCGCAGGTCACAGAGGCCTTCCGTCCTCCCTCGCACTGTGATTAGGTGCTGATATGCTTCGGCAGCGGTTGCACCACCAAGCGCCACACCCTCATGTCTCTGAGCCACGCAAGCTCTTCAGGGTTGTGCTGTATCATCCTTACCGACACTGTCCAATATTTCATGTTTTAGAGGAAGGGACTTTCCGACACGAACAACCCCACACACACACCAATCTCGCACAGGACTTACAGGTGTACGAGTGAAACTCCTTGCCATCGGGATGGCTGGCCGCACAACTTAATATACTCACATGAGTCGTGCCGCTCGTGCACTGGCAGCGGGATCGCGTTCGGCAGGCCAGTGATAAGTTTTATATCCTTAATTTTGGCTTAACGCAGGGACGCAAGCATTTCGCATTGCTTTCATTGCATGGTACAGTCTGCCCTCTATCGACCCTAAACATATATTTCGTATGAATGTAGTTTTAACTATACTAGGAAATCATATCCCCAAGGCGCCGGAAGGCTGGCAACCACAGCCCTTTGCCTTGAAAAGGTAGAAAAGTTAAGGTTTAAAAGTACATACATCGTAAACTCTGATATCGTATTCTGTAGAGGTTGATTCATCATAGGTCGGGTTACTAAGTATACATTCATCGCTTGCGTTACTCAGTTTATAGTTTACACTAAAGGCAATATTCACCTGTGGAAAATAATTACTCTCATTTAAAATAAATCAAAGCTTTACGATCGTTAGAAAAGTTTCCCTAGTTGTCAGCAAGACATCTCCTGACACCGCTCCTGCAGCCTTGACGTCAACACCCCCTTGGCATTACAGGGACATGGTGGCTGGAACCTCGGCCTGCCCTCCATACGACCTGATTTATCTCTTATTTCACGGCATTGTAATGCCCATTATTCGGAGATAGTAGGAAAATTATTATATAAAATTTCCCGAGCTATGTCTTGTCAGTAGTTAATTTTTTCTCTTGGTTACGGGTGACTCATCGTCTTCTTCTTTCCGCCATCTTTTCTCCATTTGGCCACCTAGACGCCATTTTGTTCATCTTCTTTCGTTCTATCACCTCATTCTTTCCTCGTCTTCATCCCCCCCCGACATGCCGTAATGCGAGCACAATCCGTAGGATAATTATTCTGCGATCAGTGATAACTAATGATTTCAAATCTTCATCTTTCCCCAGCTATCTGGTCAGACCAAGTTCACTCCCAGAATCCTAATGGCTTTCAAAATAATCCCCATCGTTATCGGTTATGGTTATACATGGACGTGTTATTAAAGATACACGCAAACATCAAAACCCACCAAATTTCTAGGTTCACTTCCATACCCTTTCGCTCTTAAAAATGCGTTCGGACATTTGTCGTGACAACATATCACCCCCTTCTCGGGTATTAGACTAAGCATATTAAATTCTTCAGTATCAAAGTAAAACAGGTTTATATTATAAGCCACATGTTCTTATATACGCAAGTTTCATTACTTAAATAGTTATTTCGGGATTATAAGCTTTTCATTTGTGGTCACGGCGACACCATTCAAACAATTTCCCTTTGGTGCGGGTGGACCATAACGCCCAGACGGCAGTTTCCATCCATCTCTCACTTAGGTAAGTCGCTGACCAGTGCTCCTGTTTCCCCCCCCCCTTTCCTTGTTATCATTATTGTTATCTATATTTTCAAATATGGGTATCTATGTTTAGTGTACACTAACGTACAGGAGGTGCACCCATCCTTATAAGTATTATTAACAAGAGTTTCCATCCATCTCTCACTTAGGGAGAGGCTTCAGCGGGAGGCGTCCCACGCCTTCCTCTCAAGAACACATGGTCATTGTGTATCCACACATCCAACTCCTTATTCTCACATTCTCTTTCCTATATATATATATTCAAGGTATACCTATAGTGCTCAGTCGATGGGTATATAAGTGGTAATTCTAAGAATGATTCTGTAAGGGAAATTATGCTCTATTGTAGCTTGCCCGTTCCAGATTAGAGTTTATGTATGTGTCTACGATCTCAAACAGCAATAATGTTTCATGGCGAATAAATAGGAGGTTGTTTCAAATATAGTTCTTGTGTTATTATAAAAACCCAGGTGATTATTCTGTATTAGGATAATAATTCCCCACACTTCCAAAAGAGTTCCGCCTTACTCGGTATAATTCCACGTACCAATCACGACTACCAAGATTAATCTAATATTAATATTAATCAAACGTGCCCAGGGAGTAATCCAGTGAACTACTCGCCGGGGCTGGTGGCAGCAAATCCCATAACCTAAACCTTATTATCCTTTCCCCTTAAGTATATCCCCCTTGTTCAGTACTCTCCGTAGTGAGACGTGGTCATACTATAATCATATAGTGAAGTCAGAAGACTAAGTTAAATTCTCCATTCAAGTTGTAATCATTTATCAAGTCATCCCCAAATAATATCATTCAAGTAACGTTAACCAGTTATAAAACCCCCATACCTAAAACCCCCAATTTCCAGCAACACAGCATTACAGCTATTATTACTACGGCATTCCAGCTTAACAGTTGCCCTAAAACATGCTGTCGAGGCACTAGCTTTACAAATAAAAACACTTACAAGCAATACGTTATCCAAAGCTTGGATGAGCCCTTCAGGGAATCAGTCAGACTGGGAACAGGAGTATAATTTTTATCAGGGATAATTTTTATGTAGCCTTTGGGTGGATGCCAGTGCATCTAATCACTCTCATTGAATAACGAGTGTCTCAGAGTTGCCTGTGACATGCTTGAGGACAACAGTAAAACTGTAAAACATGTACTACATCAAAAAGTGATAACTTACCTTATTGACTTGTGTTTGGGTTTTACCTCCGAGCTTTTGCTCACATGCACAAGGTCATATGTAGGAAATTCCGCACAACACCGGTCTGCCAAGCAGCATAACGCTCATCACTACAATAGCCACAGGAGTGCCCAGTTCCTGCTTTCTTAATACAAAGGGATACCACGGAAGAACAGACAGTAACAGCCCTACTGGGCTAAACGAGGCTGCCTGTGTGACTACTTTCTACCGCAATAGTTTCTAAGTGCACTGCCACTTTCTACCATGCCATCTCCTCCCCACCACCCTTCAGTACATACTCTTCGATAACCCTCTCAGCATCATCTTTCCAGACCTAAAACAAAGTCTGGTGGATAAATCTGACAATACGCTTCTTATAAAGGGTGATAATACATTCCTTACAAACTGATAATGCAAGTTCATACAAAGGGTGGCAATACAATTCCTAGTATAAAGGATGATAGTGCAATTCCTACAAAGGGTAATGCCTGAAAAACGACGACCCACCTTTTTGTTGCACGCCGCCCGTATACCTACATCGCTGCTTCCAAATATTTCTACTACAATTGTTGTCTTTCCTCGTCCCTGTCCACATCTGATAGAGTTATACATGTGTGGACAGCTTTGCGAATTGCTCTTGTGCACTTTAATAACACTGCCGGTTCTTTCGAGACACCATCAAGTCCTTTTGAACGTGGGACAGTTGTCTATATCATGTCATATATATATATATATATATATATATATATATTATATATATATATATATATATATATATATATATATATATATATATATATATATATATATATATATATATATCATCAAATGATTATTATTCTCCAATTTGTTTATCAAGGGTGACTGCGGCTTGCACGGACATGGTCATACACATAAATTCATGATGTTCCGGAACACTTTAATCACAAGTAATAAATTCCTTAACAGGTAAACTAGTGAAGCACAGGTAGGATGTAAAACAAGAAATCAGTAACAAGGAAGTAGCCAAGAACTATGCAAATAAATAATTCCTGAAGTAGTGAAAGCTTATGTATAAAGAGCAGAGCTGCTCACACAGCAGCTGGGGCGTAATAAATAAATGTATCATGATTCGATAGGTTAAATTAAATGTATCATTATGTGGAGCCCAGCGGGTAAGGTGGGATCCAGAGAGAGGGAAGGAAGGACTGAGGTCGAATGAAGGAAACTGCACCTTTATTTTCCTTCTTCCCTCCTGCCTTTCTATCTTTCCTTCATTCTTCTCTCCCTTGTACTAATCTTCCAAATATTCCTTAGTAACAAATGTCATTCATCACTCATTCTTAACATATTTTTAGAGCTTCTTTTGTTTCTTCTATCCAACGTTCTTCTGTCTCCGTCCAGTCGGCGACACCGTCTTATCTCTGGCGTGCATCACTGTACGAATCGAAGAAGTCAATGATAGGGTGATAACCGTAGTTCACTCTGTCCCTTTCTGCTTCAGAGTCCTGTTGAGGCCGCATGCCACCCTCTTGCCTACGAATCACAGTCCCGCCATCTTCAATCTCCTGCGTCCGTCTACAGGAGTTAAAAAGAAACAACAATATGAACATAAGCCGTATGATGTGGTCCGTGGAGATAACCATTTGGGCTTTGCAACCAAGTGTGTAAGGGATTGTCTTCAGCATCGTTGAACCCTGGTACCCATTTCTGATTCCTTTTTATTGTGTGACTCCGACCCAAACTTGCCTTCGGATCTCGTTGCCGGGGGTGGGGCGACGCAGAGGAGGACGTGTCCCAGGTCGCCTCCTCTGGGTGACGGAAGGAATGTTGGGGAAGTTGACGGGGCTGAAGGCTGTCGATAAAAGGAGGAGGAGGAGGAGGGAGGAGGAGAAGGAGGAGGAGGAGGAGGAGGAGGAGGAGGAGGAGGAGGAGGAGGAGGAGGAGGAGGAGGAGGAGGAGGAAAGGGAGACAGTAAAGAACAAAGATAAAATGAAGGGAGGTATAATTAGTGGGGAGCGAAAGGAAGGAGAGGAAGACGATAAATATGCAAAAGGGAAATAGGAGAGAATAGGTGGAGTATGGTATGGGAAAAGAGGGGGAGATTGAAAGCATGGACAAACGAAGGATATGAGAAGGATGAAAGAAGAGGTGAAAAAAAAAAAAAATTCATTAACACAAAACATCCATTAAGATCATTAATATGAGACAAAATCCTTAAAGCAATAAAATAACATTACATTGGATCCGTTTAGACAAAATAATCTCTCTCTCTTTTTCTCTCTCAATAAAGGCCAATAATGGTAATGAGGTAATGAACACAATCTGCGTTGAGTCGTTCTGGACATAAAGGATGATTACCATGATATTCACATTCCGTTAACTGTAAACTCTTGCTGGAGGCTCCGTCTGCTCCAGTGTTACCTGAAGGAGGTGAAACTTTCGTCGTTGGTCGAAGTGTCGTTCGTTCAGGTCATTACGAGAGCGATGGAGATGAGAGACGACAAGAAAGATAAGATTTGATAGAAACGCAAAGTGCTTGATAAATAAGAGAAACGCAAAGATCTGGTGGATAAAGATAGAAATACCAATAGGGAGAAGACAAGCGTGTGACTGCGCAAAAACACACACTTTCGGAATCAAGCAATCATGGAAACAAGAACAGACTGACAAAACACACAAACACACAAACTCACACACACAGACACACAAAGAAATATTGGATAATGAAGAAATGGAAACAGGAACAGACAAGCTTAGCTCAGGCCCTGTAAATTACAACTACACACACACACACACACACACATACATATTCAAACAAGGAGACGCAGGCATTTGGACAAACAAACAAGTCATAATGTAAATAAATGAAAAGATAGAGACTTTAAGAAACCCGAACACCAGAAACGGAGACAGAACAACAAGAAACGTCATAAGTGAAGTCTTTCGTCACCAACCTTTGTCTTCCTTCTCCTCCTCCTCCTCTTTTTTCTCTTCCTTGCTACCTGGGGCTTCGAGGTCTGTCGGCACGGGAGCGAATTGGGGATTGACGCTGGAGAAGGCGGTGTTTTGGTGGCGATTGAGGGGCGGGAAGACGTAGGCGTAGCCCTGAATGTGGCATGAACAGCACGAGGGAACCTGAAAAACCGCGGAAACGTGGAGTAAAGGAGCTGTCTGAAATTTGGATTTGGAATGGGAAGCTTTGTATTGGCTTATTTGAAGGGTAGTGATGGTGGATGAATGGGTGGAGCGACATGGAACGCGATGGAGCGCGCCCTGGCTTATGCATTTCCCCCCCTCCCCGCCCACACCAACAAGTATGTGAGTAGTAATAATGGCAGTGCTGAAGAAACCAAAATACGTAAGAAAAGAAAATAGACTTAACACTCTTAAAACACCTCCGCTAGCAAAATATATGAATACATTAGGCAATGGTTGTGTAAGGCAATGCAGCTCAACACAGGTTAAGCATGTGGCGTCAAAAACATAGCAGAATAAGCCCAGGAGGAGAAATTAAACAAAATATTCATGCATTGTGACAACAAATACAAGTAGATATTTTAGTCCGCTCATCTAGTGCTGAGTAAACCATGAGTGATACAAAGGGATGGGCAAGAGGGAGATGGGAGAAAAAAAAACTGTTGCTATTGATGATAATAATAACAATAATGATAATAACAAAAATAGGGATAATAACAATGATAACAATAAATATGATCAGTCTAAATCGCATTGCACCTTGAAAATATCCATGTGGAGACTTCTGCCCTCCTCCCAGGCGAGCAGGCGGTGGAAGTTGTAGACCTGGTTGCAGGTGGCGCGGTAGTGGTGGGACACGTAGCTGCACGCCCCGTCAGGCTTGCTGCGGGGCACGGGCATGGTCACGGGGATGATGATGATGATGATAATGATGTGGTTATGATAAGGATGATAATGATGATTATGATAATGTGTGTACACTGTGTATGAGTATGTACGTATGTGTTTAAGTGTATCTTTACGTGTCTTTATTTTTTGTGATACTTTTGATACAAATCTATACTGGTACTTTGGTTCTATTATTGTCGATGTCACATGCATAGATATAAAATAATGAATAAATTATGAAAATGAAAATTGTAGTGACAAAAGAGAAAATAAGTCACCGTTCTTTACAGAGAGTGTAAAAAGTTAATGATAAGTCTTAATGAGTACACTGCCTCACTCGCCCTGCTTACAGGCACTTTTCCATTCGTATCGTCTGCGTGTACTTGTCCATGTTGACCACGAACTTCCAGTCGCCTTTGGAGTTTCTGGCGCGTTTGGGTCTGGCGTACTTCACCTCCGAGGGACAAAGGAAGCCACCGTCTTGCGCAAAATCCCGATGCACATGATTTTCAGTTCCTGCGCGTCTGCCAGAGTGGGGAAACGAACCGCTTTAAATATCTTCTTTAATTTCCATAGTGGAGACATAATAACACGATTTACCAATTTGTCTACGCTATGGGGTATATGGCAATATGGGGGTATTTTTCACTCGCAAATGGTCAAAGTAATCAAATTGCCTCCTATTGCATATATCACTGAAACTGGTTCAATAAATGCTGCAAGAGACACGGTGACACACCTGTTGCCGAAGTAATGCTGGAAGTCATACTTAGATTCCTGCGCCGCCGACACGCCGTCCACAAGTTCGTCAGCGCTCTGTGACCTGACCTCGGCCACCATGCTGCGCGCGCGGACAGGATCATGCGCCAGTGACGACAGGATGGCCTCGCTGACAAGATACAGGGAGACAAGGCACTCAGTCACCACTCCCAAGGTGTGCACCTCACACACACACACACACACACTTACGGGTACTCCGTAGTGTAGGGGAAGCACGTTCGGTTCACAACTGAGAAGTCCCGGGTTCGATCCCCGGGCGGAGCGGAAACAGATGGGCTGTTTCCTTAAAACCCAAGCCCCTGTCCACCCAGCAGTGAATGGGTGCCGGGTGTTAGCCGGGGTTTGTGACCTGCTCTCCGGGGTGCTGGCTTCGGCCAAAACTAAGCACTAAGGATGAATGATAAAAATTTTGATATGGAGACGGGGCCATACGAGCGTTGCTCAGGCCCTGTAAAATACAACTAGATGAATACAACTAGATGAATACACACACACACACACACACATTCACATTTTACACATAGGTAAATACACATTCGTCTACTCACTGAGGGTACTTCTCGGTGTCCAGACAGATGTCGTCCGTGTACTTGACGCAGCCTTCACCCCTGGTGTCTAGAATGCCTCCGTTGCTGAAGCTGCTAAGGTGCGGGCGGGAGGGTGTGCGGGAGGGTGGGCGGGAGGGCGGGCGCTGGGCTGGTCTGGGCGGGGGTCGGCGTGGTGGTGGCCTGTGCGGCCCTGGGGGACGCTTGGAGGACGGCGGCAGGGGCCTCGATCCCGCCGAAGAAGGATGTGGCCCCGGGGAGGGTCTGGAGGGACGTGGGCGAAGCTTATCGGGGCTGAACTCGCCGAAATCATTCTCAAAGTTGTCCTGGAAGCCGAAGTTTCCTCCTCCAAACTCGGTGAAGGTGACGGGACCGAAGTCTGGGCCCACAGTGTTGCTGAAGTCTTCCACGGGGCTCGAGAAGCTTGGGGGAGGGCCGGGGCTCTGGCGCGGCGGCACATTGCCCAGGGAAGAATGATGGGAAGGGAACTTGACCATGGTGGGGCCAGGCTTGAAGGGCAACGGCTTCAGGATTTCTTGGGGAGACGGCACCTCTGGGAAGACATGGTGAGAGTAAGGCGAGGGATCTGCTTGACCTGACACCTCCTCCCGCCTGTACTGTACAACCATCACCTCCTCCACCTCTACTCTATATACAGCCTGCACCTGCTCCCACCTTGGATGTGCAGGCAACACCTGATCCCGCTTCTGCTATCCAAGCAACAACTCTTATTTCTACTGTGCATTCAGCACCTACTACCATCTCTACTGAGCAGTCATCACCTCCTCCCGCTTAAAGGTATTGTATACTGTGTTTGCATCCAACACCCTTTATCATCATTTCATCACGCCGCTTCTGCACTGCCAGCACCTCCTTCCGTCTATATTGCAGAGCCCCTCCCACTTTTATTGTACGCACACCCAACACCTCCTCTCGCCTCTTACTAAGTTACTATCTAGGCAAACATCTTCTCTGTCGTAATATCTAAGAAACCCTTTCGCATCACTACGCCATTCTATACAAGCCAACTTGTCATCTCCGTCACCAGTCAGTCAAAGCTACAGAACACACACCCTTACTACTTCACAGGATTATGGCACAAGCTCAGCAAGAAGTTTAAAGCGCAGTAACAAGCTGAGACAAAACCTTTATTAGTACTGTACTGTGAAAAACGTAAATTCTTGCTCTATATAAATATTGAGCTTCAGCCAAGTATTAGTACATTAGTTAACAAACGTACCACGAACACCTGGCGTAATATTGGTAATGGCCACCACACACACATAGGCACAGGCACTTAGCTATTAGTAGGAGCAGCACCAGAGGATCTATAGGGCATACAAGCAGATAAACAGGCAGCTCATGACAACTTACCTGAAGAGCATATACTGTACCATCTCTCCTCCTCATATCTCGCAACCATTTCGCACCTTCAAGGGATGTAAAGGTTCAAGTAGGAATTTGATCAACTGGTGGTGTGTTGGTGATGATGCAATGAGGAGGAGTGGTGGCGTAGCTCTTTCATTGCTCCAACACAGATGCTCCCCTCCCCCTCCCCCTTCCTGCCTCTCACACCACTATTCTATGGTTCTAACTAAGGCTCATCAACCTACTTCTAGTGCTCTGGATGCTGGCCTCACCTTGCGGGTTGAACTGCATCTAAGGGAGAGACAACACATGTAACATTCTTCATTACGTAGGATTATTATGTGAATTTTTTTTAATAAGGAATGAAGAAGAACTCGCATTTGTTCCTTCCTACTAAGTGAAGGAGTTAATTCTGAAAAATACTGATGTGAGTGATAATAAAGTAACACACACACACACACACACACACACACACACACACACACACACAAACACACACACACAAAAAAGTAAAGGAAAAACTTGATAAGAATTTAATATAGATATGGAGACAGGACCACACGAGTATGGCTCAAGCCCTGTATGTTACAACTAGGTAAACACACACACACACACACACACACACACACACACACATACACACCATAATAGTATTACACACAGACATGGCCAGCGTGTATACGGGGCTACACAAAACCCATGCACGGGGATCCTCTTCCCGAGGATAACTGGACTGGAATGGCCTGCTGCCTACATGCCTCAGTGGTTTATAGCGTGGCGCTCCTTCCTGTGGTCCCACGTTCAGTCCTCGCTCAAAGGATTTTTCACTGGCGAACGCGGGCCGTTACTGCACTCAAAGTCATTGCGATTTCTTGCTTCAATTTCCTTCACTGTTTGCCCAGGATGAGCTGCCGCTACATGAGCCTAACGTTGCTGCCTCGTGGCAACCCTCCACCACTGCGAGTCTCTTAAAGATGACCGAGGCGAGTATAGTGCAGCACGACGCCGTACTGTACCTGCCCATTAGGTGGAGGCCTACGATAATATACTTGCTCCAAGGAACCTTTTTTATTGGTTCAGCGTTCAGAAAGCGGCCGGCGCCAATATCAAGGGGGACTCGCTGTGGTTGCCGGTGTTTTTTGCTCTCTTTACCGTATACGCTTGTGTACTCCTACGGGGTGTGGTGTACAGACCATTTTTGGCCGGTAAGAGTAACACACTATTTTCACTGTCCTGTGTCATAACTTGCTGCGCTCTTCCAGCATGTAGATGCCAGTGTGTCTCATGTTCACAAACATCTGTATACATGGACTCCCTCTATTTAAGCTTCTTTTCCCTCCCTCTATTTAAGCTTCTTTTATCAACAGCACGTCGAGTTGCTTGGATCGGTACCTTCTCTTCAGTGTTTTGCGCAGGCTCTGTGGCTTCCTCACCAAGAGATCCCCAACGCAATCCCGGAATACCTGCACCAAGGCCAAGGAAATAGAGATGCCCTTGGCCTTGCCCTGCACCACGTGGTCACGCCGCAGGGAATTCACGCCCGCCGCCTCGTGTCAGATTCTGATTTCTCCGAGAAGACAATTTTTGTTCACCACGTTACATCCAGGTCAATGGTGACGCTATGGATCTTGGCCACGCTAAATACTTCGAACCCTGACTACAATGAAAAGCCCACATTGGTAGTATCGTTGTGGCCGGTGATCAGACCCAGTCGCTCAACAACCGTGCTCCAGGTGATCACGGTGGCGGGCGAGCTGCTATCCATGCAGCACTATTTTACACGAGGTGTCGTTCAGGCCTCCAACACTCAGGGTCGTCAACGTGGAGGCAAGGGTGAGTACAGACGCGGGAAACTAATGATTTACGACAAGAGAGGTTAACATTTTAGATAAAAAATAAATCGGACAACAGAAAAGATAAGATTTCGTTCGACATATTGAAATAGACGTAATTCTGAATTTCTCCGAAAGTTTTAGCCATGATGCGCTCCAGAAAACTCCTCCTCGCGCTTCCTAGATCGGGATTGTTGAAGGAATGTGCAACAACACACGCCTGGCAAATGGAAATCTCAAACATAAAAGTAAAATTGATAACAATGATAATAATCCTGCTAATGATAAAATTATAACAATGATAAAAACAATGGTGATGATGATGATATTGATAACATAAATGGTAATAATAATAACAATAACAATATATGAATTATGATGATAGTAATAACAAATAATGTCCATTAATATCATGACCTTCTCCATCACCATGCATTACACCGACTCGCTTTCTCGACCAAGACGAATGAGTCGCGACCACACAAGCAGTAAAGTGTGAGCATCCAGGGCAGGAGGCGAGGGAAGAGTGACACGAATACAAAGGGGAGAGGAACAGAGGAGGGAAAGAGATGGATATAGTGGCACTACGTGGATCGGAAATAGCAGGAGAGAGAAGTCATATGGCATGGAGGAGTCAAGATTGTGATAGGACGAAATGGAGGGAGAAAAGGGAGAAAGAATGGGGAATGGAGTGAAGGCTTGATAAATATGGAGGGAAATGGGATTGATGGAAGAGATCTAGCCAGAGTTAGAAGTCAGCAATGAATCAACCCAAGTGTTATTGTTTGGGAGTTGACGCCATGCATGGACTCCCTTGGCATTAGAGAATAAATGACTCTCTCTCTCTCTCTCTCTCTCTCTCTCTCCATGGTTCAAGGACTCACGTGAAACCTCGAGTAGGGATTCCGTCGGGTGGAGTGTGGCGGTGGGTGGCTGGCGCGGCGGGGTGGAAGGTTGGGGTGGGGGCGAGGTGGGGGGTGTTGGGGTTGAGGGGGCGGCAGGCCACGCATATGGTGGGGAACGTGTGGTAGTCTTGGCCCCTGGAGGATGACAAATTGATCAGCATTACGTCAAGGGCATCATTCCTCTTTGGGTCGTCGGTGTGAAAATAGGATAATTTAGTAGTGTCCAAAGAACGAAGTTGTCGAAGCACCAGTTGAAGAGTTGGTCTTTGAATAGCAGTACGTGGCAAAAGAAGCTTGTGAAGGTAAGATGAACGATAGTAGTTGTAAACGTCAATTTTTATCAGGTCATGACAATTCAGTAAGGGCTTGTATAAGAACATAAGAAAATAAGGAAGCTACAAGAGGCCGTGAGACCTACACGAGGTAGTTCCTGTTACTTAACTCTACCTAAATTCACCTCTCTTCCCCATCCATGAATTTATCCAGTCTCCTTTTAAAGACCCCTATAGACTCCGCATTGACCACCTGACGAGTCCATTCCAATCATTCACCACCCTATTTGTGAACCAGTTTCTCTTTATTTGTATGCACCAATCGGGGGAAATACTCACCAATGCTTGAGGTCTTCCCGTAAAGATCATTCCAATCATCTTTTCTCTGATCTCGTCCATGTCGTCCCTGCGTCTGTAGCTGATGAAAGCCTCCGCCACGGGACCCGGCATCAGCTTCGTCACCTCATCGTCGGTAGCGGAAGCAGCCTCGTCCAACCGATCTAGCGTCAGCTCGTATCCTGACGAAGGCACTGACGGTGACACACACACACACACACAAGCAGGGTCTGATTCGCTCTTAATTAAAACCTGAAAACCCATGTTCGAAGCAAAAAGCCTTGACAATATCTCTCTCTCTCTCTCTCTCTCTCTCTCTCTTTCTTACCAGCCGCTTTAGCAGCCTGCAAGAGCTCCTCGGCGGGAGACAGGACGGTCGAGTTGTCATAACCAATCTTCTCTTTCACCTCCTTCCCCGCCGCCTCCTCCTCTCCGGCCACCAGCGTCGCCGCCACCGCCAGTAACAACCACTGAAGGCAACAAGAACAGGTGACATGCCACTCTTGAGAGATGGAGATAATAAAACGAGATAAGAGAGATATAGAACGTGAGCGTCCAACAAATGCTACTTCCATAGTATTGACATAAATTTCCTACACTAAGAGACATTCTTTTAAAAGCAAACAATCAAAACTAAAACAAATGAAAAGACAAAGATAATTACTCAGCAGTAAAATATAAGAACGAAAATAGTAAGTTATTGAGAATGAGAAAAATCAAAATGGATGAAAGCCATTATTTTCCGGTTCCGGAGTCTCGGAAGAATAGTAAGTGATGACGAAGAACTTACCAGCACAATTGAGGACATTTTAGGGTCGCGGGCCCCTTGGGTTGCTCCTCCCCCCTTCATAGCGCCATCTGGGGAACAAGGATGTCGTAAAGTCTACCACGCTCGTTCATCCCATCCTCTCCATCCCCATCCCAGCAACCTCCTCCCCATCCCGATCCCCATCCTCATCCTCCCCATCCCCATCCTCCCCATCCACAGTCTGCTTCCGCCCCTTGCTGCTGCGATGGCCGACGCTTTCTTAGTCCTATGTCAGATCTGCGAGGGTGTCCTAATATTTGCGTTCTTGCTGTGACATCCTCTTCACGTGTCCTCATGTTTCTCATAACAGTCTAAAATTACTTTCGTGTTTCGTATACTGCATCTTAACACTCTGTATCACTCCACTTTACACTCTGTATGTGTGTCTCCTATATTTTTCAGCACATTCTAACCCTCCCTTGTGAAATATTGTCACTACATCTTTACTGTCTTTAAATTTACTTGGGTTTCTTAAAACTCCCTCCATGTTTCTTACTGGACTTGTTAACTTGGCCACTGGTATGCAATAACACCCATATATTTTGTCTTACGCTTTCTTGCTAACCGACTTTCAATCTTACAATTCTTTACTTTATCTATAGTCCTCGTACAATGGTCCGAGATCATCAGCTATGTTCTTCAATGGTTCTTCACATCCTGCTTAAAGACCTAAAATTTTCTTTCATATTTTCTATGCATCCCAGTTTAGCGTTTCGAGAAAAGTGTAGTAAGCAGCACTGGTCTTGAAGCATCACGGCATCCACTCTATACCTTCTGAGTGTTAATGAGACACTCTTACCGCGCTGTAGCAGATATCACACACGACACAAGACAACTATAGGCGTACCCGCTCATTAACCCCTTCACGCCCAGATCTTTCCATTAATATATAAAATTGTATGTTGTTAGCCATACAATTATGAAAAGTAACTAAATATAGCAAATTAGTTAGTGGTCAAGAATACTAAACAGGTCATATCTATAAAATATTGCTTAAATTCACTAAAAATCGTGTTATGGTAGTCAAAGTACAATGGAAATTACGTTCTGGGCCTCAAGGGGTTAAACTGGCAGTTCAAGTGGAGCTCAGGAATGCGCTACTGTCACATATTGAAAATAATTGACCTTAACTTTTGTGATATTTGTGAGAGGCATCAGAAAAGAGATATACACTTATTGATGAATACTATGTATTCATAATATTGATATTGTAAACAGCTGGAGGCCTCAGGCGACTCCACCCGCACTGCCAGTTTAAGCCGGTGCGACTATAGTAGGGAGCAATCTTGGAGAGAAATCTATCTTTTTTGTAATTACTAAGTTAAAGATAGAGATACTAGAGATCTGCTTCTTAAGATATCTCGCTTTTAAATGGCTGAGAGAAGAAGTCTGAGAATTTCTTTAGAAAGTAGATTTCCCACTAACACCAAGGGAAAAAATTGAAGACTTACTCATTGTAATAATTTTCTCGCTGTCACTCTCTCTCTCTCTCTCTCTCTCTCTCTCTCTCTCTCTCTCTCTCTCTCTCTCTCTCTCTCTCTCTCTCTCTCTCTCTCCCTCTTTCTTCTGTCTTTCTCTCTCACACAAACAAACAAACAAACAAACAAAGAAACAAAGAAACAAAGAAACAAACACACACACACACACACACACACACACACACACACACACACATACAAAGTCAACAATAAGTAAGTCGCTTTCCCTATGTAGCAATTAAGGAAGATTTACGTGGTTACCTTTCTCCTCCCACAATTTTTGTTTCTCTGTCTCTCTGTCTCTCTCTCTCTCTCTCTCTCTCTCTCTCTCTCTCTCTCTCTCTCTCTCTCTCTCCTCTCTCTCTCTCTCTCTCTCTCTCTCTCCATTAAAATAACCCAGAGAACATGACACACAAAGCTAATAGAAACAGCTGACTCGTTTGATGTGGTTCCCCCTTCTCCCTATCTTTCTCCTTTTCCTGCTTCCTTTCCTTCCGCGTCCTTCCTTCTTCCCCATGCATGCTGCTTTCCATTGCCCCTTTTGAGTTGATCAAAATACTTCGCAACAATAACATGACTATACATGCATATTACTGCTGTTGCTGTTGTTACTTCTATTGCTGCTACTATACTACTACTACTACTACTATTACTACTACTACTACTACTTCTAACTACTACTACCACTACTACTACTACTACTACTACTACTACTACTACTATTTCTAACTACTACTTCTAACTACTTCTACTACTACTACTACTACTACTACTACTTCTAACTACTACTTCTAACTACTTCTACTACTACTAATACTAATACTGCCACTACAACAACCGCTATCATTACTACCAATACTACTACTACTACGTTCTTCTTCTACTACTACAATCACTGTTATTACCACTACCACTACTACTACTAAAACACGCTATAATTACTGTAGTAGTGTTTCAATTCACAGGAAATAAAGAAACAGGAGAGTATGCAATTGTCTTGTGTGTGTGTGTGGGCGTGTGTGTGTATGTGTGTGTGTGTGTGTGTGTGTGTGTGTGTGTGTGTGTGTTATTCAGGCGCTGAACTCGCTATTGCCAGTTGTTACCCTCCCAGCAACAGCTTAGAGCTCATAGATACCGATCTTTAGGTGAGGCTGGGGCCTCACACACCCCATCCCCCTGCTCAAGGGGAACAGTAACTGTTCACTTTGTCAGCGAAGAATCTGGGGCACTGAGGCTTCGATATCGTGTCAATTGACAGGCCAGAGAACTTTACTGCCATACCACACGGGCAGTGTGTGTGTGTGTGTGTGAGCATGTGTGTGAACATGTGTATGTGTGTGTGTGTGTGTGTGTGTGTGTGTGTGTGTGTGTGTGTGTGTGTTGTGTGTGTGTGTGTGTGTGTGTGTGTGTGTGTGTGAACATGTGTGTGAGCGTCTATACATACAGGGAAGTGTACAAGCACGTTGTGGATGAGGGGCATGGGAGGGAGCAGGGCGTGTGCGGAAACGGGAGGAGGGATGGAAGAGAAGGAGGAGGAGGAGGGGTTACTGAGGTTCGCAAGCTCTCCTCCGTTTCCGTTGTAGCGGCCTGGAGGCTGAGGGAAGGTGGAAGAGATGAGGTGGGAGAGGGGGGAGAGGAAGGAATGACAAGACGCAGCGGAGATTTCCTTCCTCCCTCTAGCCACATGCAGACGTGGTGGAAGGAGTAACACGTGCCGCACCTGCCTCGCCGTAACACCTGTAATACGAACAGGTAGAGGGTGTCTAGCTCACGGCGCGTGTTGACTCGGAGCAAAACATTCCGTTAGGTGGACCTGCTCGGCGCCGGCTACCTTGAGGGAGAGGCAATGATTTCCCATTGAGAGAGAGAGAGAGAGAGAGAGAGAGAGAGAAGAGAGAGAGAGAGAGAGAGAGAGAGAGAGAGAGAGAGAGAGAGAGAGAGAGAGAGAGAGAGAGCAGCCTCCCATCTGTTATGCATGATTTCCAGGCCCATTAATTCTAAAGCATTGGAGTTTCCGTTCTCCCTCCCCGTCCCCTTTCGAGCCCGGGTCCTGGCGGTGTTGTATCGCCTGCAGGGTCAGAGAGTACCCGGGTCTTGCCTCGCCTCTGCCGGACACAATCGGTCGAGGTGCCGTGCGAGGCTCAGAGGATCTTTGGCTATGAGGATGAGGAGGAAGAGGCGCAGAGGCAAAAGAAAGAAAATATATAGTTCTTAATTTTCGTACTTCTCTCCCCCTCGTTTCGCGATATAATCTTCCTCATTCTCTTCTTCTTCCTCCTCCTCCTCCTCCTTCACAACAAGGTACACGCCGGGAGAGAGCGACTAACCTCCGAGACAAACAAGTAAACTTTATCATTAATATGCAGAAAATACTCCAGATAGGGAAGCATTATTTTGTTATTTCTCTTCGTGTGTGTGTGTGTGTGTGTGTGTGTGTGTGTGTGTGTGTGTGTGTGTGTGTGTGTGTGTGTGTGTGTGTGTGTGTGCCTGGTTGTGCGTGGGTGCGTGCGCGATGACCATAGATGACTGCCAGAAAAGTAGGTTGCGTGCCCCCAGGACCCAGTGAGCCACTTTCAGGACGTGAGGCGTGGCCGATGACGGAGTAACAGGTGGTGATGACGGCAGGTGGCGGCCCGTGAGAGAGAGAGAGAGAGAGAGAGAGAGAGAGAGAGAGAGAGAGAGAGAGAGAGAGAGAGAGAGAGGAGAGAGAGAGAGAGAGAGGAGAGAGAGAGAGAGAGAGAGAGAGAGAGAGAGAGACCCTTTTCCCACAGAGGTTATTTATGAAACTAGGTTTCACTACTACCACGAGCCGTCACGTGCATCATAATTGCCTCATTTAACGCACCAACACGCGGGATACTGAGCCGTGCACATGGGACTAACTAACTCATTTACTGACTAACAACCGAACAAACAAACTGACTGACTGATTGATTGATTGCCTAATTGACAATGTAACCAAAGAAGTGAATGAACAATTATGATATAGTAGATAGGTATGCATGAAAATTAGCAGCACGCACTCGGAGTAATGAAATAATTGAATGCAAATATAGGTAAAGATGGGATGGGGGCCTATGCTATGCTGCGCGTGGCCTAGGTGCTCATCACCGTTGCATTAGCCTTTGAGCCTGTGGTGGTGACATCCCATTACCCTGGAACACAGAGCTAATGTGACATCCGGGTTACCACAGTTACCTTCCCTAGGTTTCCCCAGGTACCCATTTATCAACCCCGAAAGGAGGGATGAACAGCTGTTTGGTCTGGCCGCCGACTTGCCCTGGCCATGATTCGAACCAGGACCCGCAGATTCGTAGCCAGGCGCGCTAGCCACTACACCACGGAGGCGACACACTAGGAGTAATGAAATAATTGGATGCAAATATAATTACTGATTGACTAACCAACTTACTAACCAGATAAATATACAGTATTAAAGCAAACGAAATGCATTACTTTATTGGTGGATAGATTGATATTTATCTTCTAACTCTTTAGCATTTGTTTTAATGGAGCAAAAGAAAAATTAAAAGCGGTTGATTTTCTATGCTTCTGGATTCAGTTACTTCGTTCTTGACTTCCAGCACACACACACACACACACACATAGACATAGACACACACACACATATATATACACACACACACACACACACATACACACACACACGTATACCGGAAGAGCATAATTTATGTTGCCAAGAGCCGTTTCCATTTGGATTATATATTTTCTTCTCTCTCTTATATAGCAGGATTGTCTGCTTACGTTATTTGACTGTTTTCTTGGTTATTTTCTTGCGAGCGGAGGATGAGTCACCGTTATGGCGGCCACAAAATTCGCAGCAAAAGTAAAATTTTCTGTTCTCGTTTTCTTTGCCTTCCTGTTGTGAACGACGCTGTGGGGCGACACACACACACTCACACACACACACTCACACACACACACACACACTCACACACACACTCACACACACACACACACACTCACACACACACTATAATTTTGGGTCAGCGGTTACCGTCTCGACACGCCACTCGTTGATCCCGGGTTCAGTGTTCGCGCTAAGGTTTTTAGATGACAAAGGGCAGTTAATATACCCATAAACGACGTGTGTGTTTGTGTGTGTGTGTGTGTGTGTGTGTGTGTGTGTGTGTGTGTGTGTGTGTGTGTGTGTGTGTGTGTGAGGTTCTTGCTCTTTCCGGGAGGTTATCATCATACGATTACGAATCCAGCACGTGATCAAGACCGTGAGTGAATAACACACGATGATATGACAGTAAATAATAGTGTTTGCATACGAAAGATAATGCTGAAAGATGAGTGAGAAGAAGAAGAGGAGGAGGAGGAGAGGAGGAGGAGGAGGAGGAGGAGGAGGAGGAGGAGGAGGAGGAGGAGGAGGAGGAGGAGGAGAGAGAAGAGGAAGAGTTGGAGTTGGAGGAGGAAGTGGAAGAAGAGGCAGAGGAAGGGGAAGAGGTAGCATGGCGGTGCTATTCACCTGAGGCCCTGTGACCCTCCACCCTGCTTCCCCATCTTCCCAGCCCTTCCTCCAGCCATCCATGACCCTCCTCTCCCCTAGCCTCCCCAATCACC
>JACEEZ010023410.1:87127-102127 GCA_016584305.1 Chionoecetes opilio | reverse complement strand
TCATGGACGCCTAGGGACAAGCGGCGCTAACTTTCTCGTTGGTGAAACTTAACTACGAAAATATCGACGAAAATGAGCTAAAAATTTAAATGTCTACCTGTTATCTGGTCAAGAAAACCTAGGTCAACACTGTTATTTTCATCATACTATACTAACTAAGAGATCAATTATACGCGCACAAAAAAATATATTACACGCTAATGACTACGATACTGATCATACGCTGATGACTACCTTGCATTTTTCAACGTCGACTGTAAACGTCCAAGCCAACAGGAACAATATTGCGGTTACCGTCACAACTAAGTGATTCACAGAGGGATGCCACAGAGCGCCTAACTTTGATCTTTCTATAATTTATGATAGGGGCAAAGTAAACTTTTATTGGTTTGTTCAATGCCTCAAAAACCCAATTTCTTCATTTATCTACTTTACAGAACCTTCCAGACAACTATCCTCTCTTCTTTAATGACACTCAACTGTCTCCCTCTATAATGAACATTCTTGGACTATTCTATATTAAAAATTTCAACTGGAAATTTCACATATCATCTCTTGCTAGAACAGCTTTTTTAAGAATTTAGGTGTCCTGTGGCGTCTGCGTCCTTTTTTTTCTCCCTCGCAGTTGCTTGCTCTGTATAACGGGGCCTTATCCGCTTAGGACTTATTCTTAATTCTAATCTTAATCTTAAAGTAATCGTCCAGACCCAAATTTTTTTTGCCGAATTATGTTGAATGTACATTCAAAACACCTAATCCACCAAAAATAATTGATTTCCAGGCCTTATTTCCGTAAAAACACGACTTTTGTAAAAAGCGCGAAAAAAAAAAATCTTCCCTCCAACAGGGCTACGACTGTTATTGATGACGTCAGAACAGGGACGCCCGCAGACACTCTGTCTGACACCTGTCGGCAAATGTTATGATGAGCGATTGTACTTCGGTGTCAGACAGTGAATCTGTCGCTGTGACAGATCTAGAGTACGATGCTCAATCTGACACCGAAAGAAATGACGCTGGTCGCGTATACTATGAGGAAAACGAACTTCAGATTGTCATGGGATCCTATATGTTTGAGCCCGAGTACGAGGTGGATGAACAGGTGTTAGCAGAGCCTGAGGTTCAGCAGGAGGACCTGGCACTTCTCCAAAACATGGATTGGTAAATAAGGTTAAACCATGTGTGTGTGGGAATCACAATGAAGGTACTTTCGAGAAAATCCTATGGTTAGTTTTGGAGCTACAGTCAAAGGTAATTACTCGGAAACCACATACTAGCATTAACTACAGCTTAGAGTTTGAAAATATGCGGGCGGGAAGGCAGAAAGTGTGACAGCCACACCACCACAGGGTCTCTCACCACAGGGCACGCCCACTCCACAACTGGTTTACTTGGTTTACTTGGTCTTGTTAAGAGGCAAAGCCTCACAGTCGTGGTGGTCCATCGCTACCCTCACTACACACCGTTTCTCAACACAACTGCTCGCCCCAACACACTATAGGCGTGAATCACCACACGCCACTCCGCCACTCCACTCCTACACACGCCACTCCTTTCCGTGTGCAAACTTTTCTCGAAAGGCACAGCTGTCTTGCTGCACCCATAAAAGATGCATGCATGTGGCATATAGCAAAACAAATCTATCAGAAACACCCAAATATCTTCAAGTACTATATTTATCTCTGTGTTTACGTGCCTCTCTGATCAAGCGCGGGAAGTTGAGCCTCCCTGATGCTACGTCACCGAGCCTGAGCCTGAGCGTCTGCAAACCTTGAGAGCGTTTTGAAAACTCGGGGAATTTGCAGATTTTGATTGCGGATTATTTAAAAACGGCTGACTGGATACAAAAAGTGACGACGTATTGTTGATATACTCGTTAATGGCTATGATTTGATTGCATTAAATCAGGAATGATGAAATGGTCTGGACGATTACTTTAACATTTGGTCATCGTAACATAATATGCTATAGCAGATTTCCATAATATGTACAATACATAAGCCAGCTGAGGGTTAAGATTCATTACAACACATAGCGGAACAAATTGTTATGTTTCCTACATGAATATAGGCAATGTGATAGATAATATGAAACGATGCTAAATAACATTTTTCGAGTTAAATGTGTAGATTTTAAGTTTTGTTTTATTATTAACAACTGAGATAGAAGTCATATTTACCTATTCTCTGTAATTTTAACAGAGCAGATAATAATATCAAAATAATAATAATGATAAGAAGAAGAAGAAGAAGAAGAAAAAGAAGAAGTAGAAAACAAAGAAGCAAAAAGAAAGAAGAGAGAACAAACATAAACTATTGCTGAAAAAAAGAGAAAGAGAAAGAGAGAAAGTGGATGCCTAGGAGGAGAGAAACAAACACAGACTTGCAGGAAACATCACAGCATCACCTTGAATCTCGCTAGTTACTTAAGCAACCAGTGCAAAACGCAACGAAAAAACCTCAGCAAGAGAGCGAGAAAACAAAAAAATGGATAAATAAAACTGTTGATATTATATTATATATATATATATATATATATATATATATATATATATATATATATATATATAATATATATATATATATATATATATATATATATATATATATACTAGCCGCAAAGCCGCCCTCCGGGCGGCCTTTTTGGCTAGCTCCTGCGGAGGGCTATTGGTGGGCCTTCGGCCCACCAAACACAGACTCTCCAGATAGCCCCTTCTAACTTTCCTGAAATCATGGATGTAGAAATGTATGTATTAACGCCAACCCATTCACATCATAGCCCCTTCTAACTTTCCTGAAAGCAAAGCCGCCCTCCGGGCGGACTTTTTGGCTAGCTCCTGCGGAGGGCTATTGGTGGGCCTTCGGCCCACCACCTGTGTTTGTTGGGCCTTTGGCCCACCAAACACAGACTCTCCAGATAGACCCATTACCCACCACCTCGGCCCACCAAACACAGACTCTCCAGATAGCCCCTTCTAACTTTCCTGAAACGTATATATTCCCCCCACCCATTCACTCACCCATTACCCATCACCACACACCCATTCACTCACCCATTACCCATCACCACACACCCATTCACTCACCCATTACCCATCACCACACACCCATTCACTCACCCATTACCCATCACCCCCACCTATTCCCTCACCCATCACCCATCACCCCCCCACCCATTCACTCACCCATCACCCCACACCCATTACCCATCACCCCACCCATTCACTCACCTATTACCCATCACCCTACATCAAGGTTTCCTCAATTCTCGCAACCCGCTTTTTTCCCTTCAGTTCTTGCTAATAGGCTGCTAAACAAAAAAAAAAAAAAGTGATCGGATCCTATAAGTGGGCTTAAAACCTTCCCCTGGTCAACCTGATTCCAAAACTGTGACATATGATGGGATTCCGCCACAGGGGGCGGCACCTATCGCGGACAGACAGACAGACACACACACACACACACACACACACACACACACACACACACACACACACACACACACACTTTCGCTTATATTATTATATATATATATATATATATATATATATATATATATATATATATATATATATATATATATTATATATATATATATATATATATATATATATATTATTATATATATATATATATATATATATATATATATATATATATATATATATATATATATATATATATATATATATATATATTCAGCTGACGTAAAAAAGCAAATGAAAGTGATAAATGTGCTTGAATGAGATGATGAAAATTATTGAGTTCGATGAATGAGCTCATTGAAATCCTGAGTCTCCTGAGGTCAAAACACGCCGCAGGGTCATCGCAGAAACAGAGTCGTGGCTCGACATATTACACAGGGACTTAATCGAGGAATTCAGATCATCTGGATAATATTCCGTTGTGAATGGAAGAACAGAATCAGTGTTGATATATTCTTATACATTCTCAGCGCTTTGCATTTATTATCCGTAAAAACTGAAACTATTAACAACGCGGACAGTCTTTATTAATATCAAGAATAAGTCGGGCAAAGTATTAATTGGTCTATACAGTATAGTTGATAGACCACCGGGCAGTCTCATGAAAATAAATATGCTTTATCTGGACTAAAGGCGGCGTCACACTAGCACTTTTCCGTCTATTTTTTCCAGCAACTTTCTAAAAACTAAAAAAATTTTTTACTGCAAGCCGTCACACACACACTCTTTTGCCTGCACTACCAGTCACCTGTTCCTGCGACTATAAATAAACATGGCTCCGACGCCAGGGCAGGCTAGAGTACCTTAGGGCAGGCTATCGCTGGTATACACTTAATTATGTGTATGTATTATCAATCGTAGACGCGCCAAACAAGTTAAAATACATACACATCTATAATAATATAAGCGAAAGTGTGTGTGTGTGTGTGTGTGTGTCTGTCTGTGTGTCTGTCTGTCTGTCTGTTTGTCTGTCCGCGATAGGTGCCGCCCCCTGTGGCGGAATCCCCTCATGTGGCACATTTTTGGAACCGGGTCGAGCAGGGGAAGGTTTTAAGCCCACTTATGAGATGATCCGATCACTCTTTTTTTTTTTTTTTTTTTAGCAGCCTATTAGCGAGAATTGTGAAAAAAAAGTGGGTTGCGAGAATTGAGGAAACCTTGATGTAGGGTGATGGGTAATGGGTGAGTGAATGGGTGGGGTGATGGGTAATGGGTGTGGGGTGATGGGTGAGTGAATGGGTGGGGGGTGATGGGTGATGGGTGAGGGAATAGATGGGGGGGTTATGGGTAATGGGTGAGTGAATGGGTGTGGTGATGGGTAATGGGTGAGTGAATGGGTGGGGGGTGATGGGTAATGGGTGAGTGAATGGGGGGGGTGATGGGTAATGGGTGAGTGAATGGGTTGGGGGTGATGTGAATGGGTTGGCGTTAATACATACATTTCTACATCCATGATTTCAGGAAAGTTAGAAGGGGCTATCTGGAGAGTCTGTGTTTGGTGGGCCGAAGGCCCACCAATAGCCCTCCGCAGGAGCTAGCCAAAAAGTCCGCCCGAAAGGCGGCTTTGCGGCTAGTCTATAATAATATAAGCCAAAGTGTTGTCTGTCTGTCTGTTGTGGTGTGTGTGTGTGTGTGTGTGTGTGTGTGTGTGTTGTGTGTGTGTGTGTGTGTGTGTGTGTGTGTGTGTGTGTGTGTGGTATAGGTTCCGCCCCCCGTGGCGCAAACACCTCATATGGCACATTTTTGGAATCAGGTTGACCAGGGGAAGGTCATAAGCCCACTTATGAGATGATCCGATCACTTTTTTTTTCTTTTTTTTTAGCAGCCTATTAGCGAGAATTGTGAAAACAAAAGTGGGTTGCGAGAATTGAGGAAGCCTTGATGTAGGGTGATGGGTAATGGGTGGGGTGATGGGTAATGGGTGTGGGGTGATGGGTGAGTGAATGGGTGGGGGTGATGGGTTGGGGGTGACGGGTGATGGGTGAGGGAATAGGTGGGGGGTGATGGGTAATGGGTGAGTGAATGGATGTGTGATGATGGGTAATGGGTGAGTGAATGGGTGGGGGTGATGGGTAATGGGTGAGTGAATGGGTGTGTGGTGATGGGTAATGGGTGAGTGAATGGGTGGGGGGTGATGGGTAATGGGTGAGTGAATGGGTGTGTGGTGATGGGTAATGGGTAAGTGAATGGGTGGGGGGTGAGTGAATGGGTGGGGGGTGATGGGTAATGGGTGAGTGAATGGGTGTGTGGTGATGGGTAATGGATGAGTGAATGGGTGGGGGGTGATGGGTAATGGGTGAGTGAATGGGTGTGTGGTGATGGGTAATGGGTGAGTGAATGGGTGCGGGGTGATGGGTAATGGGTGAGTGAATGGGTGTGTGGTGATGGGTATGGGTGAGTGAATGGGTGTGTGGTGATGGGTAATGGGTGAGTGAATGGGTGGGGGGTGATGGGTAATGGGTGAGTGAATGGGTGGAGGGCGATGGGTAATGGGTGAGTGAATGGGTGGGGGGTGATGGGTAATGGGTGGGGGGTGATGGGTAATGGGTGAGTGAATGGGTGTGTGGTGATGGGTAATGGGTGAGTGAATGGGTGGAGGGTGATGGGTAATGGGTGAGTGAATGGGTGGGGGGTGATGGGTAATGGGTGAGTGAATGGGTGTGTGGTGATGGGTAATGGGTGAGTGAATGGGTGTGTGGTGATGGGTAATGGGTGAGTGAATGGGGGGGGGTGATGGGTAATGGGTGAGTGAATGGGTGGGGGGTGATGGGTAATGGATGAGTGAATGGGTGGGGGGTGATGGGTAATGGGTGAGTGAATGGGTGGGGGAAATACATACATTTCTACATCCATGATTTCAGGAAAGTTAGAAGGGGCTATCTGGAGAGTCCATGTTTGGTGGGCCGAAGGCCCACCAAACACAGGTGGTGGGCCGAAGGCCCACCAATAGCCCTCCGCAGGAGCTAGCTAAAAAGTCCGCCCGGAGGGCGGCTTTGCGGCTAGTATATACATAAAAACAGTAATAGATGAGCGGGCATCAGCCCGCCGCTGGAGCCGCAGCAACAGTCAGGTTACAGGTGGGCGGGGCGTGAGGTCACTCCCGCTCCTTATTTATGAGAAATTCTTCTGAATTACGTGTCCACAGCATTTCGTCTATAATTACAAGTCTTGAAGAGTGAGAAACGATTTTTGAGTGTGTCTTGAAAAATATACACAACAATCAAGTCATGCGAGAGACTGTTGCCTGTTTTATAAAACTGGCTTTTAAATGTATCTACATGTGCATAGTCACTTGAATATTTTTCATACTTTCAAATGTATTGAATTATATTTTGCAAAAAAATCCTGTTTTATATCGAATATCTTTAAAGTAATCACTATGGATTTTGATTTGACTATGAAAGTTGTCTTCAACTTTCCATATGAAGACAATCACGATCGTCTGACTCAGACTGACTGATTCAGACGGACTAACTAGTAGAGCGAGAAAAAACCAACGGAGATTGTCTAACTTGACGGGAAAAGTGCTAGTGTGACGCCGCCTTAATCTACGAAACAAGTTGTTATGCGATGCGGTGATATTAGGGGACTTTAATAGCGCATTTTCGCGGCCGCTCTGGCCCGGTCTGGACTGGGCTAGTCCCGGACGGTCACTGTTTTTGCGAGGCAGTTTAGACCGGGCTGGAACGGACTGGGCTGGGCTGAGCCAGCGACCAGGACCAGGTTGGACCAGTGTGGGGAGAACTGGCGCATGCGCACTACAGTCAGCGGGGAAGGCGACCAGGAGCTTCTCGTGCTGCTGATAAGACATGAAACACCATGACGGTCGACCATAAGACTATAGTATCACAGGCGTGGTAGTTGTAAAGTCTTCAGCACAGGTTAAAAGGCGGACGACAAAAAGGATATTGACAAGATGGACGCCTGCCGCCTCCACAGTTCAGTTCAGTACCGCCCACTCGATCCCCCAGCCAATAGGAACGACGATTGGGACGGGGCCAGTCTCGATGTATTTTCGCGACCATCAGTCCACCCTGACCCGGTCCGGACTGGACTGAACCAGGGCGGTGAACGTCACGAAAATGCGCTATAAGTTGCCGCCAAGGATGAGAAGGGGCCATCCGATAGTCTCATTCAGGACGTGACTTGTACTAACTTGCCGGCAAAGATGAGAAGGGGCCATCCGATAGTCTCATTCAGGACGTGACTTGTACATTGATTTTCTAGACGCGAGATAATATTATCGTTGAGCTTATCTTTTCGACCCTCGATGCTCTAGTCCAGTGGTTCTCAAAGTCGTGACCTCTTCAGAGGTCACAAGATAATTTCTACATGGTTTTGATGTTAGACAAACTGAACGAATATAATACACACACCACACACACACACACACACACACACACACACACATATATATATATATATATATATATATATATATATATATATATATATATATATATATATATATATATATATATATATATACATATCATCCGTTACCGCTAGAAAACCTACAAATGTATCAATATCAACGCCAAATAGGTTATTGACTGCGTAATTGCTGTGGTGATTGTTTTCATCGTTTTTTTTCTTCAAATAAATGAAATCCTGCATCTTTATTTCCCTTAGCACGGCTTTTCCTCCTTTAGTATGAGCCTGGGCTGATGATCTGGGGGTGGGGAGGAGTCTTCACCTCTACTACCCATCGTCCCTCACTTTAGAATAGATGATAAAGTTTAGTACAGAAAACCTCATTAGGATCAGCAGGTCTGTAGCAATTTGTTCTTACTGTGTGTTCCTCCTCCTCCTCCTCCTCCTCCGTCAGGCCCCGGTTCTCGCACGAGTGACCGCAAGGCGTGAGTGAGGCCAGTTCTTCTCTGCCACCATTACAATGCTTCTTGACTTTCTATCACACTGTGTCTTGTCCGCTGGCGCCTCGGATCTCCCACAACCCCAACCCCCCCCCCATCCCCACTCCCTCCTTGCCTCTTGCCTGTTCCCTCCCACGCCTCCTCTGTTCCACGCCTTTCCCCCACACCACATTTTTACACGGCTGCTCCAAGCGTGGGTCTCCTGGCCAGATATTTCTCACCCTAGTCGCGTTTCCTATTATTTTGTATCGTACCGTAGATGGCTGACTTATAGGGATGAATGATACATTTTTCTTTCATCATAAAAATACAGTGATAAGCAGTGATCCATGTTTCTCAATGTGTGAATAGCTTGACTCTACTAAGATTCGTGATTGATGTTTCACGCTCTAGTGCTTTGTGGTTTGCGGGTGAACGCTTAGGTGGTTTGCTAAAAAGAAACTTGGAGTAACCGACCACCAACCACCAAGACCAGTAAGACCAAGACCAAGTAAACCAACCACCTAGACCAGTGGTTCCCAACTTTTTTCTGCTGTTTCCCCCTTCAACCAGTTCAACCATCCGGATTTCCCCCTTCATGTCAACAAGGAAAAAAGTAGCCAAAACACAAAGTTTATAAGCTTAATAACACAAGTATATAGATACTATCCTCCATATCTATATATACTTGAAGAAAAGTCAATAGCCACATTCAAAGATTTTTTTTCTTTTGTCGACTAAATGCTAGTAATGTAGATGTCCCTCAGGATAAATTTCCCCCCTAGAATCCAGTCCAGGTTGGGAAATACTGACCTAGACATTAAAATTATGGTCTGCTAAAAAGAAACTTGGAGTACCTGTTCTAGTGCATGCAAGCAACCCTCCACGGGGCGACAGGTGCGCGAGGAGAATTATAGCACCGAGTTAGTAGTCAGAAAGAAAGTTGATAAGTTGCACTAACAACTATGCCTTTTCTGAGCAGGAATTAACGAGGCATCTGTTCTCCCTTGATACAGTGCATGTCCGATGGGGTGCCGCGTCGAGGCCACAGCCAACGCACTCTTTCCTGGGTCATTTCTGTGGTAATGTGTGTTTTTGTGGCAGCATTTTTTGGTGTTCTCATTTTTCATATTTTTCCCCTTAAAATTCGATACTAAAAGATAATTGCAATAATGTCGGGAAAATATCTTTTTTTTATTCCGGCAAAATCAAAGCCCATCGTTACACATTCCTGCCCTTGGTATTTTGGTGCACATATTGATTTATTTTTCGAATTGTGTCCAGAAGTCTCTGATTTTAATTTATCGCGAAATGATGCAATTCAAAATGTTTCGTGGCTAAAACTTAATCTAAATCCACGTGTCAGACCTCACTGCTGAATAATACACTCGATATCTTTCTCTCTTCATACAGATCTGCAACTTCAACCTTTCTCGGTAAAGCTCACTTTTCTGAAATGAGATTAAGATCGACAGAAAATGCTGCGGCTTTCAGAAATGTCTATCTCTCATACGTGGGCTGTGGGCGAAGCGTGGGCGTGCATGGGTTATTGTGGTAGCTGTTGGGTTGCCACTGCCACACCCCCAAACAACCCCTTCTCCCACACAAAAGAAGGACCACAAGGCATGGAAGAAGTTCTTGGCATTTAACTTTCACGTTGAGTAAGACAAGGGCGAGGCGAGGTAACCATTAAGTATGTGCATCTCCTACTGAATGGTAAGCCCCCATTCATGCTTATTACTGCACAGGATAAGTAATAACAAAGATGATCATATCTGAGTATGAGGAATGGTATCTAGTGCAGTGCTGGAATTGGATGGCGACTTAGTGTAGTAGTTATAGCTAATTCTTTGTTTTCTCTTTGTTCCATTTTTAGATGAGAGAGAGAGAGAGAGAGAGAGAGAGAGAGAGAGAGAGAGAGAGAGAGAGAGAGAGAGAGAGAGAGAGAGAGAGAGAGAGAGAGGAGAGGAGAGAGAGAGAGAGAGAGAGAGAGAGAGAGAGAGAGAGAGAGAGAGAGAGAGAGAGAGAGAGAGAGAGAGAGAGAGAGAGAGAGAGAGAGAGAGAGAGAGAGAGAGAGAGAGAAAAAAAAATTCATACGCACAGACAATCCCAACAATTCACGAAGAGCTTAGAACGGTGCTGGTAATTTCTAAGTTTTGTTGTGTATCTACTATCTAGCATAACAAACAGAAACCAACACAAAACAACGCATAGGCCTAGGGTATGCATTTTTTTTCCAATACCTCTCAGCCTGAAGCCTATTCCCTTTACTAAGCGGCAGAATATGGATCGATGCCGCAGTGATGTGGGTCAATATTTAATTTTTTCATATCATCGGTTTGTCTGTTTGTCTCATATATTTTTGTAAGTATTCACACCCACGTCAATCCATCCCGTTATATGATTGCTGTGAGTCTGAAATCTCTATTCCAGGGATTTTGTTCCATTCTTCTATTATTGTGAACAAGATATTCACAGCTTCCTTCATCTCATAGAACAATCTATTTGCATCGTATATTTCGGCAAAGATAATCTCATCCCTTATATCTCAAGGCGGACGGGTGACGTGCTCTCCCCAAACAGCGTGTCCGTAACAAAGAAAAGCCGAACCCTGAGCTGCACAGAACGGTGATGCAAAGAGCGAGAGAGCCTTTGCGAAAGAGTTACTGTTTGTGAGCGTGTGTGTAATTCATTTGAACATGCACTGGACACGCGATCACCAGCTGTTACCCTCCAGGAAAAAGCTTAGAGTTCATAGAAATACATTTGTGCGTAATACTGGGGACTCACACATCACACACACCTTATCCCGTTGCTCAAGGGAGATAAATGCCCGTGATGGTCACTGAAAAATTCCTTGAGTGGGGACTGAACGCAGGACCATCCAATGATTCGTCACGCTCTAAACCACCGTGGTATGCGGTCAGTGTGTGTGTGTGTGTGTGTGTGTGTGTGTGTGTGTGTGTGTGTGTGTGTGTGTGTGTGTGTGTGTGTGTGTGTGTGTGTGTGTGTGTGTGTGTGTTGCTAGGATGAATTGTTTTGCAGAATACCAATCATATTCGACCTAATGACATAAATCAAAGACTATATATACCCAATTTTTCACTCTATCTTTCACACACACACACACACACACACACACACACACACACACACACACACACACACACACACACACACACACACACACACACACACACACACACAAACAAAACACATACACATACACACACACATACACACACACAATACACATATACACACACACATCTCTCTCTCTCTCCCCTCTCCTCTCTTCTCTCTCTCTTCTCTCTCTCTCTCTCTCTCTCTCTCTCTCTCTCTCTCTCCCCTCTCTCTCTCTCTCTCTCCTCTCTCTCTCTCTCTCTCTCTCTCTCTCTCTCTCTCTCTCTCTCTCTCTCCGAGCTCCATGACTCTCCTCTCCGCACAATACTGTACTACACTATTACAACTCTAACACATGAACATACTTTTGTGTGTTGCATGAACTTTGAGGGAAGCACCGGACACGAGAACCGTCAGACAGCAACGTTATACAGTTGAATTTAAAAACAGTGATTGCGTCCGTAACAAAAGATCAAGTGTTCCTGTGCGTGGATCATTAGACCGCATCTAACTGACACCTGCAGAGTCAGAATTATTCATTCCGTGAAAATACAAATATCGTGCTTTCTCTTTTATCCCTTGTTTTAATCGTCTTTGTTGATCACGTGCTGTCGTACAAAATGGCTCGGAGTTTGGATCACAGGAAGCCATTTGTGTATAGCTATTTGGTATTCACTGAAAAAAATAGCAGTGATCGTCTCGTAAAACTGTTATGTTACAGTGTGCGAAAGAGTCATGTTTGCCTTTGCATCCGGACACACGTACAGTACATGATGCATACACGTGCGCCAACATATCTATTCCACATGTGTCGTCCTCCTGTTTTTGCGGCTCTAGAGACTTCTTGCTTGCTGACAGGAGCCCATAAGCTTGAGGTTGCGTCTCGCTGGTATTAACCCTTCACGCCCAGATCTTTCCTTTGCTATAAGATAAGATACTTTGATCCTATCCAGACACTTTGCAAGTACCAACTACAAGGTTATTTATTGACTAAACAAAGCGCCACCACGCCAGGACGAACTTGGTGGGCTCGAACCGCTGACCGAATGCAGGGACGCTACACGCGAGCCCGCAGCTCTACCAACCGAGCCACCTTGACGGGTTCCTTTGCTATAAAAAATCGTATGTTGTCGAGCCATAAAATTACGAAAAGTAACTGAATATACCAAATTAGTTAGTTGACAAGGATACTAAACAGGTCATATCTATAAAATATTGCTTATATTCACTAAAATGTCTAATGGTAGCCAATTACAATGGAATTACGTTCGGGTCCAAGGGTTAACGTGAGTTTCGTTTCCTCACGTGACGTGCGGGGCGGCGGGGTTATTAATAGTGGTGGTGAAGGCCGCTTGTTTCTACGTCAGACGTATAATGAGGCGACCGAATCCACAAGGAACTCAGAACAATACGTGATGGCGAGCTTTCCTGTTGTGATCGTTAGAGCGATTTCGAGATAGAGTTAGTCTGTGTCACATCAAAGTTATAAATACATTGAAATACCAGATCTTCCATATGTACAAAATAGCATTGATAATAATTTATTATACATACATAGAAGCTAATACCGAAGAGAGTCAAGTGGAGGCTCTATCATGGAACCCAGGCGTGGAATGAACGTAGCTACGTTCATTCCACGCCTGGGTTCCAATGATTAGAGCCTCCACTTGACCTTCTCTTCGGTATTAGCTTCTATGTATGTAATATAAATGTATTATCAATTGCATTTTTGTACATATGGAAGATCTGGTATTTCAATTGTATTTATAACTTTGAATTGTGACCACAGACTAACTCTATCTCGAAATCGCTCTAACGATCACAACAGGAAAGCATCGCCATCACGTATTGTTCATGAGTTCCTTGTGGATTCGGTCGCCTCATTAATACAGTCTGACGTAGAAACAAGCGGCCTTCACCACCACTATTAATAACCCCGCCGCCCCCGCACGCTTTCTGCTCACGCCCGCCGTCACGGTAAACAATCCCCGGCGACACCTACCCCACCTTCGGGGAACCTGCCATTGCGGGAATATCTAGAACAACGAAATTCACTCGCCTTCCACCAATTCACATTTACAATTCTACTGCTGAGTAAATATTTCTTACTGTGTCGTACGTCAATAAGATTTAGGAGTTATATTAATGATGATAAACTGAATAATTCCCAACGTGTGCCTTTGTCATGAGAAAATCTATTTGCTCCCCTCGTAACCTTCCATTATTATTACTTTCCGTGCTGCAAATAATTGGCCGCGGCGGGAGATGGGAAAACAATGGCATTAATTGGGTGAGGGAGCACGTGAGCAATGGCACGTATAAAGGGGGGGGGGCAAGGAAGGTGAGGGGAGGGGGAGACAATTAGGTCACTATCAACGGGAATGAGGAAGGGAGAGCGTATACTCACTATCACTGGAAGAGAGAGAGAGAGAGGGAGAATCAAGAAAACATGAACGTGAAAATGAGGGAGATGATGCGAGGCTGAGGCAGAGACGTGGAAGGCACCAAGAATAACGGTCCATCTATCCATAAGTGACCCTATCAAGATAACGGTCCATCTATCCATAAGTGACCCTATCAAGATTAACGGTCCATCTATCCATAAGTGACCCTATCAAGAATAACGGTCCATCTATCCATAAGTGACCCTATCAAGAATAACGGTCCATCTATCCATAAGTGACCCTATCAAGAATAACGGTCCATCTATCCATAAGTGACCCTATCAAGAATAACGGTCCATCTATCCATAAGTGACCCTATCAAGAATAACGGTCCATCTATCCATAAGTGACCCTATCAAGAATAACGGTCCATCTATCCATAAGTGACCCTATCAAGATTAACGGTCCATCTATCCATAACTGACCCTATCAAGAATAACGGTCCATCTATCCATAAGTGACCCTATCAAGAATAACGGTCCATCTATCCATAAGTGACCCTATCAAGAATAACGGTCCATCTATCCATAAGTGACCCTATCAAGAATAACGGTCCATCTATCCATAAGTGACCCTATCAAGAATAACGGTCCATATTAAAAGTCAATTGATCTAGGAAGTCACCATCAACTATGAGGGAAGATTCACTCACTAGAATGAGGAGGGAGATATTCACCATTAGCATGAAATGAAGGGTGAGGATTAATCGTGACAGTGACCAGTGGCCAGTGACCACCCCTCCCTAGCAGCAGCCACAGGCTCAGACGCCATTGTTTACCCGCTCGTCACGCCAGAAGTCTAAATTAGAAGCTAAATTAAAAGCTACCAAATGAGATCTAGACAGACAGCAGCCTCGGAAAAATGTTTGCGAGTGATACAGACAGACAGACGGACAGATAGACATACGGATGGACGTACACAAATGCAAGTATACAATTAGCGACAGAAAGGCATATGCATACGCACACTTGACTAAAGGCACCATTGCATCCCCGTTTAATGTATGTGTGTATATATTTTTGACCAATTAAACACTTGCATGACTTTGCTCCTATTTATGGCAAGGTAAATACTGCCCCTGGTACGCTTTTTCGTG
>JACEEZ010023410.1:59627-79627 GCA_016584305.1 Chionoecetes opilio | reverse complement strand
AGCAACAGTTTGTATGAAGCAGCATGTTATGTACATAATTGAAAGACGAAAGGAAACTTCAATCCTTGGAGATGAAAGGTTTACGCTAATTGTGCAAAATATGATGGCACGACAGAATACAATACGAGGAAGTGAAGAGATGAACCAAAATGAAAAAAAGAAGAAGAAACGACGAACCTAATGACGGACGCTCAACCGAGATGGCTGGGACATGTGAAGCTGATGGCTGGGAACAGACTGCTAAAGAGATGTATTCATTAAATAAAAATTGGATCACGCTACAAAGGTTGTCCACGGATAACACAGCATGCCAATGAAGAGTCAAAACAATTCCATCCAATGGGCAAACTATTACATACGGCATGAGATCTACATACATGAAGGGACCCAACTCGGCGTCAATCACACGTGACATATGTAAGTAAATTCTTTCATGCCCGTGAGTCTATTCTTTAATTACTCAAGGAATGATTCACACGATGTCTATTGATTTTGTCTCTTATTATACTTACGAGAACGTTTCAACCATGGATGTTAAGGTCAACTGTTACCGACATTTCCTGTCTCTGTAATCAGGATGACGTAAGCTGATTTCCGGTTGGCGGGAGAGAGAGAGAGAGAGAGAGAGATGTTATTTGTCAAACACCTACCAAGACTTTAATACTGTTGGACACATCATCAGAAGAAGTAAGTTCAATAATTAAATCTTTAAAAGATTCAGCACCGGGATATGATGGTATTCATGTTCAGGTCATTAAAAAACTGCAACCACTTTGGCTCCTATTATCTCAAAATTAATTAATCTATTTTTCGTTCAGGTATCTTTCCAGAAAAACTAAAAATAGCTAAGGTTATACCGTTACATAAAGGCGGCAAACTAGATGATGTGTCTAACTATCGGCCTATTTCAATACTCCCAGCTTTAAGTAAAATATATGAACGAGCTATGTATGACAGACTGTATGATTTTCTCACTAGGAATAACATCTTAACAGATAGGCAGTTTGGTTTTAGAAAGAATTTATCTCCCAAATTAGCAATTACAAAATTAATGGATAATGTATTGCAGGAGTTAGGTTGTAGTAAATATATAATTACGGTTTTTTTGGATTTGAAAAAGGCTTTTGATACATTGAATCATGAAGTTTTGATAAGTAAATTACAGCATTACGGTATAAGGGATGTCTGTCTGAATTGGTTTATGAGTTACCTATGCAAAAGAAAACAACACACTTCTGTGAATAACATAAGCTCAGGGATTGCAGAACTTAAAACAGGAGTTCCACAAGGTTCAACATTGGGTCCGTTGTTATTTTTGATATATATCAATGACATTATCAATTCTTCAAATTTACTGAAATTTATTATTTTTGCCGACGACACTAACATTACATATTCTTCAGCAGATTTAGATTTTTTAACGAGAACATTAAATTTTGAGTTAGAGTCTGTTTCATCCTGGTTATCAGCAAATAGGTTAACTCTAAATATTGCGAAAACAAATTATTTGATATTTGCTGGCAACAAAAGTCTGGACAGTAATATGAATATTGAGATGTGCGGGGAAGTAATACTAAGATCAAATTCAGTTAAATACCTAGGTGTCTTTATAGACCAACACATTAGTTGGAAGGATCATATAGCTTATATACATAATAAACTCGCTAGATCATCAGGCATACTTCATAAAGTAAAGCATATTTTATCCACTGAAACATTACTAACCTTATATTACACGTTGATTTATCCTTATTTACATTATTGCAATGTTGTCTGGGGTATGGCGAATATAACAACAATAAAACCGCTGCAGTTGCTTCAAAAAAGGATAATTAGAACCCTAGGCAAAGTTAGTTATCATGAACACACAGCTATTCAAAAGCTTTAAAATTCTTAAAATAAATGATATTTATGTTCTAGAATGTCTAAAATTCCTTCATGACGAATTCCATATCTTTCATTCTGCTTCACTTCAGACTGCTTTTCAAATACATAACTTAAACACAAGAAATAGACGTCAAATTAGACCACCTTTTCCAATTACTGAATCTCATAAGAGATTTGTCACTTATTTCGGATGCATGAAATGGAATGAACTTCCAGAGCACATTACAAATATTGTTAATAAGAATACATTTAAAATAAATACAAAGAAATATATAGTAAATATGTATTGATCTATACATGTTGAGTAGTAGTCATTTTTGTTTCTTCAGTAGATGTATTTTTTTCATTAAGATATAATGAGTGAGTTTCTGTTGGTTTGTATGTTTGTAAGTCTTGATATGTTTAGGTATGTATGTCTATGTAAATATCGATAAAAAGGTATGTCGAAATATAATACGTAAATATGTTTGTCCATTGCAAGGCTTTTTATAGCTATACATACAAGGGGCCTGTCAAAAATGTTTACATTTAACGGGCCCAGCCATGTTTATATACCATGTATATATGATCAAGCTTTGTATATATTTATATGGCTAATAAACTACTTGAATTGAATTGAATTGAATTGAATTGAATTGAATTGAATTGAATTGAATTGAGAGAGAGAGAGAGAGAGAGAGAGAGAGAGAGAGAGAGAGAGAGAGAGAGAGAGAGAGAGAGAGAGAGAGAGAGAGAGAGAGAGAGAGAGAGAGAGAGAGAGAGAGAGAGAGAGAGAGAGAGAGAGAGAGAGAGGAGAGAGAGAGAGAGAGGAGAGAGAGAGAGAGAGAGAGAGAGAGAGAGAGAGAGAGAGAGAGAGAGAGAGAGAGAGAGAGAGAGAGAGATAAGGTTAACATGGGAATGACAAAAAGGAGCAGATAAAGGAGAAAGAGAAGGGTGAGTGCAGAGACACACCTGCAGAGGACAGAAGAGGAAAGTAGAGAGACTAAATGAGTTGGAAAGGAAGAGAAGTAATTAGAAAAATGATATCAGGATGAAGGAGTTAATGGATAAACGAAATAGAGGAATAGAAGATGTGGTTGTAGTGGGGAGAAAAATCATCAAGGTATCTGCGTTAGGATTACATGTAGTGTTGAAAGCATGGTGGCGTAACAAGCCTCCGTGTTATTTCTATGATTCGTGGATTGTTTCACTTGCAAGGGAATAGGAACAATAGGTTGGGAATGCAGTGTACTCTTTCTCCTCTCCCTCCTGATTCCCTCATTAACGCCCTCGTTTATGTCGTCGTTAAATAGACGCAGAGATGAAAGCATTCCCTCAAAGCGTTAGACACTCTACAAATGTAAACAAGGTACAGAACGCAAGTGAAAAGAAGTGAATGAGTGTGTGTGTGTGTGTGTGTGTGTGTGTGTGTGTGTGTGGTGTGTGGTGTGTGTGTGTGTGGTGGTGTGTGTGTGGGTGTGCAGAGAGAGAGAGAGAGAGAGAGAGAGAGAGAGAGAGAGAGAGAGAGAGAGAGAGAGAGAGAGAGAGAGAGAGAGAGAGAGAGAGAGAGAAACTATCTTCGATAAAAATTCTGGAGGACTTTGAGAAAAAAGATAAAAAAGAAATCACATAATCACCGTCCATTTTGAGCCAAGGGCCGCCACCCCCCCCTTCCCCACACCCCTCCCTACTCTCACCCCCACACCCCTCCCTACTCTCACCCCCACACCCCTCCCTACTCTCCCACCCCCACACCCCTCCCTACTCTCACCCCCACACCCCTCCCTACTCTCACCCCCACACCCCTCCCTACTCCACCCCACCCTCCTACTCCCCCCACACACCCTCCCTACTCTCACCCCCACACCCCTCCCTACTCTCCACCCCACACCCCTCCCTACTCTCACCCCCACACCCTCCCTACTCTCACCCCCACACCCCTCCCTACTCTCACCCCCACACCCCTCCCTACTCTCACCCCCACACCCCTCCCTACTCTCACCCCTCCCATACCTTCGTCATCCTCTACTTAACCCCATCCACCTGACCTCTTACTCCCCACCCTTCCGTCCTGCCCCTACCAGCACCCCTACACCCACCCATACCCTCCACCCTACCTCCTCCTCCCTTCCTCCTCGCCCGGCCCATGGCATACCGACGTAATCATGGCGATTGCATTTCCACCTCCTGGCCAGAGCAGATAATATTTCAGAGGCAAGATTGCTCCATTATGCTCTTGAGAGGTCTTACAGGCAAGAAATTTATGCAGAACACATCCATTAAAGTGCACGGTGCACCTCACCTCCACTGCCACCCACAAGTTGCTCTCAAGATATTGCAGTGCCGTGTTCCACCTTCCACCCAGCCTCCCTCCACCCCTCTCGCTCCACCCGGCGCGCCACCATGCAGGCACCACCAACCGCCTCTCTAGTCCCTTCGCGTCATATCTTCCTCATATCTTAGGAATTTCCAACGGGTGGTGAGTTTTGCGGGGTGAGCATTCAACTTTTCCAACCCTGGGAAAGTTTAATATTTCTTCTGCGAGCACTGAATATCTGAAGGTCTGTGATATTTACTAGTATTTTCCTGCCCTTTCAATGCCTGCTCGGTAAAACGGTGGCTTGACCTTTGTTCTCCTATCTATGTACAGCGTGTCCCACACTGTCCCTTGCTGTCAATAGCCTGCCACATACATAACGCTCCACACTGCCACATACACGCTCCACACTGCTCCACTTAATCAACATGCATCACCCTGACGACATTTATTAGATCCATCAACAAATTGCTCATCCGACAAAGTACAATAGTAAAGTTGACATCCACAGCGAACGAATAGAATAGTCTTGCACTAGAGTCACTTCCGTACACAATAGCCTCTTGGGGGCCACGAGGTTGAGGGAGGTAGTACAAGGAGAGAAGAGAGGGTCGGCGGGGGAGGGAAGTACACTCTCAGAAATAAGGGGTCATTAAGGTCCAGACTTGTTACAATCGCCACATACTACCCCTTTTATACCACTATGCCCACGCTGCGAGTTAATCAGATGTCACCCTGCGACATTTTATACCCTTCATTACCCTTATCTACCCTTTTTCGACAGAGGGTTGAGAAAGGTAATTGAGTCGAAAAGGTATATTTAGGGTTACAAAAGGGTATTTTGTAAGTAGAAAAAGGGTAGCTTTTGGGCACTACAAGTAAGACCTATTATCTAAGCCTTTCCTCGCCGTTTTTTCTAAGAGTACGAGGGGCGTGTCAAATAATATAAAAATCTATATATCACTAAGCTATGGAAAATATTATCAGAAGAGAAGTGAAAGTAGACATGTATCGAAAAAAAGAAATATTATAGATATGTATGTGTAGTGAAAGTATTAAAGGAATGAAAATTTGTTCTGCAAATATAAACAGGAAAAATATGTTAGCTACCTTTACTTTGAGAGAGAGAGAGAGAGAGAGAGAGAGAGAGAGAGAGAGAGAGAGAGAGAGAGAGAGAGAGAGAGAGAGAGAGAGAGAGAGAGAGAGAGAGAGAGAGAGAGAGAGAGAGAGAGAGAGAGAGAGAGAGAGAGAGAGGAGAGAGAGAGAGAGGAGAGAGAGTAGAGGAGAGAGAGAGAGAGAGAGAGAGAGACGAGAGAGAGAGGAGAGAGAGAGAGTAGAGAGCAGGGAGAGAGAGAGAGAGTAGCAGAGGAGAAGGAGGAGAGAGAGAGAGAGAGAGAGAGAGAGAGAGAGAGAGAGAAGAGATAGAGAGACCAGGATGAGAGGAGAGGAGACGAGAGAGAGAGAGGAGAGAGAGAGAGAGGGGGGGGTCAGTAGGTCACTAGTATATTGACGAGGGTAGTGTGGGTTCCTATTAGCCCTAGGGTACGCCGGTCACGCTTCGCAGCAGTAAACATGATCGCTCTCCCCACGCTCCCTGCAGCCTTCCATTAACCCTCCATTGCCACTCCCATCCCTCAACCCGATGCCAAAAAAAGATGAATCGAGTTTTAACAGTAAGTGACATTGAAAGTCGATGCGGCGCCCACCCAGTGTCAGCGTGAGTATCAAGCTGTTAGTCATTGCGTGAGTATCAAGCTATGTTAGTCATTGCGTGAGTATCATGCTATGTTAGTCATTGCGTGAGTATCAAGCTATGTTGGTCATTGCGTGAGTATCAAGCTATGTTAGTCATTGCGTGAGTATCAAGCTATGTTGGTCATTGCGTGAGTATCAAGCTATGTTAGTCATTGCGTGAGTATCAAGCTATGTTACACTCTCAGAAATAAGGGGTATATTAAGGGTAGAATTGTTACATCGCACCATCACTACCCTTTTTAAACCCTATGTCCAGGCTGGAGGGTAGATGCTGCCGATTATACCCTTCATCTACCCTTTATCTACCCTTTTTAGACGAGAGGGTTGGAAAAAGGGTATATTGCGTCGATCCGAAAGGGTATATTTGTAAGGGTAGAAAAAGGGTAGCAGTATTTCATCACTACAAATACCCTTTTTCTACCCTTTTCCTACCCTTTTTTTCTAAGAGTGTAGTCATTGCGTCAGTATCAAGCTATGTTAGTCATTGCCATTCCCATCCCTCAACTCAAAAAAAGATGAATCGAATTTTAACAGTAAGTGAACATTGTAAGTCGATGCAGCGCCCACTGTCAGCGTGAGTAACAAGCTATGTTAGATAAATAATCACGCGGGGAGGTGCAGATCATTCCCTTGCGCGTTCCTGCAATGAGGGTAATGGCGCAGATATCCTTTGTTGATGTAGCCGGAAACGTCCTAAATTTGGGACAGAAAAAGAGTCCTTGCCGTCATAAATTGGACGGGTATATCAGCGCTCCACGTGAATAATGGTTAATCTCAAATTGAATCTCGCACGGTCTTGGAATGTCTCTGGCCTAGGTGTGTGTGCCGGCAAGGTAGCTCTGTGGTGCGGGCCTTCTGAATATGATCTTTTTCGTAATGGAGCTTAGGGGTAATGTGTTGCTTCGATTTGTTAGGAGAGGAATGGTTCCTATTAATCACAAATAAATGGTGTATGAACCTGTATGTAAAAAAAAGGTTGGATATCACAGTGTTTACGATCTTGACAAACACGGCGGCAACGAGGTTCAAACTGACGATTTACTGCAGTGCAAACAAACAGACTTGGTTATATATTGTGTCCACGCATTCCCCTCCCCCTAGTGGTCCATGCAGCGGGGGGGGGGGGAGAGAGAGAGAGAGAGAGGAGAGAGAGAGAGAGAGAGAGAGAGAGGAGAGAGAGAGAGAGAGAGAGAGAGAGAGAGAGAGAGAGAGAGAGAGAGAGAGAGTAGAGGGGGAGAGAGAGGAGACGGACAGAGAGAGAAAGAGACGGGTCAGAGAGAGAGACGGACAGAGAGAGAGAGAGAGAGAGAGAGAGAGAGAAGAGAGAGAGAGAGAGGAGAGGAGAGAGGAGAGAGAGAGAGAGAGAGAGAGAGAGAGAGAGCGCGCGTTACTGAAATATTTATCAGTGGCGCTTGTTCAGGGGATAGATACGTTTTTCATGCAGCAAAAACATTGACCTAAGGCACCGCTGGCAGCCGCTTTTCCCGGCCGAGGAAAAAAAAAATGTGTTCCCCACGAAGAGGCGAGTTTTTTTTTTTTTTTTTTTTTTTTTTAGTTTTTTTTTACATCACAAAGGACTGGCCAAGGGCACAACAAAAATGAGTAACACAAAGTCCGCAAAGCCCGCTAGTCTGTGTGCTGTGCTGATAAAAAGCTTGCATCTCGAGTTTTGAAGGGAATGAAGTATATTTCATCGAATATATCTATTACTGTACATGGATTTGAAGGAGTTGAGGCAATAATTTCATCCCCATGCCACACAGTTTCTGATTAGATACAGTGTTTGGTGCTAAAATACTGTGTTTATTTGATTTGCATTATTCATCCTGTTCTTCTTATAAGTTCGTTCCTCTTTGCATATTGACTGTATATTATCTTATTCTTACCATTCTTCCCCTTCAGAGTATCTAGTGACCTAGTCTAAACATACTTCATGCTTGCAATGGAGATATACAAAATACTAAACTGTCTTACATAACATGATTTATACTCATTATTACAAACGCATCGGAACAAACAGGACTTCCTGCGTATATATAAATGTGCTTATCAATACTTGAACGGCCTCTCGTTATGGATGGCAAAAAAGAAGGCATGCAGCTATATTCGCCGCACGTTAAGTTGGCGAAAATGGGTCCCCTTCACTCCCCCTTTCTGAACGCACGGAATTGGCTGTGTTGACTGTTGGGTGAGAATGCCTTACTCCAAGTTCCGCCCTAAAGCCCCAACACCTCAGTCAATCCCGTGCGTTCGGAAGGGGGGAGTGAGGGCGCCCAATTTTCGCAAACTTAACGTGATGCGAGGTTGTTGTTTTTTATATAGTAGTGTGACTCCAGCGAGCAAGGTCACTGCGATTACTCATAACAGGTGGTCGTTCGTACCCGCATTGCTAGCACGGGCCACACAAAACCCTAAATCATAAAGGTAAAGAGACGCTATCCACATTCATCACGGCCACACATTCCTGCAACCTAAGATTTTCTCGGCTTCTTATATACATCACGCCGGGAAATTACAGCCGCGGGATCTTTTGAGTCGTAAAAAACGGAAACTTTAAAGATCACGGCACGGAAGATCTCAATAACTTGGCGACACTGAGCCTCAAATAACTACGTCTCGTTCTTGGCGGGAAAATTACGACAAAAGTTCATGCTTGAGAAGTTTGTGACGAGAAGACATGAGGACAGGCGTCATAAGGATATACTAGAGTGAAACATGAGAAGTATGAAAAGTCCCTATTTTCTCTCTCTCTCTCTCTCTCTCTCTCTCTCTCTCCCCCCCTCTCCTCTCTCTCTCTCTCTCTCGTTCTCATTCTTACTCTCCTTCTCTCTCTCGTCTCTTTCTCTCTCTCTCTCTCTCTTCTGTCTTGCTCCTCTCTCTCCCCCTCTCGTCTTCTTTTCCGCATCTCTCCTCTCTCTTTCCTCTAGCTCTCTTTCTCTAGTTTATCAGGTATACTTAAATCTGAATCGTGGATACCTCATAAACATTTAAGATATAAGTACCTAAAGATAAGCGTTATCAAGATAAGCAAAGTGTCACTAATGGATAGTTGATGAGATACCGTGCAGGGTGAGGGGTGAGCCAAACGCAATATATACATAGATAGATAGGTAGATAGATAGATAGGAAAATGGCTAAATAGACAGACAAATGTGTACCGTTTTATAGGATCATCTATAATAATATAAGCGAAAGTGTGTGTGTGTGTGTGTGTGTGTGTGTGTTGTTCGCTCCAGGTGCCGCCCCCTGTGGCGGAATCCCCTCATATGGCACAGTTTTGGAACCGGCTCGAGCAGGGGAAGGTTTTAAGCGCATTTATGAGATGATCCGATCACTTTTTTTTTCTTTTTTTTTAGCAGCCTATTAGCGAGAATTGTGAAAAAAGTGGGTTGCGAGAATTGAGGAAACCTTGATGTAGGGTGATGGGTAATGGTTGAGTGAATGGGTGGGGTGATGGGTAATGGGTGTGGGGTGATGGGTGAGTGAATGGGTGGGGGGTGATGGGTGATGGGTGAAGGAATAGATGGGGGTGATGGGTAATGGGTGAGTGAATGGGTGTGTGGTGATGGATAATGGGTGAGTGAATGGGTGGGGGCTGGTGGGTAATGGGTGAGTGAATGGGTGGGGGGTGATGGGTAATGGGTGAGTGAATGGGTTGGGGGTGATGTGAATAGGTTGGCGTTAATACATACATTTCTACATCCATGATTTCAGGAAAGCTAGAAGGGGCTATCTGGAGAGTCTGTGTTTGGTGGGCCCTTTGGCCCACCAAACACAGGTGGTGGGCCGAAGGCCCACCAATAGCCCTCCGCAGGAGCTAGCCAAAAAGTCCGCCCGGAGGGCGGCTTTGCGGCTAGTGTTCTATATTTTTCGTTTTATAGGATCATGTTCTATATTTATCGTTTTATAGGATTTTTCGTTTTATAGGATCATGTTCTATATTTTCCGTTTTATAGGATTTTTCGTTTTATAGGATCATGTTCTATATTTTCCGTTTTATAGGATTTTTCGTTTTATAGGATCATGTTCTATATTTTTCGTTTTATAGGATTTTTCGTTTTATAGGATCATGTTCTATATTTTCCGTTTTATAGGATTTTTCGTTTTATAGGATCATGTTCTATATTTATCGTTTTATAGGATTTTTCGTTTTATAGGATCATGTTCTATATTTTCCGTTTTATAGGATCATGTTCTATATTTATCGTTTTATAGGATCATGTTCTATATTTTTCGTTTTATAGGATTTTTCGTTTTATAGGATCATGTTCTATATTTATCGTTTCATAGGATCATGTTCTATATTTTTCGTTTTATAGGATCACGTTCTATATTTTTCGTTTTATAGGATCACGTTCTATATTTTTCGTTTTATAGGATCACGTTCTATATTTTTCGTTTTATAGGATCACGTTCTATATTTTTCGTTTTATAGGATCATGTTCTATATTTTTCGTTTTATAGGATCACGTTCTATATTTTTCGTTTTATAGGATCACGTTCTATATTTTTCGTTTTATAGGATCATGTTCTATATTTTTCGTTTTATAGGATCACGTTCTATATTTTTCGTTTTATAGATCACGTTCTATATTTTTCGTTTTATAGGATCACGTTCTATATTTTCGTTTTATAGGATCACGTTCTATATTTTTCGTTTTATAGGATCACGTTCTATATTTTTCGTTTTTTTAGGATCACGTTCTATATTTTTCGTTTTATAGGATCACGTTCTATATTTTTCGTTTTATAGGATCACGTTCTATATTTTTCGTTTTATAGGATCACGTTCTATATTTTTCGTTTTATAGGATCACGTTCTATATTTTTCGTTTTATAGGATCACGTTCTATATTTTTCGTTTTATAGGATCACGTTCTATATTTTTGGAATTATTTTGCATATATTTCGTTGCATGCTCTCCCAACCTACATTTTACATTTTATTCCCATGTTTTGATTGTCTTCTATGCTATATGATATGGTTATTCTTCCTTTTCTTCTCCTTAATATTTTCTAGATCAGTCTTTGTTCCTATTCTCCTCCTATTCCTCCTCTTCATCTTCCTCCTCTAACACATCCTTCTACATAATCTGGATCTTTACCTCACCCTTACTTCACATTCAAACATTCTCGCCACAATGCCTGTCGTGACTTTACAACATCACGGCGCCGCAAACTATCGGACAAAAATGACTGACATACGTACAACGCAACATCCTCGCCGCTGTGAAATTGTTTCGTGAAGTCTGAAACATAGATGAACGTACTGTGCGTAATACTTTTCCCATTCCTCAACATACTGACCCCTTTCTCTCTCTCTCTCTCTCTCTCTCTCTCTCTCTCTCTCTCTCTCTCTCCTCTCTCTTTCTCTCTCTACTTTTCCATTCCTCACATACTGACCCCTTTCTCTCTCTCTCTCTCTCTCTCTCTCTCTCTCTCTCTCTCCTCTCTCTCTCTCTCTCTCTCTCTCTCTCTACTTTTCCCATTCCTCAACATACTGACCCCTTTCTCTCTCTCTCTCCTCTCTCTCTCTCTCTCTCCTCTCATCTCTCTCCCTCTCTCTCTTCTCTTCTCTCTCTCTCTCTCTCTCTCTCTCTCTCCTTCTCTCTCTCTCTCTTCTTTTCCCATTCCTCAACATACTGACCCCCCTCCTCTCTCTCTCTCTCTCTCTCTCTCTCTCTCTCTCTCTCTCTCTCTCTCTCTCTCTCTCTCCTCTCTCTCTCTCTCTCTCTCTCTCCTCTCTCTTACTTTTCCCATTCCTCAACATACTGACCCCTCTCCTCTCTCTCTTTCTCTCTCTCTCTCTCTCTCTCTCTCTCTCTCTCCTCTCTCTCTCTCTCTCTCTCTCTCTCTCTCTCTCTCTCTCTCTCTCTCTCTCTCTCTCTACTTTTCCCATTCCTCAACATACTGACCCCTCTCTCTCTCTCTTCTCTCTCTCTCTCTCTCTCTCTCTCTCTCTCTCTCTCTCTCTCTCTCTCTCTTCCTCTCTCTCTCTCATCTCTCTCTCTCTCTCCTCTCTCTCTCTCTCTCTCTCTCTCTCTCTTATTTATTTAATTTAAACATACAAATACAATAAGCTCAAACGTAAACTGTCGTGTGCTACCTAGGCAAGTAATGATACACACCTCCCCCTCCCCTCTCTCTCTCTCTCTCTCTCTCTCTCTCCTCTCTCTCTCTCTCTCTCTCTCTCTCTCTCTCTCTCTCTCTCTCTCTCTCTCTCCCCCTCCTCTCTCTCCCACTCACAGACACACACAACATTCGTACCAGCCAACCTCATCGACCTCACTTGCACCTTCCTCACACCTCTTCCACCACCACCTAGGTCCTCCTCCGCCCCTCACACAGTCAGCGGGGTACACCTATCAGCCCTGCCGCGCCCCTAGGGAGTCTTCCAGGAAAACTTGGGGTCTTACGGCGGCCTCTCATCGCCCAAGTTCCTCGTGTGATCTTGCCTTTCCTTCCCCTTCCTCGTTTCCCTCTCGATGCCTTCCATGCAGCGCCGCCCTTTAATTGGTGATAACGAGGGGAAACATGTGGGTTGTTAATAATACCTTGCTGAGCCTCAGGTACACAGATACAGGTGTGTGTGTGTGTGTGTGTGTGTGTGTGTGTGTTTGGAAAGAGAAGTGTTTACAACTTTTTTTTCAATCTACGTCTCTCTCTCTCTCTCTCTCTCTCTCTCTCTCTCTCTCTCTCTCTCTCTCTCTCTCTCTCTCTCTCTCTCTCTCTCTCTCTCTCTCTCTTGTAATTGTGATGTATTACTAGTAGTAGTAGAAGTAAAAGGGATAGTAGTTTTAGTAGTAGTAGTAATAGTAGTAGTAGTACGTGCTACTTGTAAAAATCTATGGATTTCACCATTCCGATAAACTCTGAAAATCGATTACAGTGAATCCAGTGTTAATAGCGCTCAAAATCGAATTAATTGTTACATTAGTCTCTCTCTCTCTCTCTCTCTCTCTCTCTCTCTCTCTCTCTCTCTCTCTCTCTCTCTCTCTCTCTAATGTGTGAATATAAGTGCAGTTATCATAATTACTCCTAACATTAATTGTAATTCTGTTTACATAGTGAAAGTAAGGTGATGCGAGAGAGTCAAGGTAAAGTTTCGAGTCAGACATCAGCAGTGACTGGACGGCAGCGTGACGTCACCAAAACACAGGTACAAAAAAAAAAAAAAAAAAAAAACTGGGAGCGTTATATAACAATGGAAACAGACCAAGAAGTAAAACCTAAATAATAATCTAACACACGCACACATACATCACACACACACACACACACACACACACACACACACACACACACACACCACACACAGACACACACACACACACACACACAAACACACACACACACACACACATTACCGAAAGACAATAATTTACAGAAGTCATCACATCATCACAAGTTTGATCATTAATAAGAACATTAAGAACAACAACAACAACAACAATAACGCTAACAACAACAACAATAACTCCACCACCACCACCACCACCACCTCGATCAGCTGGCCGCTTCCACCTGCCAAATCCACGTGACTCTAATCCAACACTAATGACTCCCAGACAACCTAACGACCCAAATAAGTTAATGAGGTAATTAGCGAGACCTCACGACCCATTAGTGTGTCGAACCATAAACCCAGAACACCTCTGCACCACAGTATGCTTAATTCCCGCCTAATTACAGCCACTCGCCACGACGACTTGATAATTAGCTGCCACTGGACAAAACTAGCATTATTATTCACATTTTGTTCTTCTTATCATTATTAACATTCTTATTGTTATTATTCTCTCATTAACATTATTATATTATTATCATTATCATTATTACTACTATCATTATCATTACTATTATCATGACCGTTATTGATATCATCATTATCATTATTACTATCACTATCAGCATCATCAATATTACTATCATTATTGTTGTTGTTATAAAAAATAAAAAAATCTTATCTAGCTGTTTCTTTTTGGTCTCCTATGCTTCAGAAGAGTCACGTTTGACATTTCATTTATTTTTCTCCTCTTATTAATTCAGTTTTTCTTCAAGGCCCAAACTGCGACAAAGAAAAGTACATGAGGTATTCCTCCATGAGTGGAGTCCCACTACACTCTTAGAAAAAAAGGGTAGGAAAAGGGTGTTTGTAGTGATGAAATACTGCTACCCTTTTTCTACCCTTACAAATATACCCTTTCGGATCGACGCAAATATACCCTTTTCCAACCCTCTCGTCTAAAAAGGGTAGATAAAGGGTAGATAAAGGGTATAATCGGCAGCATCTACCCTCCAGCCTGGACATAGGGTTTAAAAAGGGTAGAGATGGTGCTTTTTTTTCTCTTTTTTTTTCCACCTATTGGGCCTCCAGCATGGGAGGACCACGGGCTAACTTGAGCCCGTCAGAGAGGCAGCCTAGTGCGGCAGCGCGGCGGCGCTAGGCTGCGGGCAAAAAAGACGGGAGGCGAGGGGCATGGCTACACTCGCCGTTCCCGGAAGAGAGGAGTGTTCGTGCTGCTGGCGTGCGGCACGAGGACTGGCTTGTCCATCCTGACGAGGAGTGCGGGGCACTCAGCAGGATACACTCTCCGTGTGGGGGGCGCAGCAGGCTGCTACACGTCGGGGATGAGGGGGAAGAGTGGCCATGGGGGGGCTGCCCGGCCCGCTGCCATGGGGGTTGGCGTGTTATCCCCGCCAGGAGCTCCGTTAGGCGGTGACTGCTGGCTCCAACTCTGAGAGATGGTGCGATGTAACAATTCTACCCTTAATATAAAAAGTTTTCACCCTTGAAGTGATCATACACTCTCAGAAATGGGGGGTATATTAAGGGTAGAATTAGAGATGGTGCGATGTAACAATTCTACCCTTAATATACCCCCCATTTCTGAGAGTGTATGATCACTTCAAGGGTGAAAACTTTTTCTTTTACTGTAAAACGGCTTGAGAATCGGAAGGAATAAAAGAAAGAAGGAAATTGGCAATCGGAAGGGATGGAAGAAAGAAGGAGAGAAAGATCAAATGAAAATAGGAAAGAAAGAAAAACATTAGAAATAAAGAAAAAGAGAGAAAGAAAGAACATAAGAAATACAGAAAAAGAGAGAAAAACATAAGAAATACAGAAGAAGAGAGAAAGCAAAACATAAGAAATAGAGAAAAAGAGAGAAAATATAAGAAATACAGAAAAAGAGAAAAAGAAATACAGAAAAAAAAAGAGAAAAACATAAGAAATACAGAAAAAGAGAGAAAAACATAAGAAGAAATACAGAAGAGAGAAAGAAACACATAAGAAATACAGAAAAAGAGAGAAAAACATAAGAAATACAGAAAAAGAGAGAAAAACATAAGAAATACAGAAAAAGAAGAAACATAAGAAATACAGAAAAAGAGAGAAAAACATAAGAAATACAGAAAAAGAGAGAGAACATAAGAAATACAGAAAAAGAGAGAAAAACATAAGAAATACAGAAAAAGAGAGAAAAACATAAGAAACAGAAAAGAGAGAAAGAAAACACATAAGAAATACAGAAAAGAGAGAAAAACATAAGAAATACAGAAAAAGAGAAAGAAATACATAAGAAATACAGAAAAAGAGAGGGAAAAACATAAGAAATACAGAAAAAGAGAGAAAAACATAAGAAATACAGAAAAGAGAGAAAGAAACATAAGAAATACAGAAAAAGAGAGAAAAACATAAGAAATACAGAAAAAGAGAAAGAAAACATAAGAAATACAGAAAAAGAGAGAAAAACATAAGAAATACAGAAAAAGAGAAAGAAAACATAAGAAATACAGAAAAAGAGAGAAAAAACATAAGAAATACAGAAAAAGAGAGAGAAAAACATAAGAAATACAGAAAAAGAGAAAAAACATAAGAAATACAGAAAAAGAGAGAAAACATAAGAAATACAGAAAAAGAGAGAAAAAACATAAGAAATACAGAAAAAGAGAAAAACATAAGAAATACAGAAAAAGAGAAAAACATAAGAAATACAGAAAAAGAGAAAAACATAAGAAATACAGAAAAAGAGAAAAAACATAAGAAATACAGAAAAGAAAGAAAAAACATAAGAAATACAGAAAAAGAGAAAAACATAAGAAATACAGAAAAAGAGAAAAACATAAGAAATACAGAAAAAGAGAAAAAAACATAAGAAATACAGAAAAAGAGAGAAAAACATAAGAAATACAGAAAAAGAGAGAAAAACATAAGAAATACAGAAAAAGAGAAAAACATAAGCAATACAGAAAAACATAAGAAATACAGAAAAACAAGAAATACAGAAAAAAGAGAAAAACATAAAAAATACAGAAAAAGAGAAAAACAAGAAATACAGAAAAAGAGAAAAACATAAGAAATACAGAAAAAGAGAAAAACATAAGAAATACAGAAAAAGAGAAAAACATAAGAAATACAGAAAAAGAGAAAAACATAAGAAATACAGAAACAAGAAAGAAAAGAAAACATAAGAAATACAGAAAAAAGAAAAACAAAGAAATACAGAAAAAAGAGAAAAACATAAGAAATACAGAAAAAATAAGAATACAAAAAAAAACATAGAAATACAGAAAAAGAGAAAAACATAAGAAATACAGAAAAAGAGAAAAAAAGAACAAAGAAAATACAGAAAAGAGAGAAAAACATAAGAAATACAGAAAAGAGAAAAACAATAAGAAATACAGAAAAAGAGAAAAAAACATAAGAATACAGAAAACATAAGAAATACAGAAAAAGAAATACAGAAAAAGAAAAAAACATAAGAAATACAGAAAAAGAGACAGAAAAAAAAGAAAAACAGAAAAAAAAGAGAAAAACATAAGAAATACAGAAAAAAAGAGAAAAACATAAGAAATACAGAAAAAGAGAAAACATAAGAAATACAGAAAAAGAGAAAAAGAATAAGAAAGAAAACAGAAAAAAGAAAGAAAAACATAAGAAATACAGAAAAAGAGAGAAAAACATAAGAAATACAGAAAAAGAGAGAGAAAAACATAAGAAATACAGAAAAAGAGAAATACATAAGAAATACAGAAAAAGAGAAAGAAGAACAAGAAATACAGAAAAAGAGAGAAAAACATAAGAAATACAGAAAAAAAGAGAAAGAAGAACATAAGAAATACAGAAAAAGAGAGAAAGAAAACCATAAGAAATACAGAAAAAGTGAGAAAGAACATAAGAAATACAGAAAAAGAGAAAAAGAAATACAGAAAAAAAGAGAAAAACATAAGAAATACAGAAAAAGAGAAAGAAAAACATAAGAAATACAGAAAAAGAGAAAGAAGAACATAAGAAATACAGAAAAAGAGAGAAAGAAAACATAAGAAATACAGAAAAAGTGAGAAAGAACATAAGAAATACAAAAAAAGAAGAACATAAGAAATACAGAAAAAGAGAGAAAGAAACACATAAGAAATACAGAAAAAGAGAGAAAGAAAATAAGAAATACAGAAAAAGAGACATAAGAATACAGAAAAAGAGAGAAAGAAAACATAGAAATACAGAAAAGAGAGAAAGAAAAGAATACAAAGAAAATACAGAAAAAGAGAGAAAGAAACACTAAGAAATACAGAAAAAGAAAGAAAAACATAAGAAATACAGAAAAAGAAGAACATAAGAAATACAGAAAAAGAGAGAAAGAAGAACATAAGAAATACAGAAAAAGAGAGAAAGAAGAACATAAGAAATACAGAAAAAGAAGAACATAAGAAATACAGAAAAAGAGAAAGAAGAACATAAGAAATACAGAAAAAGAGAGAAAACATAAGAAATACAGAAAAAAAGAGAGAAAAACATAAGAAATACAGAAAAAAAGAGAAAAACATAAGAAATACAGAAAAAAAGAGAGAAAAACATAAGAAATACAGAAAAAAAGAGAAAAAAAAACATAAAGAAAAAATAAAAAAAAAGAGAAAACATAAGAAATACAGAAAAAAAGAGAAAAACATAAGAAATACAGAAAAAAAGAGAGAAAAACATAAGAAATACAGAAAAGAGAGAAAGAAAGAGAAGGAGTAAAGCATTGGAGTAACATTGGGCAGTGCGAGAAGAGCCCTGCGACAACCCTCCTTCAGGCGGCTCTCAACTTCTTTTTCTATTTTTCTCAAATACTTTTGGCCACTGAGTTGCAACGCAGAGGAAATGGAGAAGGTGGAGTTGCATACCCAACGCGGTGCTTTACTGCCCTGCCCACGCTCGTCTATTGCCCTTTAAGCCTGTGGTGAGCAAAGGCCCGAGGAATGCAGGACCGACTGTGATATCCGGGTTATCACAATTTATCTTCCCCAGGTTTCCCCAAGTACCCATTTATCGACCAAGCAGTAAGGGAGGCAGCAGCTGGGTTAGTTCTGCGCCATCTGCCTCGACACACATTTCACAGATTTGGTTCCGAGGACTCTTTACCATACCAAGACAGTGTTGGCCACGAGCACGCAGAACATTCCAACAAAGAGTTTCTCCTGGCGTCATGGTCGTCACCACGCGATTCTATCAACGCTTGGGGAGGAAGGAACAACGCGGAGTAACGTCCCGCGGCAGCTCCTCACACCATCGCACGTGCAAACGACTCTTCTCTCTTTTTGCACCAACACGAAATATATATCAATAACAAAGGAGAGAAAGAAAACATACAAGTAAGCAATTGAAAGCAATAAAAAAGAAAGGAAGCGAAGGTCAGGTAAGTGAGAAGGAAGTAAGTGAAAAGTTAACGTGAAGGCCCCTGATGAGTGAAAGGCAAAGCGGCGGTCTCTGTCGGGGTGTTAAGGCCCTTACCAAAGACGGCAGGGGCGGGAGTGTGAGGGTAGGAGGGACGGTAAGGCCAGGGGCAGGGAAGGAGACACCCGCTAAGATAGATTTAGCGAGGGGAGGTTGAGGGGCAGGACTCGATGTGGACGAGAAGAAATATGGCAACAATTAGGAGGGTGACGCGGCCTATTGTAGAAACAGGGAAATGACAAAGGAAAAGGCTGGAGTCAAGGAAGGGCGTGGTCAAGAACGCAGGTAGGGAGAGGAATGGGAGAGAGCCCCTCGGTCGCCAAGGGTAACGCTTCTTTTACTCTTTATCCTGAGGGAAAAAAAACAAAAAACACTTGACAGGAGTGGCCTCGGCTTCCCTCATTTCGTGGTGCTTCTGGTCCCACGGATGAGCAAGTCCTTGGGGATCCATCACACTTCCTGGTTACCCTTGCCCACCACACTTCCTGGTTCTCCTTGCCCACCACACTTCCTGGTTCTCCTTGCCCACCACACTTCCTGGTTCTCCTTGCCCACCACCCTTCCTGGTTATCCTTGCCCACCACACTTCCTGGTTCTCCTTGCCCACCACCCTTCCTGGTTATCCTTGCCCACCACCCTTCCTGGTTATCCTTGACCACCACACTTCCTGGTTCTCCTTGCCCACCACACTTCCTGGTTCTCCTTGCCCACCACCCTTCCTGGTTATCCTTGCCCACCACCCTTCCTGGTTATCCTTGACCACCACACTTCCTGGTTCTCCTTGCCCACCACACTTCCTGGTTCTCCTTGCCCACCACCCTTCCTGGTTCTCCTTGCCCACCACACTTCCTGGTTCTCCTTGCCCACCACACTTCCTGGTTCTCCTTGCCCACCACACTTCCTGGTTCTCCTTGCCCACCACACTTCCTGGTTCTCCTTGTCCACCACACTTCCTGGTTCTCCTTGCCCACCACACTTCCTGGTTCTCCTTGTCCACCACACTTCCTGGTTCTCCTTGCCCACCACATGGTTCTCCTGGGATCATCAACAGCACGTAGATGTCTGGTGGGCCTCGACTGGCAGGTTCAAATGTTCGTCTTGGCGATGCGTGGCTGTTTAGGATTGTTTCACCTCTTTACTTTGCGTTGTATTTAGGAACGTGCATCATCCTCCCACTTCTTCCTAATGCATCGTTGTCCCGAGTGCTGGTTTCTGACCTCCTACATGCATCTGGTGTCGCATTCAAGGACGCGATCAATGTTTATCCGATTGATTTGTGTTTCTCTAGTCTCATCTTTAGTAGCTTTAAAACCCTCTTGCCGCCTCCAGACCAACCAATGTAAGAGTA
>JACEEZ010023410.1:52127-54627 GCA_016584305.1 Chionoecetes opilio | reverse complement strand
GAGAGAGAGAGAGAGAGAGAGAGAGAGAGAGAGAGGGAGAGAGAAGGAGAGAAGAGAGGAGAGAGAGAGAGAGAGAGAGAGGAGAGAGGAGAGGGGAGAGAGAGAGAGAGAGATGAGAGAGAGGGGAGAGAGAGAGAGAGAGAGAGAGAGAGAGGGAGAGAGAGAGAGAGGAGAGAGAAGAGAGAGAGGAGGGGAGAGAGAGAGAGAGAAGGGGGGGGGGGAGGACCTGCTCGATACCTCTGATCTTGAATGGAGGAGATAAAAGGCCTCCTTCCCCGCGGAGATACATACCACCTTAAAAAGTTTCCCTCCAAGTCAACAAGAAGGAGACGCCTGGAAATGAAGCTATATATCAGACGCGTCATGAAGCCTCGCGATCAGTCTGCGAGAGCCATTCTGAAACACGATACAATCTCCCTCTCCGAAACTCCAAACTTTTCGTCTGCATGGCAATAGCAAGGCACTAAAGCATTAAAATAAAACAAACTGGTATCAAAATAGCACCAACACACACCGTAAATGTTGATTACAATATTGATATCATGACAGCTGCTTTAATTTTCTGCATTACCGAATATTGTTTTTTTACTATATAATTCAGTCCTAGAATACAGATACACAGTGAACGGGTTTCAATGGAGGTGTGCTTTTGCTTTTTGACATAATAGTTGGTGAAGAGACTTTTATTCTTAATGATTTTGCTGTTGTTAGTAGCAGCGGTGGTGGTATTATTAGTGCCATTAGTGGTGGTGGTGGTGGTAGTAGTAGTGGTGGTAGTGGTGGTAGTGGTAGTAGTAGTGGTGGTAGTGGTGGTAGTGGTAGTAGTAGTGGTGGTAGTGGTAGTAGTAGTGGTGGTAGTGGTGGTAGTGGTGGTAGTGGTAGTGGTAGTAGTAGTGGTGGTAGTGGTGGTAGTGGTGGTAGTGGTAGTAGTAGTGGTGGTAGTGGTGGTAGTGGTGGTAGTGGTAGTGGTGGTAGTAGTGGTAGTAGTAGTAGTAGTGGTAGGTAGTAGTAGTAGTAGTAGTAGTAGTAGTAGTAGTAGTAGTAGTAGTAGTAGTAGTAGTAGTACTAGTAGTAGTAGTAGTAGTGGTGGTGGTGGTGGTGGTAGTAGTGGTGGTGGTGGTGGTGGTGGTAGTAGTAGTAGTAGTGGTGGTAGTGGTGGTGGTGGTGGTGGCGATAGTAGTGATGGTGGTGGTGGTGGCGATAGTAGTGATGGTGGTGGTCGTATGGCACATGACATGAACAATTGAACATATCCATCGTACTATATTCAACAGCAATCTCTTCTCCGCTCTACTTTTATCTCCTGCATCTCCTCTTCCCTCTACTCACCCTTCAGGTCTTTCTTACTTTGCTCCATCTGTTACATCCATAAATTAATTTAGATATTTTCTCGACCATCTGGCGAAGTTTTATCAAATATAAGCTGGCCCGGCGGTGCCCCTTCCAGGCTATCCAAACATTATCCTTGACAGCCTACCAGAAATAAGTTACCAGGCGCTTCTTCCTCACAACCTACCATGACTAGTTCTCAGTTACCAGGCACTTCCCTCATACCTCAACAAGGACAAGCAGACACCCTCCTGACCTGCAAATCAACCTGATACAAACATCATCTTTCACTACTCCCTTGAGGCAAGACCCTAATATACAATGGCCTTTCAATATGCAAAGAGATGCCGCCCCGTCGCTTCACACACGCTGGACGAAGTAGGACATGACCACGTGGAGAGTACTTACAACAGGGTGGGGGTGACCTTGAGGGGCTTGCAGGGGCAGGAGGAAGCTCATCACTCGCTCCTCACGCCCTCGACCCCTCTCACGCCCCTCGGTTCCAGCTGCCTGATTCACCCACTGTAAAATGTGTAGATGCATTTTCATGTACGGAGGCAGAGTATCTTACGAGGTCGTAACTCCCGCCTCACAGCTATAATAGGACAATGTATTCTCAGACATTTGCATAATCTGGTGGCATTATAAGTTGGAACAAGGATAGGGAATTACACCGATAGATTCCAATATATTTGTATGCTAATTCCCAGGTGCTAAATTCGGGTCATGAGGGGAGAAACGTATTACACAGCAACCTATGTAAATTTTCTGCCTGCCTTCCTTCCTTACTTCGCTTCCTCCCTCTTTCAGGCCACCCAGAGATATACACTCGACACGCACTTTTCTGAATTTTCCCTCGATTTTCCACGCGATGCCTAATGTGGATATACTGCACTGCTCGGCGCGCCTCCACTCCACTCTAACCTTAACTTTCTCTGCCTTCGTCAAAGGTATTGGAAAGCTTAAAAACTTAACTCAGACTAAAGGAAACAAACTCGGCTCCTACAAACACCACCTCCTTCCTTTCAATCCTCTCACATAATACTACTCAGAGTACCAGAGACAGAGAGAGTTCTTAGAGTACCAGAGACAGAGAGAGTTCTTAGAGTACCAGAGACAGAGAGAGTTCTTAGAGTACCAGAGACAGAGAGAGTTCTTAGAGTACCAGAGA